>OU342746.1:111408564-111839879 GCA_910589775.1 Avena eriantha | reverse complement strand
ATTAGTCACCATGTACCTCGGAATGGAGGATGGGCTGTGGCCAATGGTGGGGAGTCTCAAGCCCCGAATGGTCATGGCACATCTGAGAGCACATTTCGTGGAACAAGTGTGCATGTGGGAGTATGAGCTGATGGGGGACTTCCTCTCCATTAATATGGAGGAGGGCTCCTCACTGGATGAGCACTTATTGCGCCTCTACGATGCGTATATGAGTCTGGCATACTACCTGGACAACTGGTACTCAAGCTCATTTGCGATGGGAGTTGTGCTGCGGTCGCTTTCTCCAAGCTTCCAAGCACAAGTCAGGATCAGCGTTACGAGAGGCGACACGGAAACACTGGATTTCCTTGAGTTCATATCACATTTCAGAAATGTGATAGATGAACCCAACGTCGCTGGAGTCGTCAACGACAATGGTATATATTTGATATACAGTTTTATCAATGTTATAATCTTGCAAACACATTGCAGTGTTAAGTATATCTAATACTTGTTCTGTTTTGGTGAAAACAGGTCCTTCTACATAGAGGTGCTTGCTGGAGAGGAGGTGACGTTGCGTGTTGATGGCGAGCATGATGATGACGGCCGACGACACTCTCCCTCGACATTTATCACTTAGTTTATGTTTTAGGATGATTCTTTGTAATCGAGAGATTTGAACTTCTTTAGTGTGTCACACACTTCGTGAGACAGTTACTCATATCAGTTTGTAACAAACAGTTGTTCCACTTTTATGAGTGATTTCTATTCGTTTTCATATCTTGTTTGATTATGTGTGAATTATCCTTATTTTTTGAAACTAATTGATAATGCATGAACATTTGTAAAACATTAAAATGCCTTGTTTAAAAATACCCAACTTAATGATATTTCATTAATGAATGAAACCATTGTTTAAATTCAAAGTTATGTGATACTATGTGAAAGTCATTCGATTTGATTTCACATATAAATCATGCCTAAGTTCGGCAAAATAACTTGAACACCGTGTATTACTTGAATACAAAGTGTTTAAAGAATTGTTAAAAGTATATACATATCCGATGTATTGGGTTTTAATGGAAAAATGATAATTATCATTAAATGATTGTTTAAATGTGTAAAGTAAGTTTATCGAAGTAAACATGAATATGAAACTATTTGATTTGATCAAAGTGTTTCATCAACAAAGGGTATAAGTATAAAAGAGAATCTAATTACTATGATTTGATCAATAGTAATAAAGTTCAACTTTATAAGAATGGCATAACAGAAATTGTGGAATGCAAAGTGTTTTGAAACATCAAAGCATCACAATGTGATATTAGATATCAAAGGGGTTGAATAGAGGGCACCAAATAAATCGTTGTAGTATATATGTAGAGACCATTAGCTTAGAAATAGTTAGCACTCAGTGAACCATTTGAATTCGTGAAAGTTTTGGGGATATTCGATATAACAAACAAAATAGTGAATAAGTCCTTGTAGAGTATTCATTGGAAACTTTGAATACGAAACCCATAGCTCAAACCAAAAGGAAAGCAAAACTTGTATTGCTTGGATTTTGGTGCATTCTTGAGAAAGCTCACCTCTAGTGATGTTTCTCAATTACGGAGCAAATGGAAATTAGTGTAAAACACGATGAGGATTCAAAACCCTGCATCAGAGTGTTGAGAAGCGCAACGGACAACGTTCCTGAATGATTCTCTCCACAAAAGGAAAGAATCAATGATTTTGATCATTGTGTTTTTCCCTCCACTATTGTTATTCACTATATGAAGTAGGATTCAAAATGTAAATCCATATCTTGTATGGAAACATTTGTGAATCATTTGTCAAGATTCTTAGAATGTGACATACCTATGAACTACAAAGGAAATGATGGTAAACTGAATTATGAGAAATCCTAGAAGCAAAATTCCCTTGAGATTAGAAAACAATTCATTGCTGAATCTCACAAGTAAAAGGAGTTACTTGGAATTTTCCCAAATGACTGCAAAGCCCTAGTAGGAAAAGGGGGGTGAATGACAAAAGCACAATTTGTCAAGTATTGGACAAATTCAAATGAATTTGATTCAAGTGTGCTGAATGTCTAGTGGATTTAGAACTAGTAAAATACTAGTATCTCATAGTAAATCTCCAAGTTTGATATTTGATCAAAAGATTTTGAAGTTATTCAAAATAATGGGAGATATGCAATTTGCATAAAATTGAGTGGGAGCTATGTAAGTCATCCTAAAACAATATGTGATTGACATATTTTTAAGTGGGAGAAATATAAGTCTCAAATTCAAATATGTAGGAACATAGTTTGAGTAAGAGTACTGACTCATACCCAAATATGTTAGCAACATATTTTGAGTGGGAGCTTATAGGAGTAATTCTTAAAGTAAGTTAAGGATGAAAGCGCAAATACTTATAAATAATGATTTATAAGATGTAGAAGTTGATGATAGATGTATTATGATATTATGTAGTATTCCTTAAGGGATTCTGAAAGTTGTTTCAGAATAGTAGTTAATTAAGGAACTAGTCCTTGATGACTCAAATTAGGAATAACATTAAGTTTAAACATCAGTGGTTGAAAGAAAGAATGGGATGATCATCATCCACTATGTTAAGACATAGGTTCTATCTTAGTAAACCATGATGATAAACTTAGCATAATATTTGATCCAAAGAAAGAACGTTTGAAAGTGATTAAGTTCGAATCACACAACGTTGATCTCAGTTTTTGTCTGCAGTGTCTAGTAGAGAACTGTGGATATATTTTCCAAATCCATAAAGGATAACATATCTTAAAGCATAAAGGGTTGTTTTATAAGGGAATATGTTGGAAACTCATGTAGATACCAATTAAAGTCCAGTAGGAAGCGAGGTGAAAAAAATATCGAAAGTTGCACCGAGTGCACTAGTGTTTCGATGAATACATTTATAATAATACATAAGGGTACCATCTAAAGTGTTGTATAATGTTATGGCGGGGCTAATTCGCTTTTAACGTAGAATGATGTGTCCCAGGGCATAGTGCCCATGAGAAAGCCCTCGAGGTTGATCTAACGTCACTGTAGGCTCCTGGAATCAGGCCTCGTTCTGCTGCCATAGCAACGATGCATACACACAGATGTTTTCATACGATGATAGAATATTAATGTCAATCATAGTGACATTCATAAGTTGCAAAGGAACTGGGACTGTAAAGTACAGACCCAAGACTCAACCTTTTCCATGAGCAATCATGTTCTAGGTACCGGTTATATGGTGCCAATAATTAAGAACAAATGCAGCTAGTGTATTTGTACTCTAGTGCAAGTGGGAGACTGTTGGAAATATGCCCTATAGATAAATAGTAGTAAGGACTATTATCATGTTTCATATAGTTTATGATTAAGTTTTATATCAAGCTATAACTGTGTTGAGTGGAAACATCAATACACGTGTGATATATAAACAAACCAGGGGTTCCCAGTGAAACTCTAGTCACTGGTTCATTGGTCAACAGATGATCATGTTTCCTGATCATGTGGCATTTATGCTAGTTGGAAATGAGGTCATCTCATTCTGAGAATGAGATGATGAACCAATACCCAACCTAAACATCGTGATTCGATCATGTCACGAAGTTCAAGTTACGATGATTAGAAAAGGATCCTCGTAGACTATTCCTTAGACCGTGAGGATATATCAATCACTGTCTCCCGAGAGTGCTTAGATAGCATCAAACGCCATCTGGTAAAACGGTGGTTATAAAGGTGTTTTTAGGTATTCGGACAAAACTGTAGAGGCAATATATGTCAAGAGCGGGATTTGTCCGTCCATGTGACGAGAAGATACTCAAGGGCCCACTCGGAGAAGTTATATCCAATAGCTGCGCAGCGTGTGATTAGATCACAGGGATATCACTTGTCGGAACGAGTCAAATAGCATTGTTCAGTAACAAGATTGAACTCGACATGAAGATGTCATTGATCAGGTCTCGGGCAATGCAAGTATCGAATGACAAAGGGAATAAGACACGACTGTCACCGGTTTAAACGACGAAAGATCTTCGTGGAACGCATAGGGGTCACATGGCCATCCAGGTCCCTCTATTGATCATTGGTACGAGAGTGTCCCGACCATGTCTGGAGTGTTCCCGAACCGTAGGGTATCACGCTTAAGGGCTTGATGATGCTTACAGAGTGTTTATAGGCTCGGTAGAATCACCGAAGAAGGGAGAAAACCAGAAGGGTTTCGGTAAGTCCAGAGGATGCCCAGAGTTGAGGTGGAAGGTGTTCCATGGCCACGGAAATTAGATAATGTGTGAATGAATGTTAAATATTGATTTAATCATTTATTTATAATTATTTAATAAAGATAAAAATCAATTAAAAGGTCAAAAGGCTTAATGGGCCAATTTCCGGAGGGAGAAGGCCCGTTAGGGAAAGGAGAGAGGGAGAAGGGGCAAGGGGGCTGGTCGGCTGGGCCTAGCCCCCCGCGCGGGGCCCACTAGGGGCTGGCCGGCGGCCTCCCCACCCCCTCCTCTCCTTTAGTCCCACCCCGGGACTTGAGGGGAGGTAGTACCTCCCCTCCCCTATATATAGTGGGGTATATTGGCCTAGAAAAGACAACCCAATAATCAATAAAGGTCTCCCCATTTTTGGGAGGACCTCCAATTGACATTTTCTCACTCCCTCTCTCACTCTCGTGACCGTGGTACCAAGTCTGGACTGCGCGAGCGAGAGACATCTTCACCGCGGAGCGCCGTCGCGCTGCGGGATTCGGATCCAGGAGCTCTAGTTCCGCAACTACTGCTGGATCAGGGAAGCGGGAGTCATCGTCAGGCACCGGACGTGTGTAACTCCCACGAGGTGTCACACTTGAGGCACTCAAGTCGTTGGAGCCAGAAGGAGCACAAGAACTTCATCACGACCTTGAGGTCGGCTTTGGCTCGTCTACATCAACCACGCTCTCCTGAGCATTGACAACGTTTTTCGGTCTTCGAGCGTAAATTCGTGAAAATCCCCTCCCGTTACTGTATTACTAATAGATAGGTCCTGGTAGCTTCAGGGGTTCAGGGGCGTAGAGTAATTTTTTTTTGTTTTTATGCGCGGAACCCCTACACTTTTCACGAACCACAGCTAGAGTCATTGCATGTGTGTTCTTCTCACAAACCACATCTAGAGTCATTGCATGTGTGTTCTTCTCACACACCACATATGGATCCACCAGAGTTCATTGCATGTCTGTTCTTCTCCCAAACCACACATGGATCCTTCAGTGTCATTGCATGTGTGTTCTTTTCAGAAACCACAGCTAGAGTCATTGCATGTCTGTTCTTTTCACAAACCACATCTAGAGTCATTGCATGTGTGTTATTCTCACAAACCACATATGGATCCACCAAAGTTCATTGCATGTGTGTTCTTTTAATCAACGACAGCTAGAGTCATTGCATGTCTGTTCTTCTCCCACACCACACACGGATCCACCTGTGTCATTGGATGTCTCTTCTTTTCACAAACCACATCTAGAGTCATAGCATGTGTGTTCTTCTCACAAACCACAAATCGATCCACCAATGTCATTGCATGTGTGTTCTTTTCACAAACCACATCTAGAGTCATTGCATGTGTGTTCTTCTCACAAACCACATATGGATCCACCAGAGTTCATTGCATGTCTGTTCTTCTCCCAAACCACACATGGATCCACTAGTGTCATTGCATGTGTGTTCTTTTCACAAACCACAGCTAGAGTCATTGCATGTCTCTTCTTTTCACAAACCACATCTAGAGTCATTGCATGTGTGTTCTTCTCACAAACCACATATGGATCCACCAGAGTTCATTGCATGTGTGTTCTTTTAATCGACCACAGCTTGAGTCATTGCATGTCTGTTCTTCTCCCAAACCACACATGGATCCACCAGTGTCATTGGATGTCTCTTCTTTTCACAAAACACATCTAGAGTCATTGCATGTGTGTTCTTCTCACAAACCACATATGGATCCACCAGAGTTCATTGCATGTGTGTTATTTTCACAAACCACAGCCAGAGTCATTGTATGTCTGTTCTTCTCACAAACCACACATGGATCCACCAGTGTCATTGCATGTGTATTATTTTCACAAACCACATCTAGAGTCATTGGACGTCTATTCTTTTCGCAAACCACATCTAGTGTCAATGCATGTGTGTTCTTCGCACAAACCACATATGGATCCACCAGAGTTCATTGCATGTGTTTTCTTTTCACTAACCACAACTACAGTCATTGCATGTATGTTCTTCTCACAAACCACACATGGATCCACTAGTGTCATTGTATGTGTGTTCTTTTCACAAACCACAGCTAGAGTCATTGGATGTCGGTTCTTTTCACAAACCACATCTAGAGTTATTGCATGTGTGTTCTTCTTACAAACTACATATGGATCCACCAGCGTTCATTGCATGTTTGTTCTTTTCACAAACGACATCTAGAGTCATTGCATGTCTGCTCTTCTCACAAATCACACATCGATCCACCAATGTCATTCCATGTCTGTTCTTTTTACAAACCACAACTAGAGTCATTGGATGTCATTTCTTTTCACAACCCACATCTAGAGTCACTGCATGTGTGTTCTTATCACAAACCACATATGGATCCACCATAGTTCATTGCATGTCTGTTCTTTTCACAAACCATAGCTAGAGTCATTGCATGTCTGTTCTTCTCACAAACCACAAATGGATCCACCAGTGTCATTGCATGTGTGTTCTTTTTTATTAACCACAACTAGAGTCATTGCATGTCTGTTCTTCTCACAAACCACACATCGATCCACCAATGTCATTCCATGTGTGTTCTTTTCACAAACCACAGCTAGAGTCATTGGATGTCATTAATTTTGACAACCCACATCTAGAGTCACTGCATGTGTGTTCTTCTCACAAACAACATATGGATCCACCAGAGTTCATTGCATGTCTGTTCTTTTCACAAACCATAGCTAGAGTCATTGCATGTCTGTTCTTCTCACAAACCACAGATGGATCCACCAGTGTCATTGCATGTGTGTTCTTTTCACAAACCACAACTAGAGTCAATGGATGTCTGTTCTTTTCACAAACTACATATTGATCCACCATTGTCATGGCATGTGTGTTCTGTTCACAAACCACATCTAGAGTCATTGCATGTATGTTCTTTTCACAAACCACATATGGATCCACCAGTGTGATTGCATCTGTGTTCTTTTTTCATTAACCACAACTAGAGTCATTGCATGTCTATTCTTTTCACAAACCACATATGGATCCACCAATGTCATTGCATGTGTGTTCTTTTCACGAACCACAGCTAGAGTCATTGCATGAGTGTTCTTCTCACAAACCACATCTAGAGTGATTGCATGTGTGTTCTTCTCACTAACCACATATGGATCCACCAGAGTTCATTGCATGTCTGTTCTTCTCCCAAACCACACATGGATCTACCAGTGTCATTGCATGTGTGTTCTTTTCACAAACCACAACTAGAGTCATTGCATGTGTTCTTTTCACAAACCACACCTAGAGTCATTGCATGTGTGTTCTTCTCACAAACCACAAATGGATCCACCAGAGTTCATTGCATGTGTGTTCTTCTCACAAACCACAGATAAAGTCATTGCATGTGTGTTCTTCTCACAAACCACACATGGATCCACTAGTGTCATTGCATGTGTGTTGTTTTCACAAACCACAGCTAGAGTCATTGCATGTGTGTTCTTTTCACAAACCACATATAGAGTCATTAAATGTGTGTTCTTCTCACAAACCACATAAGGATCCACCAGAGTTCATTGCATGTCTGTTATTTTCACAAACCACATATGGATCCACCAGAGTTCATTGCATGTCTGTTCTTCTGATGAACCACATATGGATGCACTAGTGTTATTGCATGTGTGTTCTTCTCATAAACAACAGCTAGAGTCATTGCATGTGTGATCTTTTAATTAACCACATCCAGAGTCGTTGCATGTGTGTTATTTTCACAAACCACATATGGATCCAATAGTGTTATTAGATGTTTGTTCTTTTCATAAACCACATATAGAGTCATTGCGTGTGTGTTCTTCTCACAAACCACATATGGATCCACCAGAGTTCATCGCATGTCTGTTCTTCTCACAAACCATAGCTAGAGTCATTGCATGTCTGTTCTTCTCGCAAACCACACCTGGATCCACCAGAGTCATTGCATGAGTTTATCTTTTCCCAAACCACAACTAGATTCATTGGAGTTCTGTTCTTTTCACAGACCACATCTAGTGTCATTGCATGTGTGTACTTCTCACAAACCACATATGGATCCATCAGAGTTCATTGCATGTATGTTATTGTCACAAACCACAGCGAGAGTCATTGCGTGTGTGTTCTTCTCACAAACCACATATGGATCCACCAGAGTTCATCGCATGTCTGTTCTTCTCACAAACCATAGCTAGAGTCATTGCATGTCTGTTCTTCTCGCAAACCACACCTGGATCCACCAGAGTCATTGCATGAGTTTATCTTTTCACAAACCACAACTAGATTCATTGGAGTTCTGTTCTTTTCACAGACCACATCTAGTGTCATTGCATGTGTGTACTTCTCACAAACCACATATGGATCCATCAGAGTTCATTGCATGTATGTTCTTGTCACAAACCACAGCGAGAGTCATTGCATGTTTGTTCTTCTCACAAACCACACATGGATCCACCAGAGTCATTGCATGTGTATTCTTTTCACAAACCACTGCTAGAGTCAATGGATGTCTGTTCGTTTCAGGAACCACATATAGTGTCAATGCATGTGTGTTCTTCTCACAAACCACATATGGATCCACCAGAGTTCATTGCATGTGTTTTCTTTTCACTAACCACAACTAGAGTCATTGCATGTCTGTTCTTCTCACAAACCACACATGGATCCACCAGTGTCATTGTATGTGTGTTCTTTTCACAAACCACAGCTAGAGTCATTGGATGTCTGTTCTTTTCACAAACCACATCTAGAGTCATTACATGTGTGTTCTTCTCACAAACCACATATGGATCCACCAGAGTTCATTACATGTTTGTTCTTCTCACAAACCATAGCTAGAGTCATTGCATGTCTGTTCTTCTCGCAAACCACACATGGATCCACCAGAGTCATTGCATGTGTTTATCTTTTCACAAACCACAACTAGAGTCATTGGATGTCTGTTCTTTTCACAGACCACATCTAGTGTCATTGCATGTGTGTTCTTCTCACAAACCACATATGGATCCACCAGAGTTCATTGCATGTATGTTCTTGTCACAAACCAAAGCGAGAGTCATTGCATGTCTGTTCTTCTCACAAAGCACACATGGATCCACCAGAGTCATTGCATGTGTATTCTTTTCACAAACCACTGCTAGAGTCATTGGATGTCTGTTCTTTTCACAAACCACATCTAGTGTCAATGCATGTGTGTTCTTCTCACAAACCACATATGGATCCACCAGAGTTCATTGCATGTGTTTTCTTTTCACTAACCACAACTAGAGTCATTGCATGTCTATTTATCTCACAAACCACACATGGATCCACAAGTGTCATTGTATGTGTGTTCTTTTCACAAACCACAGCTAGAGTCATTGGATGTTTGTTCTTTTCACAAACCACATCTAGAGTCATTACATGTGTGTTATTCTCACAAACCACATATGGATCCACCAGAGTTCATTGCATGTCTGTTCTTTTCACAAACCAAATATGGATCCACCAGAGTTCATTGCATGTCTGTTCTTCTCATGAACCACATATGGATCCACCAGTGTGATTGCATGTGTGTTCTTTTCATTAACCACATCCAGAGTCATTGAATGTGTGTTATTTTCGCAAACCAGATATGGATCCACCAGTGTCATTGGATGTGTGTTCTTTTCACAAAACACATATGGATCCACCAATGTAATTGCAAGTGTGTTCTTTTCACAAACCACAGCTAGAGTCATTGCATGTGTGTTCTTCTCACAAACCACATCTAGAGTCATTGCATGTCTGTTCTTCTCACAAACCACATATGGATCCACCAGTGTCATTGCATGTCCGTTCTTCTCACAAACCATAGCTAGAGTCATTGCATATCTGTTCTTCTCACAAACCACACATGGATCCACTAGACTCATTGCATGTGTGTTCTTTTCACAAACCATAACTAGAGTCATTCGATGTCTGTTCTTTTCACAAACCACATCTAGTGTTAGTGCATGTGCGTTCTTCTCACAAACCACATATGGACGCACCAGAGTTCATTGCATGTTTATTCTTCTCAGAAACCACAGCTAGAGTCATTGCATGTCTGTTCTTCTCACACACCACACATGGATCCACCAGAGTCATTGCATGTGTGTTCTTTTCACAAACCACATCTAGAGTCATTGGATGTCTGTTCTTTTCACAAACCACATCTAGTGTCATTGCATGTGTGTTCTTCTCTCAAACCACATATGGATCCACCAGAGTTCATTGCATGTCTGTTCTTCTCATAAACCACAGCTAGAGTCATTGCATGTCTGTTCTTCTCACAAACCACACATGGATCCACTAGAGTCATTGCATGTGTGTTCTTTTCACAAACCACAACTAGAGTCATTTGATGTCTTTTCTTTTCACGAACCACATATGGAGTGATTGCATGTGTGTTCTTCTCACAAACCACATATGGATCCACCAAAGTTCATTGCATGTGTGTTCTTTTGACAAACCGCAGCTAGAGTCATTGCATGTCTGATCTTCTCACAAACCACACATGGATCCACCAGTGTCATTACATGTCTGTTCTTTTCACAAACCACAGCTAGAGTCATTGGATGTCTGTTCTTTTCACAAACCACATATTGATCCACTAGTGTCATTGCATGTGTGTTATTTTCACAAACCACATCTAGAGTCATTGCATGTGTGTTCTTTTCACAAACCACACATGTCTCCACCAGTATGATTGCATGTGTGTTCTTTTCATTAACCACAACTATAGTCCTTGCATGTCTGTTCTTTTCACAAACCGCATATGGATTCACCAGTGTCATTGCATGTGTGTTCTTTTCACAAACCACAGCTGGAGTCATTGCATGTGTGTTCTTTACCTTAACCACATCTAGAGTCATTGCATGTGTGTTCTTTTCACAAACCACATATGGATCCACCAGTGTCATTGCATGTGTGTTCTTTTCACAAACCACATTTAGAGTCATTGCATGTATGTTCTTCTCACAAACCACATATGGATCCACCGAATTTCATTGCATTTATGTTCTTCTCATGAACCACAAATGGATCCACTAGTGTGATTGCATGTGTGTTCTTTTCAAAATCCACAGCTAGAGTCATTGCATGTGTGTTCTTCTCACAAACCACAACTAGAGTCATTGGATGTCTGTTCTTTTCACAAACCACATCTAGTGTCATTGAATGTGTGTTATTTTCGCAAACCACATATGGAGGCACTAGAGTTCATTGCATGTCTATTCTTCTCAAAACCACAGCTAGAGTCATTGCATGTGTGTTCTTTTCACAAACCGCAGCTAGAGTCATTGCATGTCTGATCTTCTCACAAACCACACATGGATCCACCAGTGTCTTTACATGTCTGTTCTTTTCACAAACCACAGCTAGAGTCATTGGATGTCTGTTCTTTTCACAAACCACATATTGATCCACCAGTGTCATTGCATGTGTGTTCTTTTCACAAACCACATCTAGAGTCATTGCATGTGTGTTCTTTTCACAAACCACATATGTCTCCACGAGTGTGATTGCATATGTGTTCTTTTCATTAACCACAACTACAGTCATTGCATGTCTGTTCTTTTCACAAACCGCATATGGATTCACCAGTGTCATTGAATGTGTGTTCTTTTCACAAACCACAGCTAGAGTCATTGCATGTGTTTTCTTTACATTAACCACATCTAGAGTCATTGCATGTGTGTTCTTTTCACAAACCACATATGGATCCACCAGTGTCATTGCATGTGTGTTCTTTCCACAAACCACATCTAGAGTCATTGTATGTATGTTCTTCTCACAAACCACATATGGATCCAGCGGATTTCATTGCATGTATGTTCTTCTCATGAACCACATATGGATCCACCAGTGTGATTGCATGTGTGTTCTTTTCACAAACTACAACTAGAGTCATTGCATGTGTGTTCTTTTCATTAACCACACCTAGAGTCATTGCATGTGTGTTATTTTTACAAACCACATATGGATCCACCAGTGTCATTGGATGTTAGTTCTTTTCACAAACCACATCCAGAGTCATTGCACGTGTTCTCTTCTCACAAACCACATATGGATCCACCAGAGTTCATTGCATGTATGTTCTTCTCATGAACCACATATGGATCCAACAAAGTGATTGCATGTGTGTTCTTCTCACAAACCACAGCTAGAGTCATTGCATGTGTGTTCTTTTCACAAACCACATATGGATCCACCAGTGTCATTGCATGTGTGTTCTTTTCAGAAACCACATCTAGAATCATTGCATGTGTGTTCTTCTGACAAACCACATATGGATCCACCAGATTTCATTGCATGTCTGTTCTTCGGATGAACCACATATGGATCCACCAGTGTGATTGCATGTGTGTTCTTTTCACAAACCACAGCTAGAGTCATTGCATGTGTGTTCTTTTCATTAACCACACCCAGAGTCATTGCATGTGTGTTATTTTCACAAACTACATATGGATCCCCCAATGTCATTGGATGTCTATTCTTTTCACAAACCACATCTAGAGTCATTGCATGTGTGTTCTTCTCACAAACCACATGTGGATCCACCACAGTTCGTTGCATGTCTATTCTTCTCACAAACCACAGCTAGAGTCATTGCATGTCTATTCTTCTCACAAACCACAGATGGATACACCAGAGACATTGCATGTGTGTTCTTCTCACAAACCACAGCTAGAGTCATTGCATGTCTGTTCTTTTCACAAACCACATCTAGAGTCATTGCATGTGTGTTCTTCTCACAAACCATATGGATCCACCAGAGTTCATTGCATGTGTGTTCTTCTCACAAACCACAGATAAAGTCATTCCATGTCTGTTCTTCTCACAAACCACACATGGATCCACCAGTGCCATTGCATGTGTGTTCTTTTCTCAAACCATAGCTATAGTCGTTGGATGTCTTTTCTTTTCACAAACCACATCTAGAGTCATTGCATGTGTGTTCTTTACATTAACCATATCTAGAGTCATTGCATGTGTGTTCTTTTCACAAACCACATATGGATCCACCAGTGTCATTGCATGTGTGTTCTTTCCACAAACCACATCTAGAGTCATTGCATGTATGTTCTTCTCATAAACCACATATGGATCCAGCGGATTTCATTGCATGTATGTTCTTCTCACAAACCACATCTAGAGTCATTGCATGTTTGTTCTTCTCACAAACCACATCTAGAGTCATTGCATGTGTGTTCTTCCCACAAACCACAACTAGAGTCATTGCATGTCTGTTCTTCTCACAAACCATAGATGGATCCACTAGTGTCATTGCATGTGTGTTCTTTTCACAAACCACAGTTAGAGTCATTGGATGTCTGTTCTTTTCACAAACCACATCTAGAGTCATTGCATGTGTGTTCTTCTCACAAACCACATATGGATCCACCAGAGTTCATTGCATGTGTGTTCTTTTCACAAACCACAGCTAGAGTCATTGCATGCCTGTTCTTCTCACAAACCACACATGGATCCACCAGTATCATTGCATGTGTGTTGTTTTCACAAACCACAACTAGAGTCATTGGATGTCTGTTCTTTTCACAAATGACATCTAGAGTCATTGCATGTGTGTTCTTCTCACAAACCACATATGGATCCACCAGAGTTCATTGCATGTCTATTCTTTTCACAAACCACATATGGATCCACCAGAGTTCATTGCATGTCTGTTCTTCTCATGAAACTACATATGGATCCACCAGTGTGATTGCATGTGTGTTGTTCTCACAAACCACAGCTAGAGTCATTGCATGTGTGATCTTTTCATTAACCACATCCAGAGTCATTGCATGTGTGTTATTTTCACAAACCACGTATGGATCCACCAGTGTCATTGGATGGTTGTTCTTTTCATAAACCACATCTAGATTCATTGCATCTGTGTTCATCTCATAAACCACATATGGATTCACCAGAGTTCATTGCATGTCTGTTCTTCTCACAAACCATAGCTAGAGTCATTGCATGTCTGTTCTTCTCACAAACCAAACATGGATCCACTAGAGTCATTGGATGTGTTTATCTTTTCACAAACCACAACTAGAGTCATTGGATGTCTGTTCTTTTCACAAACCACATCTAGTGTCATTGCATGTGTGTTCTTCTCACAAACCACATATGGATCCACCAGAGGTCATTGCATGTGTTTTCTTCTCACAAACCACAGCTAGAGTCATTGCATGTCTGGTCTTATCACAAACCACACATGGATCCTCCAGAGTCATTGCATGTGTGTTCTTTTCACAAACCATACTAGAGTCATTGGATGTCCGTTCTTTTCACAGACCAGATCTAGTGTCATTGCATGTGTGTTCTTCTCACAAACCACATATGGATCCACCAGAGTTCATTGCATGTGTGTTCTTTTCACAAACCACAACTAGAGTCATTGCATGTATGTTCTTCTCACAAACCACACATGGATCCACCAGTCTCATTGTTTGTGTGTTATTTTCACAAACCACAGCTAGAGTCATTGGATGTCTATTCTTTTCACAAACCACATCTAGTCATTAGATGTGTGTTTTTCTCACAAACCATATATGGATCCACCAGAGTTCATTGCATGTCCGTTCTTTTCACAAACAACATAAGGATCCACCAGAGTTCACTGCATGTCTATTCTTCTCGTGTACCACATATGGATCCATCAGTGTGATTGCCTATGTGTTCTTCTCAGAAACCACAGCTATAGTCATTGCATGTGTGTTCTTTTCATTAACCACATCCATAGTCATTGAATGTATGTTATTTTCGCAAACCACATATGGATCCACTAGTGTCATTGGATGTGTGTTCTTTTCATAAACCACGTCTAGAGTCATTGCATGTGTGTTCTTCTCACAAACCACATATGGATCCACCAGAGTTCATTGCATGTCTGTTCTTCTCACAAACCACACATGGATCCACCACTTTCATTGCGTGTGTTTTCTTTTCACAAACCACAACTAGAGTCATTGGATGTCTGTTCTTTTCAAAAACCACATCTAGAGTCATTGCATGTGCGTTCTTCTCACAAACCACATATGGATGCACCAGAGTTCATTGCATGTCTGTTCTTCTCACGAACCACAGCTAGAGTCATTGCATGTCTATTCTTCTCACAAACCACACATGGATCCACCAGAGTCATTGCATGTGTGTTCTTTTCACAAACCATAGCTACAGTCATTGGATGTCTGTTCTTTTCACAAACCACATCTAGTGCCATTGCATGTGTGTTCTTCTCACAAACCACATATGGATCTACCAGAGTTCATTGCATGTCTGTTCTTCTCACAAACCACATCTAGAGTCATTGCATGTTTGTTCTTCTCACAAACCACACATGGATCCACTAGAGTCATTGCATGTGTGTTCTTTTCACAAACCACAGCTAGAGTGATTTGATGTCTGTTCTTTTCACAAACCACATATGGAGTCATTGCATGTGTGTTCTTCTCACAAACCACATATGGATCCATCAGAGTTCATTACATGCGTGTTCTTTTCACAAACAGCAGCTAGAGTCATTACAAGTCTATTCTTGTCACAAACCACACATAGATCCACCAGTGTCATTATATGGCTATTCTTTTCACCAACCACAGCTAGAGTCATTGGATGTATGTTCTTTTCACAAACAACATATTGATCCACCAGTGTCCTTGCATGTGTGTTCTTTTCAAAAACCACATCTAGAGTCATTACATGTGTGTTGTTTTCACAAACCACATATGGATCCACCAGTGTGGTTGCATGTGTGTTCTTTTCATTAACAATAGCTACAGTCATTGCATGTCTGTTCTTTTCACAAACCAGATATGGATTCACCAGTGTCATTGCATGTGTCTTCTTTTCACAAACCACAAGAGTCATTGCATGTGTGTTCTTTACATTAACCACATCTAGAGTCATGGTATGTGTGTTCTTTTCACAAACCACATATGGATCCACCCGTGTCATTGCATGTGTGTTCTTTCCACAAACCACATCTAGAGTCATTGCATGTATGTTCTTCTCACAAACCACATATGGATCCACCAGATTTCATTGCATGTATGTTCTTCTCATGAACCACATATGGATCCACTAGTGTGATTGCATGTGTGTTCTTTTCACAAACCACAGCTAGAGTCATTGCATGTGTGTTCTTTTCATTAACCACACCCAGAGTCATTGCATGTGTGTTATTATTACAAACCACATATGGATCCTCTAGTGTCATTGGATGTCTGTTCTTTTCACAAACCACATCTAGAGTCATTGCACGTGTTCTCTTCTCACAAACCACATATGGATCCACCAGAGTTCATTGCGTGTCTGTTCTTCTCATCAACCACATATGGATCCACTAGAGTGATCGCAAGTGTGTTCTTCTCACAAACCACAGCTAGAGTCATTGCATGTGTGTTCTTTTCACAAACCACATATGGATCCACCAGTGTCATTGCATGTGTGTTCTTTTCACAAACCACATCTAGAGTCATTGCATGTGTGTTCTTCTCACAAACCACGTATGGATCCACCAGATTTCATTGCATGTTTGTTCTTCTGATGAACTACATATGGATCCACCAGTGTGATTGCATGTGTGTTCTTTTCACAAACCACAGCTAGAGTCATTGCATGTGTGTTATTCATTAACCACACCCAGAGTCATTGCGTGTGTGTTATTTTCACAAACCACATATGGATCCACGAGTGTCATTGGATGTCTGTTCTTTTCAAAACCACATCTACAGTCATTGCATGTGTGTTCTTCTCACAAACCACATATTGATCCACCAGAGTCCATTGCATGTCTGTTCTTCTCATAGCTAGAGTCATTGCATGTGTGTTATTTTCACAAACCACATATGGATCCACCAGTGTCATTGCATGTCTGTTCTTTTCAAAAACCACATCTAGAGTCATTGCATGCGTGTTCTTCTCACAAACCACATATGGATCCACCAGAGTTTGTGGCATGTGTGTTCTTCTCACAAACCACAGCTAGAGTCATTGCATGTCTGTTCTTCTCACAAACCACACATGGATCCACCAGTGCCATTGCATGTGTGTTCTTTTCACAAACCACAACTAGAGTCATTGGATGTCTGTTCTTTTCACAAACCAGATCTAGAGTTATTGCATGTGTGTTCTTGTCACAAACCACATATGGATCCACTAGAGTTCATTGCATGTGTGTTCTTTTCACAAACCATAGCTAGAGTCATTGCATGTCTGTTCCTTTCACAAACCACACATGGATCCACCAGTGTCATTGCATGTGTGTTCTTTTCACAAACCACATCTAGATTCATTGCATGCATGTTCTTCTCACAAACCACATATGGATCCAGCGGATTTCATTGCATGTATGTTCTTCTCACAAACCACATCTAGAGTCATTGCATGTGTGTTCTTCTCACAAACCACAACTAGAGTCATTGCATGTCTGTTCTTCTCACAAACCATAGATGGATCCACCAGTGTCATTGCATGTGTGTTCTTTCCACAAACCGCAGCTAGAGTCATTGGATATCTGTTCTTTTCACAAACCACATCTTGAGTCATTGCATCTGTGTTCTTCTCATAAACCACATATGGATCCACCAGAGTTCATTGCATGTCTGTTCTTTTGTCAACACCCGGATTTTTAATCCTAGATGCCTATTATGCCATACATCGTAATCCCAGGATTACCATTTTTGCGAGACATAACAGATTGGATATCACAGTACATCATCCATTACAAACCATAATAAGGTCTTACACAAATAAAGGATCTCATGATCCAGTTTTAATATGAACAAGCAGCGGAATTATAAGCGTAGCGGTGGGCTCCATCTTTAGTGTTATAGGGAATGCTGACGATGGGAGATGATCCTAGTTGTCGTAGCTGTCCTACTTCAGGGTAGTCCTCCTCATAGTCTGGCCACGGGAATAGCTAGGGATAAAGCAATGAGTACTCTTTAAGTACTCGCAAACTATCACTAACTAGTAAGGTAGTTCTAGTAGGAATGCTAAACTCTAAGTTTATTTGCAAACGCTAAATTTGGAACCTAAGCTGAGTTCAGAAGTAAAGAAAGCTAATTTACTATTCTAAATCCCTTAAGTGGGAAACTAGTTTTCATAGTCACAACCCTGTTGTGGTCAAGTCAACATCACCATTAATTTCATAAGTCATTTTGAAAACATCTGACGCGGAACAATATGGCCACTCCAACTGTCCATGACCGCAGATGCGGCTATTCGAATAGTTTGCCACTTTGCAGAGGTGGTACACTTTCACCACAAAATTCGATACATCCGTCAGGGATAACCCTGAATCGTCATACTTAGTATGTGGATAATCAATCATAACCTTTCAATTACACACCCTAGTATAGGCGCCTCTTCTATGAGCTGGGCCTCCCAGCCATGGCCATCTGCCATCCTGGGCACTACATAGGTGGACACCATCAAGAGGTAGCCTTAGCTCAAACCTCTCCCGCGAGGGAACCCATACTAATGCATATAAACTTCCGGCTAACCCTTACCCAATTCAGGTATTGAGGTTGTATGGTAAAATTGGAATGATATCGCATCCGAACCCAACCATCCGTTTTTTATAAAAGGGGCTAAGGCTCATGCCTCAACATTTTCATCATCATGAACCATTTGTGTTTCGCAACACATGTCAAAACATCTCAATATAATGACTCATCATTCCAAGGTTTTCATAATCATTTTCACCAAGTATTCCCATCTAAAGTGATCAAGTTTTATGCTTAGCATTAGCCACTAAGTTAAGAGTGTTCACTAAAGAGGGGTGCTAATCTTCAATCTCATGCCATAGAATGACATCTAAGTATAACTAGATAGGCCAAGTTTTATACTCTTTATGCTATTTATAAGGAAAGTAAAGAACTTTGGTAAAGTAAAAGAAAGTAAAGCTTGCAAGTAAAAGTTGGGTATAAGTCAAAATATATAACCAAAGCATGCCTAATGCATCTTGCTTAGGTTATCAAGCTTGCAAGTGTTAGCTTGCATTGTTAATGATGGCTTGCAAGTATTAGCTTGCCAATAATAGCTTGTCAGCGACACATCAAACGCGAAGCGGTACGGGGCACTCTGCGCGCTACGATTAGAACAGATCGAACGGCTGTGGTTCGTCGTCTCTGGCGAACAGCTCCGGCGAGAACGAACCCTAACGCGTCACGGTGGGGGTACGTTGGGAGATCCAGGCACATGGCTTAATAGGATTGATAGGATACCCATATCAACAAGTTGCAACTTCTTTTCCGGAAGCTCATTCGAAAAGAACTCTAAGGTTAAGCGTGCTTGGCCTAGAGCAATTCTAGGATGGGTGACCGACCGGGAAGTGGGTAACCGGGTGCACATGAGTGAGGACAAAGTGTGCAGAAAAGACTAGTGTTGGTATGTGGGGCCAGTCTAGATACATGGGGGTGTTACATACATGGGGGCTTACTAGGGCTCCAGCTAGACATGGCGATGGGGGCGATCGAACTGGTGGACGATGGCGGTTCTAGGCGTGGTCGTGGCAGCTCCTGGGGAAGCTCCAATCGACAGTGCCTTTTCTCCTCTACAGTGGCAAGCTCCAGCAAAATTTCGGCGAACTGTGGCTCGATTGGCTCCGGGGAGAAGTGTGGGGTGGTCAATGGTGAGAGGGTAGTGAGATATTGTGAGTAATTGGGGTGGATGAGGCCTCCTTTTATAGCTCGAGGAAGGGGGAAGCACGACATGGTCAGGCGGTGGTGGCGACATGGCTACGGGCTACTATCAGCAATTTCTGCGAGCGACGGTCGATGTAGTGCTCCTTGGCGGTCCTCTACAACTTAAAGGCGCGGCTAGGGGCGGTGGAATTTGGTCGGGCGCGGCTCATGCTCTACACGGCAGAAGCAGCATTCGAAGCGGCGCAAGGTGGCTGCGGGTCAAGCGGCGGCGAACGGGCATGTCGGGGCAGTTCCTGGGGTCGTGGCGAACAGGTGCGCGCGGGCTACGGTCGAGGCGCGGCGTGTGCACGCTTGTCGGGCGTGGCACTCTGGCGCGTGCTCGGTATGGCACAGACACGGTGGGCGCGGTGTCGCTAGGGATGGTCCATGGCCTGGCTGTCGTTGAGGGGTGGACAAGGAGAGGCGGTAGGGTGCGGCAATCCTCCTAGGCTCTAGTGGTGCAGCGGCGAAGGGGGAGTGGTGCATTGGTGCTGGTTAGGAGTAGGGGAGACCAGGGGCTCGTTTTGGCGACAAAGGGTCGACAATGCATTGATCAAGAACAATATTAGTTAGGCAGTTTATTCTATGATCACCAAGTGTTCGACACAATGCCCGCATGAAGTTCAAATTTGAATTTTGTATCCAAACTTTTTGAGTGGTTGTGTATTAAGCTTGAGAGGCTAGGTTTGCTTGGGATTGCCAATGTTAATTCATTTGATGGGTTTTGCAAAAATGGGGATCTTCACATATGTATTGGATTCAATTTTCAAATGTTATTTAAATTGTCTTGCTAAAGGTTTCTAAAAGATTGTAAGGTGGTCCTTGGTACATCTTTACTTGTTCTAGCAAGGGGTGCAAAGATCTAGATTTGTTATGTTGGGAAAAGACTTCTAGGAACACCTAAAGTGACCTAGTGGATTAAAAGGGTGAAAATGACCATTTGCATTATTTAATCTTATTTTATTTCTTTTTCTTTGGATTTTGTTTGTACATGGTCTAGATGATGTGGCATTCACCTCTGAACCATTTCACAACATTTAGATCAATCAAACATGGCATTTCCAAACAATTCTACACTAATGCAACACACATGCATTCATTAATAATTTAAATAATATTTTTTTTGTTAACCCTAAATTGGATGATTAGAAACTTGATAACCTTGATTAAAATTTTGGAATGTTACAAACCTTACCCCCTTAAACATAATCTCGTCGCGAGATTTAAGAAAAACTAGGAACTAAAGAGATCTGGAAACTCAGTCCTAATGTAATCTTCTCGCTCCCAAGTGGCTTCTTCTCTGGTGTCGTTGCTCCATTGGATCTTGAGAAACTTGATACTCCGGGTCCTGGTGGTTCTAAAGGCTTCTTCCAAGATACATATGGGCACTTCGTGATACGTCAAATACTTGTTGATATCAATGGCTCGGTGATCGATGTTCTTGAAAACTTCGGTCTTCTCCAGCACTTCTTAGCACTTGCGAAGTAACGAGATGTGGAACACATTATGCATGGCTGACATCTCCTCTGGCAGTTCCAGTTGATACGATACTTCTCCTTGGTGATTCAGAATCTTGAAGGGTCCAAAATATCTGGGGGCTAACTTTCCTTTCAGACTAAAACGTTGCGTTCCCTTCAATGGCGATACTTTGAGATACACAGAATCTCCGACATTGAAAGTCAAGTCTGTACGTCTCTTGTCAGCATAACTCTTCTATCTGGATTGGGCGGTCTTGAGGTGCTCACGGACTTCGTGAACTTTCTCTTCAGCTTCTCGTAGGATGTCAGGTCCGAAAATCTGACTCTCTCGTACTTGCAACCAATTCAAGGGGGTACGTCACTTTCTTCCATACAGAAATTGAAACGGGGCCATTTACAAACTAGCTTGGTAACTGTTGTTGTATGAGAATTCTGCGACAGGCAGAACAATCTTCCCATTTTGATCCATACTCTAAAACACAAACTCTCAACATATCTTCTAAGATTTGGTTGACTCTTCCAGTCTGTCCATTGGTTTGCGGGTGATAAGCTGTGTTGAAGTTCAGTTTGGTTCCTAATCCTTCTTGGACTTTCTACCAAAATCTTGAGGTAAATTGGGTTCCTCGATCCGACACTATCGTCTTGGGGGTTCCATGCAAACTGACGATTCTAGCAATGTAAAACTCTGCTAGGTTCGAACTCTGGTAGGTAGTCTTGACAGGTATAAAATGGGCTACCTTGGATAGTCTATCAACTATGACCCAAATAGAGTCATTTCCCCTACTAGAAGTAGGCAAACCGGTGATAAAGTCCATTCTGACAGAATCCCATTTCCATTCCAGAATATGCAATGGTTGCAACAATCCGGCGGGTCTCTGATGTTCCGCCTTGACTCTTTGACAGATATCACACTTGGCGATGTAGCTTCTGATTTCTCTCTTCATCTTGTTCCACCAAAATTGCTCCTTCAAATCTTGGTACATCTTCGTTCCTCTGGGGTGGATAGAATAAAGAGTATCATGAGCTTCTTGCATGATAACTTGCTTCAGCTCTAAATCTAGTGGTACACAGATACGTCCTTTATACTACAAAACTCCTTCTTCATCCTCGGTGAATCCGGGTACCTTTCCTGTACCAATATGATGCTTGATTCCATCGATACTTGCATTTCCCTTCTAGGATTCCTTGATCTGACTGATCAAAGTGGGTTGAAGTTCAATGCTAGCTAAGAATCCTTTGCTAACTGGCTCCGTTCTCAACTGCTCCAACTCTTCATGCAAACTTGGCTGGGTATCTTTGATCATAGTGTTTAATCTACACGGCAATCTGCTAAGAGCATTCGCTACCACATTGGCTTTGCCGGGGTGATAGTGAATGTCAAGGTCATAATCCTTGATTAACTCTATCCATCTCCTTTGCCTCATATTCAGCTCCTTCTGCGTGAAAATATACTTCAAACTCTTGTGATCTGAATAAATCTCAAAGCGGTTACCCATAAGGTAATGATGCCATGTCTTCAAGGCTAAAACTACAGCTGCTAATTCCAGATCATGGGTAGGGTAGTTTTACTCATGCCGCTTTAGTTGTCGAGACAGATATGCTATGACTTTACCTTCTTGCATCAACACACATCCGAGACCAAGCTTGGATGCATCACAATACACATCAAACGGCTTCTTGATATCTGGCATAATCAATATTGGGGCTTAAATCAATCTCTTCTTGAGTTCTTGAAAACTCGCTTCACATTTTTCGGTCCATTCAAACTTCTTATCTTTCTTCAAGAATTGGTTCATCGGTCTTGTGATGCTCGAAAATCCTTCAACAAACTTGCAGTAATATCCCGCTAATCCGAGAAATGCACGGACTTGGGTTTGAGTGGTTGGGGCTTCCTAGGCTTCCATATCTTTGATCTTGGCGGGATCAAAAGCGACTCCTCCTGCTGACACAATATGTCCGAGGAATCCTACCTCTTTCAGCCAGAACTCACATTTGCTTAACTTGGCATACAACTGATGTTCTCTAAGGGTTTCCGGGATGGTTCTCAGGTGTTGCTCATGGTCTTCTTCTGACTTGGAATAGATTAGAATATCATCAATAAAAACAACGACAAACTTATCCAAGAAATTCATAAAGATCTTATTCATGAGATTCATGAAATAAGCGGGGCATTGGTTAATCCAAAAGACATGACCGTATACTCATACAATCCATATCTGCTGGTAAAGGCGGTCTTTAGAATATCCATTGCACGAATCTTGAGTTGATGATAACCAGTTCTAAGATCAATCTTACAAAACACTCTGGCACCAGTCAACTGATCAAACAGATCCTCAACCTTTGGCAGTGGGTACTTGTTCTTGATGGTGACGTCATGCAGCTTCCGGTAATCGATACACAAACGGTTACCTCCATCCTTCTTGTCGACAAACAAAATAGGTGATCTCCATGGCGACGCGCTTGGTTGAATCAAACGTTTCGCCAGCATAGCATCAAGTTTCTTCTTCAGCTCCACTAGTTCAGAGGGGTTCATGATATAAGGTCTTTGAGCTATGGGTCCAGTTCTAGGAATTAGTTCAATAATGAACTCGATATCCCGATCCGGGGGCATACCGGACAATTCATCTAGGAATACATTAGGGTATTCACAAACTACTCTGACTTGGTCTATGGTTGGTAGGGCTAGACTCTTGTTGCATTTGAATTGACGGGGTAAGGTTGCAGATATATGCTCTACTGATACTCCAGAGCTACTGGTCATGGTTATGGCTTTCTTGGCACAGTCGATCAATCCTTTATGTTTTGACATCTAATCCATTCCTAATACTACTTCCAAACCTTTGGTTCCAAGTACTATTAGATTGGCATAAAAATCTATCCCATGGATTCTGATAGGTACAGCCTTGCAAATTTTCCTAGCTTTGGTGGTTGAACCAGGTATTTGAACTATCATAACATGCTTCAAATTGGTTGGGTGAATCTTACTAGTGCATGCAAATTCTTCTGTAACAAACGAGTGCGATGCTCCAGAATCAAACAACACTCTTACTAATACTGAGTTAACATAAAACATACCCAACACGACATCTGGCGCTTCCTGGGCTTCTTCAGCATTCATGTGGAACAGACGGCCGTTGCGGTTGAGTGAATTCCCTGGGGCGAATCTTCTTCCAGGTTCAACACGGCGTTGCTGCTGAGCTGGGGCATTCACATTGGTGGTGGCTGTAAGCTTCTTGGGACACTCTTTGGAGTAGTGACCCTTCACTCCACATTCAAAGCAAGTAATCTGGGACTTGTCTTTGGCGGCAACAGGCACGACATTGCTTCCTGTCCTTGGGGCAGTATTGTTGTTGTTGTTGGACTTGGGCGGTGCACGGTTGAAATTGTTGAATTCCCGGGGTTATTGTTGTGGTTTCCTCCGGACTTCACATTTCCTCCGCTACGGTTGGGGTAGCTTGGACGAGACATTGGGGGTCTATGATTCCTTGGGGCATATCCTGCAGACGGGTTGGGGTGATACTTGTGGGTATTGTGGGACCTAGTTTGATGCATCATCCTGCACTTGCGGTTGTCATTTCTTGGTTGATCTTTCCTTCCATCTGGATGGCAGAGTTGACTAGCTCTTCGAGATCTTCAAAACAGATGTTGATTAACACCGTTTGCATCTCATCATGCAATCCATTCAGGAATCTATCCTTCTTGTCTTCCGTGTTGATCTCATCAGGTACATACCTAGCAAGGGATAGAAATCTGTCACGGTACTCCACTACAGTCATCCTGCCTTGTTTTAGCTCTCTGAAGTCATCTCTCATTCTAGTGAGTAAACCTTGCGACACATGGGTGCGGCTAAACTTGGACTTGAAAGCTTCCCACGTCATCACTTGACCGTGGTTCATGGTGCGGGTGCTATTCCACCAGGCTCTTGCATCTCCTACCAGATAGTGGGTGGCAAACAGTACTTGCTCGTTGACATCAACTCCTGCTACTTCTAGGTTATTCTCCATGGTTTGCAACCAATCATCCGCATCTAATGGGTCTTCAGACTTGCTAAAGATAGGGGGTTGGTATTCTGAAAGTTCTTGAGCTTGGATCCATGATGATCCTGATTTCCATGGCCTTGATTATTGTGGGCCATCTAAGCGATCTGTTGTAGGGTAGCTAGGTTGGCTTGACGCTCTGCTCTACTAGCTTCACAGTCAGAGACTAGCATCTATAGAATCTGCAGCATCGGGTCCTGCGATGAGTTGCTTCCTCCGGGGTTTCCATGAGTAATCTGAAGATTGAGATAGATAAAGGGGTAAGAGGGAAAGTTCTAAGGTTCATGGTTTTGTTTTCAAAAGCTCTAAACTTTGAGTTTAACTCAGGTTTGGCAAACTAACAACTTCTCATTCATTCAATCAAAGCACACGAATACAAACACACACACACACCACAACACAAAAGGAAAACAGATGGTTTTAAGAACCATTCTATAAACTAAGATACAATGGGACCAATACAACTCATTCCTACGGTAGTGATCAAGTGCATCTACTCATCATCAATGAAGTAAGAGTCATCATCATCGGTGTAGAAATCCATGGCATCATCTTCCAGGTAGTCATCGTCATCACTGAGGTACGAGTGAATATCTCCCTGGATGTCTTCACCTTGTTCCTCTTCTTCTTTTGGTGCAAGCTGAGCTTTTTGTTCCTGGATGGTCTTCTCGAGGTCGGCCACCTTCTTGCAAAGACGAGTGATGGTGCGATCCTTCTTCTCGCGTTGCCGGCGAAGTGATTGGCGATCCTTGACAAGAAGGGCGAAAGTCTGGGCCTTCTGGGCGGCAATGGAAAGGTTGTGGTTGGAGTAGGCTCGAGCATTGTCTATTTCCTTCTGCCTATCGTACAACAGGAAGTCAAGGTTCTCCACTTGGTGCTTCATCTCCGGGTGACTTGGCATCTCCAATGGAATTCCCATGGAATCACGCCTTGCGTAGTGAGCAAAGCGAGTCCCCTGGATCAAGTTGACGTTCTGTCCGCAATGACGGGCGAGAGCTTCATGCATTTCCCTGGCTAATCCATCTAGCCAGTTGTTCTCTCTCACGGTGAATTGAATCTTCTCCGAAAGGGGTGCTTCCAACTTGCCTCGAAGATCAACAACTATCAGCCATTGTAGATCTCCTCCTAGGTGATCATTGAGTTGAGCCCCGAAGAATTCCGGATGCGGACACTCAAGATACTCAGACAGTGTATCGAGATCCCTCTCAAAGATCAGTTGGCCTCCATTTCCCAACTGGTAGAACTTGCAATACTAAACTTCCATCTACAAGAATTTAGGATGAGTAAGTTAGTGAGGTGATCAAGTGTGTCAAATTTTATGTAGTGATGTAAGAATTTTTGAGGAACATGCTTTTTTTGAAAGAATCAAGGATAAGAGTGGGAATATGTTTTCATAATTACTCACTTTTCATTTGTTTTGAAACTAAGTTTTTGTTCGGACGTCCATTCTAACTAGGGTCTCCTATGGTCAGGATGGCTTTGATACCAACTTGTCAACACCCAGATTTTTAATCCCAGATGCTTGTTATGCCATACATCGTAATCCCAAGATTAACATTTTTGCGAGACATAACAGATTGGATATCACAGTGCATCATCCATTACAAACCTTAATAAGGTCTTCCACAAATAAAGGATCTCAAGATCTAGTCTTAATACGAAAAAGCAGCAGAATAATAAGCGTCGCGGTGGGCTCCATCTTGAGTGTCATAGGCAATGCTAACGATGGGAGATGATCCTAGTTGTCGTAGATGTCCTGCTGTCCTTCTTCAGGGTAGTCCTCCTCATAGTCTTGCCATGGGAATAGCCAGGGACGAAGCCATGAGTACTCTTTAAGTACTCACAAACTATCGCTAACAAGTAAGGTAGTTCTAGCAGGAATGCTAAACTCTGAGTTTATTTGCAAACGCTAAATTTGAAACCTAAGTGGAGTTTAGAAGTAAAGAAAGCTAATTTACTATTCTAAATCCCTTAAGTGGGAAACTAGTTTTCATAGTCACCACCCTGTTGTGGTCAAGTCAAAATCACCATTCATTTCATAAGTCATTTTGAAAACATCTGACGACGGAACAGTATGGCCACTCCAACTGTTCATGACCGCGGACGCGACTATTCAAATAGTTTGACACTCTGCAGAGGTGGTACACTTTCACCACAAAATTCAATACATCTGTCAGGGATAACCCTGAATCATAATACTTAGTATGCGGATAATCAATCATAACCTTTCAATTACACACCCTAGTATAGGCGCCACTTCTATGAGCTTGGCCTCCCAGCCATGGCCATCTGCCATCCTGGGCACTGCATGGGTGGACACCATCAAGAGGTAGCCTTAGCTCAAACCTCTCCCGCGAGGGAACCCATACTAATGCATATAAACTTCCGGCTAACCCTTACCCAATTCAGGTATTGAGGTTGTACGATAAAATTGGAATGATATCGCATCCGAACCCAACCATCCGTTTTTTATAAAAGGGGCTAAGGCTCATGCCTCAACATTTTCATCATCATGAACCATTTGTGTTTCTCAACACATGTCAAAACATCTCAATATAATGACTCATCATTCCAAGGTTTTCATAATCATTTTCACCAAGTATTCCCATCTAAAGTGATCAAGTTTTATGCTTAGCATTAGCCACTAAGTTAAGAGTGTTCACTAAAGAGGGGTGCTAATCTTCAATCTCATGCCATAGAATGACATCTAAGTATAACTAGATAGGCCAAGTTTTATACTCTTTATGCTATTTATAAGGAAAGTAAAGAACTTTGGTAAAGTAAAAGAAAGTAAAGCTTGCAAGTAAAAGTTGGGTATAAGTCAAAATATATAACCAAAGCATGCCTAATGCATCTTGCTTAGGTTCTCAAGCTTGCAAGTGTTAGCTTGCATTGTTAATGATGGCTTGCAAGTATTAGCTTGCCAATAATAGCTTGCCTTCATTGGTTAAGTGGTTGAAATTCTCCTCGTCTTCTTCGGGGTAGAACACCTCCTCCTCATAGACTTGGTCGGTACTATCGTCTATAAATGAATACGGGGTACACAATCACCAAACAATACTTATCTATTGCTAGATAGCACACTAAGGCACACACTTGATGATCTAGCATCATCACAATCATCACAAGATTTTTAAAGATCTAGTTTCATTAGTTTATTTGAGAAAAGTAATTTATAGAAATTGAAATTAATTAAGATTTAATATTCTCCAAATAAAATATGGGATCATGTGGACACATGTCATCACCACATATTCTAATACATGGGAATGTGATTTAAAAATGTTGGTCACATTTTATAAAGTTTAAGTTTATTATTTAATCATTTTAAAGTGACTAGAAATGCCCTAATAGCATTCTTTTGGTACTAGTCCAAATTCACTGCATACAAACCTAAATATTTTTACATATTCAGATAGATATGGTCAAATGTGATTTTTGAGAGTTGGAATCAACTCAAAAGCTATTATGGTTGATTTTTGAAAAATGTTTGAATGTAGAAAAGTCTCTGTCTTGTTATTTTTGTTATAGATTATCTGTAACTCCAAATGACTTAAATCCAACAAGCTTGCATAGATATTTTAATTATCTTTCTAAAAAAATTTGAATCATGCATTTTGGTTAAGTAGATCTTTCTGAATTGAATTTTGAACAAGTGGACATAATCTAGTTTAAACCTAAATAGAAAAACCTTAATTTGAATCTCTGGGCTAGTGCAGGAAGCTAAATGGGCCGGCCCAGTGGCGCTCCGCGGCGCAGGGGGCAACTGATAGGCTGGCCCCGCATGTCAGCGGCACATCAAACGCGAAGCGGTACAGGGCACTCTAGGCGCTACAATTAGAACAGATCGAACAACTGTGGTTCGTTGTCTCCGGCGAACAGCTCCGGTGAGAACGAACCCTAACGCGGCACGGTGGGGGTACGTGGGGGCTTACTAGGGCTCCAGCTAGAGGTGGCGATGTGGGCGATCGAACTGGTGGACGACGTCGGTTCTAGGCGTGGTCGTGGCGGCTCCTGGGAAGCTCCAATCGACGACGCCTTTTCTCCTCTACAACGGCAAGCTCCGGCAAAATTCCGACGAACTGCGGCTCGATTGGCTCCGGGGAGAAGTGTGCGGTGGTCAGTGGTGAGAGGGGAGTGAGGTGTTGTGAGGAATTCGGGTGGAGGAGGCCTCCTTTTATAGCTCGAGGAAAGGGGACATCACGGCATGGTCGGGCGGTGGTGGCGACATGGCTACGGGCTGCTATCGGCATGGCCGCGAGCCGCGGTCGACGTAGTGCTCCCTGGTGGTCCTCTACAGCTTAAAGGCGCGACTAGGGGTGGTGGCATTTAGTCGGGCGCGGCTCGTGCTCTACGCGACAGAAGCGGCATTCGACGCGGTGCATGGTGGCTGCGGGTCAAGCGGCGGCGAACGGGCATGTCCAGGCGGTTCCTGGGGTCATGGCGAAGCTGTGCGCGTGGGCTGCGGTCGAGGCGCGGCATGTGCATGCTTGTCGGGCGCGGCGCTCTGGCGCGTGCTCGGCATGGCGCAGACACGGTGGGCGCGGTGTCGCTGAGGGTGGTCAACGGCCTGGCTGTCATCGAGGGGTGGACAGGGAGAGGCGGTTGGGTGCGGCAATCCTCCTAGGCATCCTGGATAGGCACAGGGTGGTCTGTTGCAGCTTGGACGGTGGCGACCGGCGGTGACCATTTATGCGTGGCGCTCTACTGGTGCAACGACGAAGGGGGAGTGGTGCATTGGTGCTGGCTGGGACCAGGCGAGACCAGGGGCACATTTTGGCGACAAAGGATCGACAATGCATTGATCAAGAACAATATTAGTTAGGCAGTTTATTCTGTGATCACCAAGTGTTCGACACAATACCCGCATGAAGTTTAAATTTGAATTTTGGATCCAAACTTTTTGAGTGGTTGTGTATTAAGCTTGAGAGGCTAGGTTTGCTTGGGATTGCCAAGGTGAATTCATTTGACGGGTTTTGCAAAAATTGGGATCTTCACATATGTATTGGATTCAATTTTCAAATGTTATTTAATTGTCTTGCTAAAGGTTTCTGTAAGATTGTAAGGTGGGCCTTGGTACATCTTTACTTGGTCTAGCAAGGTGTGCAAAGATCTAGAATTGTTTATGTTGGGAAAAGAGTTCTAGGAACACCTAAAGTGACCTAGTGGATTAAAACAATCAAAATGACCATTTGCATTATTTAATCTTATTTGATTTTTTTCTTTGGATTTTGTTTGTAAATGGTCTAGATGATGTGGCATTCACCTTTTAACCATTTCACAACATTTAGATCAATCAAACATGGCATTTACAAACAATTCTACACTAATGCAACACACATGCATTCATTAATCATTTTAATAATAAAAAGTTTTTGTTAACCCTAAATTGGTGATTAGAAACTTGATAACCTTGATTAATTTTTTGGGATGTTACATCTTTTCACAAACCACATATGGATCCACCAGTGTCATTAGATGTCTGTTCTTTTCACAAACCACATATGAATCCACCAGTGTCATTGCATGCGTTTTCTTTCCATGAACCACAACTAGAGTTAGTGAATGTCTGTTCTTTCACAAACCACACATGGATCCACCATTGTCATTGGATTACCTGTTCTTTTCACAATCCACAGTTAGATTCATTGCATGCGTGTTCTTTTCACAAACCACATATGGATCCACCAGTGTAATTGCATGTGTGTTCTTCTCATAAACCATATTTGGATCCTAACCTTAGGAGAGCCCTAACCTTAGATGCCCAATGGTGGACGTTTGATATTCTCCTTCTAGAAGGCACGCCCTAACATAGTTGTTCTGCATGACGATTGTTACATACCGTTCGAGCAGGGTGCTTGGACGCTTGGGATGGTCTTCGATAGAGCAATCCACGAGTAGGCTGTTCTGCGGCATGATTGGCCACACTTGCTGTCCGCTTGCTTGGACAAACTGGCAACACCGGGCGCTCCTCTTTTGCGAGTGTCACGACTCACGAGTTCAGTGGGCCATATGCCAGTGTCACGTCCCCATTACTTCTCTTCCTCCCCGTACTTCTCTTCCCTCCCCTCGAAGCCACTTTCCCCACTTCTCTCCCATCCTGCCGTAGTCGCAAGCCGACGGCGCCTCCAGCTATCTCTCCGGCAGCCACACCCTCCCCCTCTCGCCATGGGTTCAAAGGGAGACGGCGAGGAAACGCGTCGTGACGACAGGGATGGTGATTTCAATGTTAGTCGTCTCATCTCTATCTCTATCATTTGTGGCCAGTTATCTATTTTGAGCTAGATCTACTCTATTTACTCATGCGCGTATGATGTGTTAGGCCAACCAGAGGATGTATGACTCGAACTATCACGGTTTAGCGGATGAAGACAGTCCTCTGCTATGTAAACATGGATATGTGCCTGCTAAATTTGTAGCGTTCGAAGGACAAAACACAGGCAGTAGGTTTTTACGGTGTCAAGGACATCGTGCAATGATGCAAGGCGGAAGTTGTGGTGTTGTCAAATGGGTAGATCCAGAGTGGCCCAAATCGATGTAGAAAACGCTGGACAAACTATGGGATATGACTGTTGAGTTGAAAGAATCCGTATTCAGCTCACTTCTTGATAGTGTTGATATAAAGCTATGGGAACCAGATGACACAACCAAGCTTAATCGAGATCTCAGGAGGGTGCAAGACAAGGTTAGCAAAGTCGAGAAGGAGAGGGACGCGGCGTTGGTCCTGAAGGCTAAAGCAGAGCAAGAACTGACTCAAGCAAGGAATGATCTTCACCAGGCCAAAGTCCTGCATTTCACAACTACGAGTATTGACAAGTGTATGAGGAAAAATGCAGAGAAACAATTGAAGCAGTGTAAGAAAGATGCTAAAAGGAAGGAGAAGAAGATTCGATCCTTGCTCTCGCAGGAAGATGCGCATCAGGCTAAGATTAGGAAGATCAAGGAGATGTGTGATAACTAGTTCTATTTAGCTTGAGCTCTGTGCATTTTTAAGTTGTAATAGTAGTACTTGTTGACCTAGCGGTCTGAACTAGTGGTCCCGGAGTCCTGGGAGGAAAAAAATTGGTCGCCTATTAATCTGTCTTAACCCTGCATTACTTCCTTTTGTCTGATCATTGTGGTATGCTGACATTGGTGGTTTGTTTAAATGTAATCTACGTGGATTGTGCCGTATGCAAATGGCACAACCACAATTTATAAAGTGAAAGCATGTACACCCGGTTACTGGAGATCCGGGAGCTTCGCCAGATGCAGGGGATGCAGGAGCATGGAGGCGGTGAGATAGACGGGCTCAAGATTAGGCCAGAAAGTGGTACCAATTTCTCCTCACCTAGGCATTATCGGTTGCCATTCCTGTTTTTGTTGCCATATCGTTGTGTGTAGTAGCTGAAATAAGTTGCTGCTTCGTGGATTGTAGAAGCTTAAATAATTTATTTCTGTGCCACTTACATTCCGTCGAATTTGGAGACATCCTATCCCTCAGCAATCGTGGAACCGGGTCTGTGTATTTTCAGATAGTAGTGGCACAATCACAGTTTCGGATCCAACTACTGACTCGGGTGTTTCCAATCCCTAAGTCGCAGTATATTTTAGTCAGAGAACGTGGGTAGATTGTTTCGCCCAGCAAAGTTCCACACATAGAGCTCCAGAATTTAACCGAATTGCATATATAGGTTCAAGTTCAACACATTACTATGCATCTTCATTGCCAGCAGCCTTCTTCCGCAGCCTAGGTGCCAAGCCTTCACGTCCACTGGCTTCTTCATTTCCTGCCTTCTTTCTCTTCCTCGGTGCCAATTTTCTTAGCTTCACGTACTCTGCATCACCGGGACAATCAGCACCAGAATCGTGTCCAACATCATCTTTCCACTCGTTTTTAATTTCTTCGGGCAGCAAAATGACTGACCCAGCAGTCATGTTTCTAACCTAGCGGCGCTTCCTGTCAAAGAAACAAGACGGTTGCATAACTCCCAATAGCTATAGAGTAAATAAAACAAAAATTATAATTCAGCACAAACATGCGAACCCCAAAAGACTTTTGCTTACCAGGAGCTAATTGGGTTCGAGCAACCATCCTGTCCAAGAATAGAAGGGCGACTCTCAGTTGCAGCAGCTTCCACATCCAGTACATCACAATTTAGCTCAAACATGCAAGTCGAAGCATACCTTTTCATCAACCCAATTAGCTGACTGTCACACGTTAGAGGAACCATGATGCCACGTTCATCCATGAAGCTGAACTTTGCAGTCTGCTTCGGCCATAATTCATCATGATTACCTAGAGAAGCAACCATACCAGATATAGTGCAGATCTGCGCATGCGCTTCTTCCATCGTGATACAATGGGTGTCCATGCCACTTGCCCTTCACCCTTGTTGATTTTGAATCGTACCTGAAGAGGACTACCGTAACCAGGTAAGGGTGGTCCGCGGAGATCCCACCTTACAGAAACTATGGACAAAATATGTTTGTAAGCGTTGGGCTAACAAATAATTTTAGGTTCAGTAGCCAGCTAGCAGTTATAATTAGTGCGAATAGCAAAGAGAAGGGTAGCTCACCCACATGTAGCTAGAACTTCTTCTTCCTTGGTAGTAGGATCTGCCATCCTCCGAGCTGCTCGGCTCGTCGGCGGCGGAGGCGGGCTATAGCCTCGCAACGGCGGCTACGGCATGTGCCATTGGAGATCGGGATCAGCGACTGGGCGCAGCAACTGGGCACAGCAACTTGGCGCCAGAAGTCAAATGTCCAAAGGGATCATCCTTCCTGGATGGTGGATTCCGACGCCACCGGTGCTAGGGGAAAGGAGGGAATGAATTTGTGAAATTGGTCAACGCATCCAATCCACTTAGTTCCTCGATTTGCCTAAGAGGTTGCCGCGTTGGCGCTTGCGTCACAGACATATGACCGGCATGTGGGTCCCGACCGTCTACCTCACGGGGCAGTTTAACGGAATGTTTGAATTTGGCAGGGATGAGATGAGTTTGCCTCGAAATGGCCTCTCTCAGTAGTTGGTAGCCCAACTTTATGAAACGCGGCAATTACAGGAAACTTGGGTACCGCCATGCGCTCGCCCAGGAACTTTCGGGCCACAAACAAACAATCCCACCGTCGGGGACGTCTCTTAGACACGGTCGTAAATGAGACCACCAGTTTTGCCAGAACTAGAGGAACCCTCCAAGCACACATGGTTTTGCTAGAACTGGAGGAACCCTCCAAGCACACATGGTTTTGCCAGAACCATATGCACGGTCGTAGGGGCACGCCGCTTTGTCGATGCAGTCTTCGTTGTCGGGCGCGGCCATGTCGTCGTCGTGCCTTGCAGTTGTACTATCAAATGGCGTTATAGATGTATGTCCATCATGTGGATGGTATATCGGCGGCGGCGGCGGTGTGTTGACGGATATGTTAGTGAAGACCACGTTGATGTAGGCCTTGGTGATGATTTGTCAGTGATGTGGCAGCAAGTGTGACATAGAGCATCGCTTGAAGGCGTCCCTTGCGGCGACGATGGTGTCGATGCCATGCTGCATGGACGATGTCAATGAAGTCATGTTCCATACCTGTCTGTGTGTAGATTGTATATACTCGACGAAGATCTTGGTGGTTGGCTCGGTGTTGATCGTACGGTCTATGTGGCGGGGAGTCTGGTCTTTGGTGTTGTTGCCTTGTTGGACATGTAGCACCTGAAAAAGAATTGATCGTACATCCATAGAATATTATGAACGGAGGCTGATAGTCATGTCTTGCACATCAATCTCCATGTTCTTGTTGTAGTTACCCCGACTTGGCCCCCATGCACGCATCTGATGGAAGCATAGGGAAGTAATTTTAAATCAATCCCGTCTGGTCCCGGCTTGGAGTCTGCTGTGTGCGTGTTATCGCGGCTGGAACTCTTGGAAGGCGATGCATGTTAGGGAGCCGTTGTTGGAGGCGTGCACATGCGTCGTGATTTATTACAGCTCCTGATGTGTGCTTGATAGAAGCCGGCGTGAGTGCCGTGCGCCTCTGACGTTCGCTAGTACGCCTAGAGCACGCACGCATCGCCGTCTCAGAGCTGTGTCGCTAGCGCTTCATATGTTGGGATTGCCGGATGATGTGCGCCGTCACGAGAACAGATCTTGACACGCCCAGCAGCGGACCTCGACACGGCAGGTACGCTACCATAATTTGTTATTCTTAGTAAGGTTTCTAATTCACACCTGGCCTCGGTTGTGCATGACTCGGGCCTTGTTTTCGCGGTTGAATTTGGATCACCGTCGGAGATTCTTTTCCTGATTCGAGCAAAGGAAATCGTGCAAGCTTCCATTGCGTATGCCAAATTCCTCAAAGCGCAGGAGTTGGCTTGGGCTGAGGCCGTCGCGGTCACCAACCTGACAGCAAATGGGACTGTTGTTCCCATTAATAATGGCGAGTTGGCTGACATGCAGGGCCAGGACCTGGCTCCCGCTACGACCAGCACTTAGGCCAGGACGGCATCCCTCTGTGAGCGGAGAAACTCCCGCCAACAATCATAATGCGGGCCGGACTCTGGAATATTAGGGATGGCGTCGGGGCATCAATTTAGAGATTTAAGAGCAGAAGAAAAAATGGGAAAATTCCAACATCTCCCAGAAAGAGATGTGGCAATCTTGAAGAGAAAATTATCCACCTTGCAGAGATATCTCGGCGGTTAAGGATTTCATTTGTAAAGAGCGTCTTGACTTTGTCAGGCTCCAAGAAACGATTAAAGCATGTTTTTCTAATGCATACTTCCTTCGGATTGATCGGGGGAGCCATTTCTCCTAGCACTGCATGCCAGCGACCCACAGATCCAGGGGGATGTTGTTGGGTATTAACGAGGATCGTTTGGAAGTCCTAGAATGGAGCAGTGACTCTTTCTATGTGAGCATTGTGGTTTCTCATCTGGATTCGGGCAAGACATGGGCCTTTTTCATGGTTTACGACCCAGTGGATCACCGACGCTCACCAGATTTCCTTTCAGAATTAACTGAGGTGATCCCAAATGCCGCCCACCCCCTCGTCGTTGGGGGGTGGGGGTGGGGGAGGGGGCTAACCTGATTAGGGGATCAGAGGATAGAAACAACTCCAATATTAACTGGCCGCGTGTCCACCGGTTTAGCGACTACTTGGCCAACCTTGCTTTGCGAGAGTTTAGACATGGTAAGGCATGGTACACTTGGCCGAACAAGCAACTTAACCCGGTGCGATGTGTGCTGGATCGGGTTTTCGTATCGATGAAGTGGGAGACTCTCTTTCCTATCTACTCCCTCACATAGGAGACTAGTATCGGGTCGGACCACTCCTCTATTATCCTTAGCTCCGAGGAGGAGTTAAGGAAGAGGATCCCCATATTATTCTTTGAGAGACGATGGCTGGAGAGACCTGGGTTCCAAGATCTTGTTACCCAAAAATGGATAGAGTTGGAATGGCTGGTGTCGTCGAATTGAAGACAAGTATGCCATGAGGGGGTCCTCGGGGCATGGAAAGATGCGGGGTATGAAACATACGGCCGTCCGGGACGGTGAGCACACAAGCTTACCTAGGTTCAAATCCGCCTGCAGGGGATGGATCCTACTCATACTAGCAATCCAGTAATACAACAGAGCCGGAAGTACATGTTACAAGAGAGGTTTCGCCTATGCGAGTTGAGGTTGTTGTGATTGGTTGGCCTAAAGGCCGATCCCTAGGATGGCTTATATAGTCATCCGGTCCTAGGGTTATAGGAGAGTCCTATCCGGCTACGATACAGAGTTGGTTATAAGTATATCTTGGACTACAAGTATTCCTACAAGCCTAAGTCGGTAAGTCTTTCGGACCTTCCCGTAGCCGGATGGGCTTCCAACTTCTCTCCCTGACTGGACCGCCCGTGAAGCATAGCTCTAACCTGAAGTGAGTCACCCTTGTCAGCGAGTCACGGTGGGTATAACCGGAAAGTATATCCCCAACAGTAGCCCCCGGAAGACTCCAAGATCCAAAGTCGGATTTCATCATCTAGCTTGATTCTTCTTCAAAACAAAAAGTAGGATCCGAGTCTCAAAATAAGTCGGACCGTTTAATATTTCATTCCTCACTCAATTTCAAACTGAGCCGGAAACTGGTCTATGCCATAACCTGACGTCATTCCTGGTCTAGTCTTGTCACCGACAAATTTTCTATCAGTGTAACCGTTGGTGTGTCCGCAACGCGCGGAACTGAGGTGCCATTTCAATGCATGCGTGGAAATCGAGGCAGCGTATCCTTCGCGGGGAAGTTGTCCTGCTCATTCTGTGACGCGTGGCGTAATGTTCGCGTGTTTACACTAATCTTGGTGCAGATGGAGTTATAAGGGGTATAATCTCCTCATTTTTCCTTCCACTTGTGCCCTCGTCCTCCATCTCCTCGAGAAAAACCAACACCCCCATCATCCCTTTTCTTTGCCCCCAATTCCAACAACGCCACCCACCCAAGGTCATTCCTCTAGCGCGATGGCTGAAGCATAAAGCTCTGGAGGCGTGGCGTCATTGGCAGCGGTGGAGGATAACCGGTTCCGCAGGGTCTGGATCCCTTGCATACTGGACAATGAGAAGCCTCAAGGCGTCAAGGAGGAGGGTTTTCTTCGCACTGGCGAGTGGCGAAGCATCTTCGGCGAGCCCCTTCCTGCTCCCCCGACGATGAGCGGGTTCACTTCAGGACCCATCTGGATCGAGGTTTGAGCTTTTCCCCGTCAGAGTTCTTCTCTGAGGTAATTTCCTATTACGACGTGCAACTCCATAATCTTCCTCCAAATTCTATTCTTGAGCTAAGCACCCATGTCTCTATTTGTGAGGGTTGCCTCAGAATTAAGCCGAGTCTTACTTTGTTCCAGTACTATTTTAGTACTAGGAAAGGTTCTATCACTGCCCGTGTTCCATACAATACCTGAACCCTTAGCTCTCTCCTTAGGAGAGACCGAGTCTATCCCAAGGTCATAGCTAGTGAATAAGTGAAAAGGTGGCCATCCACCTTTTTCTATCATAAGGATAAGCCGGCTCCCGACAGGCCAGAAAGCTTGTCGGTTTTTGTTGACAGTGCCGCCGCCCACAAAGAGTCTTGGGATGCGGAGGCGCCGACTCTTACCGAGGACTTGATCCATGCCAAGAGGCGGATTGAGTTTTGGATGAAGCATAAAGGACTGAGGGGATCAGACTTAGTCCATTACTGGCTAGCTCATCGAATTTAGCCTCTGCTATATTATGGGGACCATTTGATTTCATACGATCACAAACAACAAGAAAGACAGCTTGTGAGTGAGTCGGAACCCGATTCCCACCAAGGAATACGAGACCCGGGTCAAGTGGTTTATCAAGGAGCGTTTAAACTAAAAAATCCGGGGATCTCCATGCCTATGTTCACAGTAGAGGACCCCTTGACCCCAGTAAGATTTTCGACTGACCCATCTTGTACTTGTTTATTTGTATATGTTTTGTTTGCAATGCTGAGATATTCTGACTTTCAGCTCGCTGACCTCCCTGAGTTAGAGCTAGGTCCTCTCGAGGGATATCCACTAGAGGATCAAATTCCTTAGGAGGATGAAGAACTTGAAGTGCTGCCAGAAGCGCTCACCCGGAAGCATAAAACTCTGGTTGTCTCAGCTAGCCCACAAACAATGGCAGTTCTCAAGTAGTAAGTTCTTCCATTAGACTTCGTATTTTCTTTCCATATTCTTTCTGGGTTATAACGATCTTAATCTTGTACTATCCAGAGCTAAACCTTTGGGGAAAGAAAAAGGCAAAGCCGGGGAAAACTCTGCGCCAGCAGAAGTTAACTTTGGTTTCAGCTGCTGCTGCGCCTCTAACTCCTAACCCAACCTCATCGTTAGTGCTGGAGGATATTCCATCTCCGCGCACTGAGGATGCTGTGGCTCAATCTAAAGAGCCAATGAACCAAGGTTCACCAACCAAAGTCACCATGGGTAACTCGGAAACGGATAAGGGTGAACCCTATAAGGGTAATGATCCCCCAGATAAAACCTTCTCCGATGATCCTCTAAAGTTCCCTTGTGGCCTCACCATGAAAAGTGCAGAAGAGCTTAGGAAGCTTGCTTGGAACTTCCTCGAGACCAAGACTATAACTGCTGAAGAAGAGGCTCATGAAGCTAAAGATGTGAAACTTGTTGATCTGTTGGTTCAAGTTTGTCTCCGCGATGAGAAGTTAAAGGATGGTGCAGTTCCGCCTCCACCTATCATTCCTTCAACTCTAGACGAGAAGGTTTCTACTGAAATCAACATCAGCCTCACCAAATTGCAACATGATCACTTTGTAAGTCATTTTTGACTCTTTATTGCTTTTATATATATCATATCCTCTAGTCCCCAAGAATGAAGTTGGATAGAGACTAGAAATCCGAATTTATGCTTTTATAGGATACCAAAGAAAGAAGTAGTGTAGCCCCCAAGGCTCGTGCTGAAATTTAACTTAGTTAAAATAGCAGCACGAGTCTTAGTAGCTTTTCTGACTCTAAGTAGCATTTTGACTTACAAAAAGTTAATGCTTACAACTAGGAATTATTGAAGAACATCTGTAACAAGCGGAGAGAGGTCAAGGCTCTTCGGCTTGAAAGTGCTCAGCTTAAAGTTGAAAAGGATTAAGCAGGAAATAAGTTTTTTTAAGTTGCTCGCGCAACATGGCCATCAAAGAGCGTGATCAGACCATTGCTCACCAAGATAAGACAATCTTGGATATGAAAACAGAGATGGATAGGAAAAAGGATACTACGCTGGCCCTATGTGATGAACTTCGGGGTATGCGAGAGGAGAAGACCAAAGTAGATGAAGCTAGCTTCGGTATGTTTGCTGCCATTCTATCTCCTTGTTGGTTTTTCAGACTACATTTGTCAGATCTTATTAAAACTACTCCCTTCAACGGGGCCTCTCAACCTCCAGGATTCATCTTCGTCTGAAATCACACACCGGCCAACTTTTCGCAGTCGGAGATTTAATTCATGATTTCTGCCAATCTCTTGAAGAGATTGGTGAGACCGTTAATCGCTCCGACTTAGACAAGTTATCCACGTTTGAGCTGCGTGATAAAGAGAAGGATATCCCTCAGCTGGTCGAGGATTGGAAAATGTCCTACGTCCGCACAACAACACAGAATGCCCTTACCATGGTAATGAGCCACCATGAAAACATGGAAATCTAGCAAGTTACCAAGGGTTATTCGACTATTGTTGAAGATGGCAATCTTCAGAATGTTGGTGAGATATGGGATTCTTGTGCTAGAAACGCTTGCCACGTGGCCGATGCGACCAACTACGAGAAACCATTTTTCAAATCCATCAAAGTGCCTCCAAGCCCCCTAGCTGAAGACGATGAAATTCCCAACGACAACGACAAAGAGACAGAATCCGACGTCCTCGTATCGAAGAAAGATTGGGGTGACTTGGGTGGTAGCACTAGTGGGCCAACAAATCATTCTCCTGCAACATGAAATTTGCAAGAAAAAACTCTACATTATTCTGAAACATGATTGATGTAATGGTTAAACTTATTTGTTTTCTGGTGCTGTTATGTAAGAACTGATGCGTTACTCTTAGCGCGTATGTTTTTTGTTTTATTCTTGAAAAATACTTAAGCACTTTTTGTTCATACTTATTGTTTATCTAGCTTTCTGCCTCATCCCTTTCGTGAGCCAAAAAACCTTTAGCATGGAAACTTTGTCGAGCAACGGAGCTCATTTGCTAAACTAGTTTAAACCCGAAATCAAAGCCGTCCTCCAGTACCAACAAATCACAACTTGGAAAATACCCGCATCTAGCAATTAGACAAAAACCAAAGTATAAATAGAAAACGAGACTTACAACCGAATGTAGCTTTTTTAGAATTGAAAATCTAACTAGAACAAGCATGAGTATAAATTACCTCAAGTATCCTGGGATTTTTGACTATGACATGATCATTTGGAAATAAGATGGTACTTAAAAATTCATAGAAAAATATTCAGGGGACCAATACATTATTTCACTTTCAACATGTACATTGATATGATTACAAAGAAATTTTAAGAATAAAAGGGACATAGCTGAGCAATATTCCATGGACAGTCTATCTCATCTGAGTCTGTACTGCCTCTAGCTCTCTTCCTCTTCTTAGTAGAGGGTCTTTCTTTGTCTGGCCTCATGTCTGTTAGGTAGTATGAACCATTGTGCAATACTATACTAACCATAAAGGGCCCTTCCTAGATTAGGGGAAAGTTTGCGACTGATGCAATATCGATTCGGATCCCTTGATCTTCACAAAACTCGGCAAGTTCTCCCATTGAAAAATTTCTCCCATTGTCTTTAATAATACTATGCGGGTAGCCGAATCGGATTATGACGTCCTCGACAAATCTTTCGGTTGTAGCTCCATCACAACTTATGACGGGTTTAGCCTTAATCCATTTCATAAGTTTATCCACAATTACTAGTAGGTGAGTAAATCCACTTGGAGCCCGTTTAAATGGTCCTACCATGTCAAGCCCCCAGCAGACTGCAAAGGGTAATCTAATCAGAATTGTTCATAGCTGATCAGCCAGAATATAGACTTGTTTGGCATATTTTTGGCAGCCTTTGCACGTCTTGACCAGTTTGTCGGCATCTTCCTTAGTTGTAAGCTAGAAAAATCTATGTCGAAAAGCTTTTACCACTAAATATTTAGATGCGGCATGATGTCCGCATTCACCTTCGTGGATTTTCCTTAGGATTTCCGCTCCTTATTTTGGAGAAACGCAACACTGAAAACCCCCAGATACACTCCACTTATAGAGATCACCACTGATTACTATGTAGGATTTGATTCGTCGGACGATCTGTCAACTCAGAACTTTGTCTTTGGGTAATTTTCCTTCTACCAAGAATTCGAGGTAGGGTTTTGTCCAGCTGGGAATTACAGTCAAAACTGCTACCCGTGGTGAGTCGGATTTGGTCGGATACTCCTCATCAGAGGGAACTCTGAGGTGCTCCAGAAAAGCACGAATCGGGCATAGTCTATCCTTGATAGTGCATATGCTTCCTCATTTTCTGTTCGGGAAATATGTTGAACTTCAAACCCTTCGAATGATTTTGCTAGTTCATCCACGATAGCTCGATATGTTGCCATGTGCTTATTTGCCCTACAGATGCCAGGTAATTCCTAAGAAACTAAATCCGACTCTCTGTAGCACATGAGTTGGCAAATGCCGATTTCTTTTGCAATTTGAATTCCATGTAGCAGGGCTTCATATTCGGCAATATTATTGGTCGCCGTGAAGTGAATATGCAAAATATAGAATAGTTTATATCCTTTGAGTGATTTGAGTGCCATGCCAGCCCGGAGCCCCCAACCTATCAAAATGCAAGGTCCAATATTCTGACTCTGGGACATCTATTTTCTGCCGACTCCGTCCAATTAGTGACAAAACAGGCAAGTATTTGGGACTTAATCGCTATGCACGGTTTATACTCATTGTCAAAAGCTGCTAGCTCAATTCCCCACTTAGCAATGCTTCCTGTGGCATCGTTGTTGTTGATTATGTCTCTCATGGAGCTGTGCTCACCATAATAATCTTGTGCTCTTGAAAATAGTGTCGTAGATTTCTAGATGTGAAGAACACATGATAGGCTAACTTTTGGTAATGAGGATACCATTGTTTTGATTCGGTTCAGGACCTCGTTGCGGTAGTAAGTCGGACGCTGCACCAACTGTTCCTATTTTTCCTCCGGCCGTTCCACCACCGTTACGATGCTGACGACTTTGTTTGTCGTAGAAATATAGAGCAACATGGGTTCCTGAGGTTCCGGTGCAGTAAGGATAGGGGCAAATGAAAGTACGAATTTCAGGTCCTAGAATGTAGCTTCAGCTTAATCAATCCAGACAAATTTATTGGTCTTCTTCAAGATCTTGTATAATTATGCGGCTCTTTCACCGAGCCAACTTACGAACCAACTGATCACAGCGATGCAGCCCGTGAGCAATTGTACGTCCTTCAGGCGAGTTGGCCTAATAATGTTGAGTATAGCCTTTATCCCTTCGCGGTTCACCCCTATGCCTCTCTAAGACACGATAAAACCAAACAATTTTCTGGCCAATATTTTGAGAAAACACTTCTTCAGGTTAATAATTATGTAGTATTTTCGTAGATTTATGAACGCTTTCCTCCAAGTCGGAAATTAGGGTTTCCTCTTTTTGGACATCACAACTATATCATCCACATATGCATGTACGTTGCGTCCAATTTGATCGTGGAGGCAACGCTGCATAGTGCTCTAGTGCGTAGCTCCTGTGTTTTTGAGCCCAAAAGACAGCGTTACGTAGCAGAAGGTTCTGAAGGGGGTGATGAACGAAGTCTTTAACTTGTCTGACTCCATCATGCATATTTGGTGATAACCAGAATATACGTCGAGAAAACATAGGAGTTCCGAGCCTGCTGTCGAGTCGATAACTTGGTCGATTCTAAGCAGAGCGAACGGATCTTTGGGACAAAACTTGTTCAAGGCAGTATAATCGACACATATTCTTAAATCAGTGGTGCCCTTTTTAGGGACTATTACAGGATTGGGCGACCACTCAGTGTGGATGACCTCTTCAATAAATCCGACTAATTCTAACCAGACTAATTCCTTAGCTATAGCTTTGTGCTTTTCATCGCCGAAACATGATATGGACTATTTGATGGGTTTAGTGTCAGGATACACGTTTAAAGAGTGCTCAACAAGTTTCCTAGGTACTCTGAAGGTCAGCAGGTTGCCATGCAAACATAACTTTATTTGCTTTGAGGAACTCGACGAGGGTGCTTTTCTATGCGCGGCCTTAGCCTATGCCTATCTATGTCACCTTGGAGGGATTGTCGTCCTTCAGCGGTGTTGTCTATGTCTCTTCTGATGCCTTGAAGTCCGGAGTCGACTTCAGCACCTCCTTCTTCATTGTGGGTATCTCAGATGAATCAATGTTCTTCTTGATCTCTTGGTACTCCTCAACGTGCAGTACGACTTTAGAAAAGGAGGGAGCTCCATCCTCGCATTCTCGTGCTTTTCGTGTTTCCCTGGATTGTGATGACGCCATTGGGACTTGAAATTTTCAGCATATTATAGATGTAGCAAGGGCGAGCCATGAATTGCCAGTAGGACGGACACCCGAAGATAGCATGGTATGCGCTCTTGAACGGCACCACTTCAAAAGATAGTGGTTTAGTCCGATAATTATCCGGTGTTCCGAAAGTAATGTCCAGGTAATTTCTCCTAGAGAGTTTGCTTGTCTTCCGGGGACAACTCCATGGAAAATCATGCTGCTGTGATTCAGTTGTGTTTTCAATATCTTCATACGGTGTCGTGTTTCGATGTAAAGGATGTTAATGCTACTACCACCGTCCATAAGAGTCTTGGAGAACCCATAGCCGTCGATCAATGGATTTACAACCAGAGCGTACTTTTCTCGCCTATGTGGTTTAGGCAGATGGTCGCTTCAGTCAAAGGTAATTGTTACTTGTGACCAGTCTAGATACTAGGGGACAGTCAGAACAGTTGCATTGAGCTCGTGCATGACAGCCTTTTTTACCTTAGCGGACAGGGATCCGAGGAAGTAGATATACTTGTCTTTCTTAGTTGGGTAAGCCTTCTTACCATCCAACTTGGGATTTGAGGCATCTGCTTCCTCTATGTCAGAATCTTCCTTGGACTCCTTATCTTTGTCGGAATTTTCTTTGCTTTTCATCGCTTGGCCCTGTAGCCAACGGATTCGTTGATGTCATCATTAAAATGACACTCAACATTTGTGTGGGAAGAGCCCCTATTACCATCCGGTGATGCACATACGGATTATTGGCAATGTCGGCCCAAGAGTAGGTTTTACCAGGTTACTGGTCTCCTCTACCTTGGACCTGAGAAGTTCCCCGGCCTCGTCCCTGGCCGCCTCCGTGCCCTCGTCCCCGGATGCCTCCGCGCCCTCCTCGTCCTCCAGATCCGAAAGTTGCATTAACAACTGTGGTTTCCAGATTGGGTTTCTCATCCAAGGCGTTCTTGCGCTTCTGGGTCTGCTGCTGCTTTGGCTGTTTAGCGGATGTGGTATGGCTAGGGCGTTCAGCAGTCCTTCTGAATCATCATCGTCATCTGCATATTTTCTTACCATTTCTATTATTTCTCCCAGATCAGTGACTTTCTCACACTTCAGCCATTGACGTAGTAATCCAATTGGCAGCCCTGTGATGCAAGCTTCAATCGTGGTTTGGTCGTTTACTCCCTCACAGGAGTTTTTCATGTTGATACGCCGTCCAAGGTAGTCCAGGAAGGTTTCTCTGACCTTCAAGGTGCAATGTTGCAGATCTCCGACCGTGCAGGGCCTCCGGTATGTGCCTTCAAAATTCCGAAAGAACGCACTTTGCATATCATACCTGTTGTGAATTGTGTTTTCTAGGAGTTCATTGAGCCATGATCGAGCCATATTCTGTAGCACCAGTGGGAGATACCAGACTGCAACCAAGTTGTTTCCTCCTTTGGTGATGTAGTAGGCCTATAAGAAGTCCTGGAGCCAGGTGTCTGGCTGGGCCACACCATCGTAGGGTTGAATGTGCCTTTAAATAGCAAATCCCTCAGGAAAATGTGTTTGTCGGACCTGTGGCCCAAAGCATTTTGGGCCCACGTATATGTTGTCCGACTCGTAGCGCCGCACTTCTATGTTTGAGTTGATCCGATGCCTGGCATCACTTGGTGATAGGGAGCACCGTCTCGGATGTTCGTTGTGGTTGTGGTGCCATGGAGCCAGATCTCTGGTTCCTCCACCACCGCCTCTGCCTTGGCGTCCTCCCTGGCCCCCCGTGGGAGCCGTTATGGGCGCTACTTGGTGGAGAGGGTGGTGCCGGTGGGTTATTTCAGGCAGATCGCCATCCTCCATCCAGGGTTTTGTGGCGATGGCCACCGTGTCGGCTTGATCCGGCAGGGTTTTTGCCATTTCTTCGTCTGTCGTTGCCATCATTATGGTGAGGCTCAGACGGATGGCTTGTGTGTCTACGAGGTGGCATTCTTTGCCGATCCTACTCCTGACGTCGTGCTTCATCTTCTTCCCTGTGGTGATCTAACTGTCACTAGGGAGGTTGCTATGGAACAATTGCTACTACGGCATCTCGCTCTGTGGCTGGGTAACATTTCCCCAACCACGTGTGAATCTGTGCCATTATCCTGAAGAGTCGGTTCTTGAGTAAGCATCATCTCGAGATCGGAGCGGTGATGCTGATCCGGTCCCCGATGGGGTCTTGTGTCATGCTGCCGAGCCGTGTCCGTGCGGCATTGGTCGGATTCGGAGACCAGTTTTCACTGAAGGGCGTGGCAGCTTTTTGTTGCTCTAGGCCCTTATTGAGTAGTGCTACACTCATCCGAATCTACTCTAGAGTTGGATTATTTGCCAGGATCTCTCGGGCCGCAGCAGTATTTTCTACTAGCGTGTTATACACCTGGTTTCCCTTAGTGTCGATCCGAGGCTATCCCACGACTATGTTTGCGTTGTTTCCCTCAAAGAGACATTTGTGAACTTACGGATTTTTGTTGGCCACCTCAGGGCCGTTCCGGGTCTTCTGATGCTACAGGGAGTTATACAGTCCTGCATCTGCAATGCGCTACTTTTATTTGATGAGATGGGTGGCTTCATCCAAGAGTACCTGGCGCTACGCTTCTAGGGCTAGGGCCCTTTCCTCCAACTCGTCCGGTGTAAGATCCGAGGCGGTTGGGATCGACATTGTAAGTGCTTCTTCGAGGATTTCACGGGCACCTAGGTAGCCACATGTCCATCTACCAGGGTCTTTTTTGGTTCTTCGGGGATCAGAGCGATGTCTGAATCCTCCTAGTATTCTTCAGTGACCTCCTCTTGAGATGGAAGGTCCTTAGCCAGGGTCTTGTTTTTCTTATTCTTCTTTGCCTTGTTGGCCTTACCGGTCCCTATGGCAAATCCGGCTTTTGGTCCGATTCCTGGAGTCAAGCTTCTATCAATACTCTCGGACACCTGGTCGTCGGGATCCTCTCCGAGATCCATATCATCTTGTGGTTTGGGAGAGTTTTCATCATATCTCTCATCCATACTATTGTAGGTACTTAGATCCCGACCTTCTCCTTCTTCCACAGCCTTGGATGTGAACTCCTCTTCAATTTCTGCTTCAAATGCTCCGAATTCTATCGATGTCATGGAATCCCCTAGGGAAGCCGGTGTGTTGGTGTTTGTTCCAATTGCGTCCAACACTGAGTCGTTGTCATCTCCAACATTCGTACAGCCAGTTCCCGAGACAACATATCCGACGAAGTGCGATCCATGTGCTCTGAGGTGGGTGAGGCTCTCCTCGTTAACTTCCTCAAAGCTCTTGATGGTCTTGAGAACAACATCCATACTAGCATTGTCGCGTAGCATCATCCACCTCACTATGTGCCTCAAAAGTGATTTTCCAACTCCAGCATCGGTAGAGCCTGATCCAAAGTTGTTGCTTCTTTGATCTTCCTGAGATTCGACCTCCTAAGGGAGATCTTCTTCAGATCCAATCTTCTCCAGGATCTCCGCTTTAGGTGCGGGATGGGTGGCATTAGAGATTTCTGAGATCCAAAACTTTTCCGCTTCTGCGGACAAAGCAGATCCAGAAGTTTCTTCCGCCTCTATCATCACCACTGGGGTGGGTTGGGCGGGTTCAACGAAACCAAGGTAAACATTGATGTCGCCAAAAGACATGATTGTGTAGCTAGTCATGGTCTCCCTAGACAAAATCTAGGTCTCGTCGAGAAGGACAAGAGGGACGTAGCTGGCATAGAGGACCCGATCGACAATGATTGTTTCACTGATTCAGATTCGTGCAGGTTCCACCCGGAATGCATCTCTGAAATTCACCTTTCCCACAGTGGGCACCAACTGTCGTCCGGGAGGAGGGTCCTCGGGGCATGGAAAGATGTGGGGTGTGTAACGTACGGTCGTTCGGGATGGTGAGCTCACAAACTTACCCAGGTTCGAATCCGCCTGCGGTGGACGGATCCTACTCCTGCTAGCAATCTAGTAATCCGGCAGAGCTAGAAGTATAGGTTACAAGAGAGGTTTTGCCTATGCAAGTTAAGGTTGTTGTGATTGGTTACCCTAAATGCCGAGCCCTAGGATGGCTTATATAGTCATTCGGTCCTAGGGTTACAAGAGAGTCCTATCCGGCTACGATACAGAGTCGGTTACATAGTACATATTGGACTACAAGTATCCCTATAGGCTTAAGTCGGTAAGTCTTCTGGGCCTTCCCGTAGCCGGATGGGCTTCCAACTTCTCTCCCTGACTGGGCTGCCCGTGAAGTATACCTCTAAGCCGAAGTGGGCCACCCTGGTCAGCGACTCATAGTGGGTATACCCAGAAAGTATATCCCCAACAGCTGGGGGGCCTTTTCATGACCCTATTGATGCGTGGCAAGCCATTTCTTCTGGTCTATGGCAATTCTTGAAAGGATGAGGGACCAACATTAGGAAAGAACACCACATCACCAAGGAGGGTATCCTCTCCTAGATTCAGTCTCTGGATGCTCTAGCAGATTCGTCTAGCCTAGATGACGAGGGTTAGGCCCTCAGATATCATCTGGAGGGCTAATAACTCCAAATTTCAATACTTTTTATCATTGTTTTTCCTCTTGTTTCTTGCTGGATTTCACTGAAGATTACCATTTCTACCAACGTTAACATAGCAATTAGCGAATTCTTTGTTTCTTGTGATTGTTTAATGGCAATGAACATTTATGGAGGATCTAATAGCATTTATGGGATCATTACACCAAAAAAAGGAAATCTCCAATTAGAGCCCCTTTCATTGGAGGCATTCAGAATGCATAACGACCACTGGTATGGTCGGGGTGCGCCCGTACTGTCCGCCCATACTACCTGCCGCCGGCTCCATTATATCAATACAAGCAACTTTCATGAAGGGGGGAGGACGAAAAACAGAACACAACCGCCGCAAACTCATCCAGGAGGGGAGAGATCAGATCTGGAGAAGGAGAAGAACACCGTCTCATTCTTCGACGATCTCTAGCCTCCACACCATCCACTCCCACATCATCCCCATTGTTACTTAGAGACAAAGAGAGAGATTGGCACTTGTAATATTAGGGTTTGATACTTTGATCTACCTTTGGTTTGTATTTGATTTGATCTTCAACTGGTATTGTGGCCTGCTACGATAACTCTAAGATGATTTCCATTTGCAATACAACTATGCCTTTGATTTATCTTCCTCTCATGTCTAAGTAAATCCCCAAAGGCATGGGATATGTAGGGGATTGGTGATATGTGTTGTGCCTTCTTTAATTCCATCCATTCGTGATTGTTGTAGTGTTTTTTAATTGTGAGAATGATTATCTATGTTTTCCTAATGGTTGTTATCAAATTTAAGGGCCAATGTAATAGATCTAGAGATCTCATATGTATGAACTTGTATGCTAGCAAATCGGTGACCCCCCGAGTGACACGGCCGATATCAATGAGGAGCTAGTACTACTTGAGGACAACAAGGAACCATCAAGATTAAAGCCTTGATATGGGTGGAAGACCTTAATTAATATGATGACCATTGTCATGGCAATAGGTAGACGGATCATTGAGACTGGGGAGAATCGACCATGAAGACTTCCAGTCGGTATATGGGTTGCTTGCCTACTCACTTACAAATAAGAAATATCAAAATCACTTATTCTATGTTATTCATTTGGCACTTTCACTATCACCATGAACCATTTCTCTATGCGCCTAACTTTTCATCTACAGGAACCCTGAACACTTTTCTCGTCTTTAGTTTTATGTTATTTAATCCTCGTTTTTCCATACACAAGTTTCCTCTATCATTCACTCACCACTTTCTGTTGGAAATATGCCCTAGAGACAAATAATAATAAGGATTATTATCATATTTCATAAAGTTTATGATTAAGTTTTATATCATGCTATAACCGTATTGATAGGAAACATCAATACACGTGTGATATATAAACAACCAGGGGTTCCCAGTGAAACTCTAGTCACTGGTTCATTGGTCAACAGATGATCAAGGTTTCCTGATCATGTGGCATTTATGCCAGTTGGAAATGGAGTCAAATCATTCTGGGAATGAGATGATGAACCAATACCCAACCTAAACATCGTGACCCAATCATGTCACGAAGTTCAAGTTATGATGATTAGAAATGGATCCTCGTAGACTATTCGTTAGACCGTGAGGCTATATCAATCACTGTTTCTCGAGAATGCTTAGATAACATCAAACATCACTTGGTAATACAGTGACAATAAAGGCGTGTTCAGGTATTCGGAGGAACCATAGAGGCAATATATGCCAAGAGCAGGATTTGTCCGTCCAAGTGATGGAATGATACTTAAGGGCCCACTCAGAGCAGTTATATCCAATAGTTGCGCATCATATGATTTGATCACAGGGATATAACTTGTCAAACGAGTCAAGTAGCATTGTTTGGTAATGAGATTGAACACGACATGGTGATGTCATTGATCAGATATTGGGCAATGCGAGTGTCGAGAGACAAAGGGAATAAGACATGACTGTCCTGGTTCAAATGACGAAAGATCTTCGTGGATTGCACAGGGGTCACATGGCCATCCAGGTCCCTTTGTCGATCATTGGTCCGAGAGTGTCCCGACCATGTATGGAGTGTTCCCGAACCGTGGGGTATCACACTTAAGGGTTTGATGATGCTTAGAGGGTGTTTATAGGATCGTAGAATCGCTGAAGAATAGTAGAGAGAAAACCGGAAGGGTTTCGGTAAGTCCGGAGGATGTCCGGATTGGAGGTGGAAGGTGCTCCATAGCCACGGTGATTGAATAATATGTTAATGAATATTAAATATTGATTTAATCATTTACTCATAATTATTTAATAAAAGAGAAAATCAATTTAAATGTCAAAATGCATAATGGGACAATTCCGGAGGGAAGATGGCCCATTAGGGAAAGGCAAGAGGAGACATGAGCCAAGGGGGTGGCTGGCGCCCTAGTGGGCCAGTGCCCCCCATGTGGGGCCCATGGGGGTGGTTGGCGGTACCTCCCCCTCCCCCTCTCCTCTCCTTTAGTCCGACCCCAGGACTTTGAGGGAGGTAGTACCTCCCCCTATATATAGTGGGGGTATTTGGCCAGGTAAATACACACAATATTCAATAAAGGTTTCCTCACTTTTGGGGAGACCTCCAATTGATATTCTCTCTCTGTCTCTCGTGACCGTGGTCCCATGTTTGGACTGCATGAACGAGAGACATCTTCACCGCGGAGCATCGTCGTGCTGCGGGATTCGGATCCAGGAGCTCTACTTCAGCAACTGCTGCTGGATCAGGGAAGCGGGAGTCATTGTCAGGCACCGGACGTGTGTTACTCCCCGCGAGGTTTCACACTTGAGGCACTCAAGTCGTTGGAGCCGCAGAAGCGCAAGGACTTCATCACGACCTTGAGGTCGGCTTTGGCTTGTCGACATCAACCACGCTCTCCTGAGTGTTGACAACGCTTTTCAGTATTCAAGGGTAAGTTCGTGAAAAGCCCCTCCCATTAATACATTACTAATAGATAGGTTCTGGCAACATAAGGGGTTTAGGGGCGTAGGGTAAAAATTATTGTTTTCATACGCGGAACCCCTACAGTGGTATCAGAGTTAGATCTATGTGTAGTAATGCTAGTACGGGTAGAACACACGAGATGTAGCGTGTGGGCGTTGATCTTTTAGTTATTAGCATCCCACGTGTACTTGTGTATACCATAGCAATGCTTGATGAAGCGGCCCCCAACCGACTTGACGCATTCATTCGCGAGACTGGTCCACGCTCGACATACGGCTTGTACCGTATAAAGTGGCTTAGGGGGTGTATGTCTCTCTCGCATTAGTTGGTATGCCATTTGCAACGAAGGGCCCCGAAAGGGGTATAGTATAGACAACTACTTGATTAGCGCTGTGGTGACAATTCGTAGGTAAGAATGGTGCTTGTGTGAAAGCTCATTCAGCCACGTAAAACATGCAAAGATAAAGTAGAGGCATCTAACTATGTTTTACAGGGGGCGTTGCTTTGTGATATGGTTGTGGCAAAGGTAAAGTGATTACCTTATGTTACGTAGTAGTAGATAGTCATGGAGGTGACGGACTACCACGCTGGAAAGACACCGGTACCCTGGTGTCTACGGCACCGAAACCCTAGCACCGGAATCCGGTCACAACTGATGGAGATCACGACGTGAAGGACCATATCACATCACATTTACATTCAATGTGATTGTTTGTATATCTTATTGTGTGCTAGTATCAGATACTCGACGATAGCCTAATAAGATGATCCCTATTAAAAATACCAATGATTGTGTTTCCCCTTAGTGTGCACCACCAAGAAAGTTCTTTGGTATGAGGCAGGTCGTGATGAGCGGGTGTTAGACATATCTATTATCGCATATAGGTAAGCCATGTTCCACAGTGAATACACTATGGTTGAGTTGGAGAGCCTAGCACGTTACAGAGACGTGGCCTCAGAACGCGGATGGTCAAAAGATGAAGCACGAGTCGCATGAATGATGTGACCGACGTTTAGCATCCATCCTAGAACCGACATTGATGGCCGTGATGATCGGGGGAGATGTGGGGAAAATGGGTCGTGTTATCACTAGAACCCTTCAGGGGATACGTGTTTTTGAGTGGAGTTATTATTAACTCATTTAATTATAAACTTAGTATAAATTCCTTTTGCAATTATAAATGTAGAAAATGGTTCTCCCTGATGCTACCTTTCCTGTTGATGATTAGTTAGAAGAATAGAAGCTCAGGCTAGACGGATGAAACTTCTCTATATGGGTTGCGCGTCTCCATGTTCTCCTTAGCGAGAATAACGTGGTGAGACTACATACTCGACGAGATGGATTTGGAGCAGCCCTGTTTCTATGAGACCCTAGAGCAGCGGGAAGACCGCTATTACCGTCGGGAGATGGCCTCCTTCATTTCAGTTACAATGTGTTTCAGAATGGTGGACGAGGTGTGGCCTGTCGTGGGTAATGTCGACCCTCATACGGTAATGCTACAGCTTAGGACACATTTCGTGGAACAAGCATGCATATGGGAGCATGAAATGATGGGAGACTTCCTCTCCATTAAGATGGAGGAGAACTCATCACTTGACGACCACTTGGAGCGCATGCATGATCCGTACATGAGGCCTATATACTTCCTAGATAGCTGGATGATGGGCTCTTTTGCAAAAGGCTGCGGTCGCTGCCACCAAGCTACCAAGCACAAGTCAGGACTTGCATTATGAGAGGCGACACGGAAACACAGGATTTCTACAGGTCCATATCACATCTCAGAATGTGATGGTTGAACCCATTGTCGCTGAGGTCATCAATGACAAAGGTATATATTTGATATACAATTTTATAAATGTTATAATCTTTCAAACACATTTGCAGTGTTAAGTATATTTGATACTTATTCTGTTTTACTAAAAACAGGTCCTTCTACATAGAGGTGCTTGCTAGATAGGAGGTGACGTTGCGTGTTGATGGCGAGCATGATGATGATGGCCAACGACACTCTCCCTCAACATTTATCATTTAGTTTATGTTTAGGATGATTATTATAATCGAAAGATTGTGAACCTTTTAGTGTGTCTCACACTTTGTGAGACGGTTAATCATATTAGTTTGTAACAAATAGTTGTTCCACTTTTATTAATGATTTCTATTTGTGTTCATATCTTGTTTGATTATATGTGAATTATCCTTGTTGTTTGAAACTAATTGATAATACATGAACATTTGTAAAATATTGAAATGCGTTGAAAAATACCCAATTTAATGATATGTTCATTAATGAATGAAACCATTGTTTAAATTCAAAGTTATGTGATAATACGTGATAGTCATTTGATTACTTGTCACATATAAATCATGCCTAAATTCGGAAAAATAACTTGAACACCATGTATTACTTGAATACAAACTGTTTTAATGAATTGTTGAAAGTAAATACATATTCGATGTATTGTGTTTTAACAAAATGGTAATTATCATTATATGATTGTTTAATTGTGTAAAGAAGTTTACCAAAGAAAACATGAGTATGAAACTATTTGATATGATCAAAGTGTTTCATCAACAAAGGGTATGAATATAAAAGAGAATCTAATTACTATGATTTGATCAATAGTAATGAAATTCGAATTTATAAGAATGGCATAAAAGGAAATTGTGGAATGCAATGCATTTGAAACGTCAAAATGCAAAGCATCATAGTATGATATTTGATATCAAAATGGGTGAATAGATGGCGCCAAATAAATCGTTGTAGTGTAGATGTAGAGACGATTAGTTAGAAATAGTTAGCACTCAATTAGAATATATAGTGAACCATCTGGATTCGTGAGATCGGCGCCATATCTAGTATGGATCATCGTGAAAGTTTTGGGGTTATTCGATATAACCAAAAAAATAGCGAATAATTCCTTATAGAGTATTCTTTGGAAACTTTGAATACAGAATCCATAGCTGAAACCAAAAGAGAAGCAAAACAAGTATTGCTTGGATTTTGGTGCATTCTTGAGAAAGTTTGCATTCAGTGGCATTTATCGATTATGGAGCAAATGGAAGATAGTGAAAAACACGATGAGGATTCAAAACCCTGCATCAGAGTGTTGAGAAGTGCAACGGAAAACGTTCCTGAACGATTCTCTTCACAAAGGAAAGAATCAATGATATTGATCATTGTGTTTTCCCCACTAGTGTTCTCACTACATAAAGTGGGATCCAAAATGTAACCCATATCTTGTATGGAGAATCATTTGTCATGATTCTTGGAATATGGCATACCTACGAACTACTAAGGAAATAATGGTAAACTAAAATTATGATAAATCCTAGAAGCAAAATTCCCTTGAGATTAGAAATCAATTTGTTGCTGAATCTCACAAGTAAAAGGGGTTACTTGGAATTTTCCCAAATGACTACAAAGCCATAGTGGAAAAGGGGGTGAATGACAAAAGCACAATTTGTCAAGTATTGGACAAATTCAAATGAATTTGATTCAAGTGTGCTGAATGTCTAGTGGATTTAAAACTGGTAAAGTACTAGTATCTCATAGTAAATCTCCAAGTTTGATATTTGATAAAAGGATTTTGAAATCGTTCAAAATAGTGAGTGGATATGCAATTTGCATGAAATTGAGTGGGTGCTATAAAGTCTTCCTAAAACAATATCTGAATGACATATTTTTGAGTGGGAGAAATATAAGTCTCAAATTTAAATATGTCGGAACATAGTTTGAGTAAGACTAGTGACCCATACCCAAATATGTTAGGAACATATTTTGAGTGGGAGCTTATAGGAGTGATTCTTAAGTGTGTTTAGAATAAAAGCGCAAATACCGATAAATAATGATTTATAAGGTGTAGAAGTTGATAATAAGTGTATTATGATATTATGTACTATTCCTTAAGGGATTCTGAAAAAGGGTTTCAGAATAAAATTTAATTAAGGAACTAGTCCTTAGTAACTCAAATTAGGAATAGTATTAAGTTTAACATCAATGGTTGAAAGAAAGAAAAGGATGATCATCATCCACTATGTTGAGACATAGGTTATATCTTAGAAAACCATGATGATAAATTAACATAATACATGATCCAATAAGGAATGTTTGAAAAAGTGAGTAAGTTTGAATCACGGAACGTTGAGCTAAGTTTGTCCGTAGTGTCTAATAGAGAACTGTAGACTTGTTTTTCCAAATCCATAAAGGATGACATATCTTAAGGCATAAAGGGTTATGTTATAAGGGAATATGTTGGAAACTCGTGTAAATACCGATTAAAGCCAGGTAGGAAGCGAGGTGAACAAAATATTGAAAGTTGCATAGAGAGCACTCGTGTTTCGATGAATACATTTATAATAATAGATAAGGGTACCATCTAAGGTGTTGTATAATGTTATGGCGTGGCTAGTTCGCTTTTAACATAGAATGATGTGTCCCAGGGCACAGTGCCCATGAGAAAGCCCTCAAGGTTGATCTAAAGTCACTGTAGGCTCCTGGAATCCAGCCTCATTCTGCTGCCATAGCAACGATGCATACACAAAGATGTTATCATGTGATGATAAATTATTAATGTCAATCAAGGCGACATTAGTAAGTTGCAAAGGATTTGGGACTGTAAAGTACAGACCCAAGACTCAACCTCTTCCATGAGCAAGCATGTTCAGGGTACATGATATATGGTGCCAATGATTAAGAACAAATGCAGCTAGTTTATTTGTACTCTAGTGCAAGTGGGAGACTGTTGGAAATATTCCCTAGAGACAAATAATAATAAAGATTATTATCATAATTTATAAAGTTTATGATTAATTTTATATCATGCTATAACTGTATTGAGAGGAAACATCAATACACGTGTGATATATAAACAACCAGGGGTTCCCAGTGAAACTCTAGTCACTGGTTCATTGGTCAATAGATGATCAAGGTTTCCTGATCATGTGGCATTTATGCCAGTTGGAAATGTAGTCAACTCATTCTGAGAATGAGATGATGAACCAATACCCAACCTAAACATCGTGACCCGATCATGTCACAAAGTTCAAGTTATGATGATAAAAAATGGATCCTGGTAGACTATTCCTTAGACCGTGAGGCTATATTAATCACTGTCTCCCGAGAATGCTTAGGTAGCATCAAATGTCACTTGGTAATACAGTGACAATAAAGGTGTGCTCAGGTATTCGGAGGAACCGTAGGGGCAATATATGCCAAGAGCAGGATTTGTTCGTCCAAGTGACGAAAGGATACTCAAGGGCCCACTCGGAGAAGTTATATCCAATAGCTGCGCAGCGTGTGATTTGATCACAGGGATATCACTTGTCGAACGAGTCAAGTAGCATTGCTTGGTAACGGGATTGAACACGACATGGTGATGTCATTGACCAGATCTCGGGCAATGCGAGTGTCAAGAGACAAAGGGAATAAGACATGACTGTCCCAGTTCAAACGATGAAAGATCTTCGTGGAATGCACAGGGGTCACATGGCCATCCAGGTCCCTCTGTCGATCATTGGTCCGGCAGTGTCCTGACCATGTATGGAGTGTTCCTGAACCGTGGGGTATCACACTTAAGGGTTTGATGATGCTTAGAGAGTGTTTATAGGATCGGTAGAATCGCTTAAGAATAGTAGAGAGAAAACCGGAAGGGTTTCGGTAAGTCCGGAGGATGTCCGGAGTGGAGGTGGAAAGTGTTCCATAGCCACAGAGATTGAATAATATGTGAATGAATATTAAATATTGATTTAATCATTTATTCATAATTATTTAATAAAATAGAAAATCAATTTAAAGGCCAAAAGGCTTAATGGGCCAATTCCAGAGGGAAGAGGGCCCATTAGGGAAAGGCAAGAGGATAAAGGGGCCAAGTGGGTGGCCGGTGCCCTAGTGGGCCAGCCCTCGTGTGGGGCCCATGGGGTGGCCGGTGGCGCCTCCCCCTCCCTCTCTCCTCTCCTTTAGTCCCACCCCGGGACTTTGAGGGAGGTAGTACCTCCCCTCCCCCTATATATAGTGGGGCACTTTTGGGGAGACCTCCAATTGATATTCTCTCTCTCGTGACCGTGGTCCCAAGTTCGGACTGCGTGAACGAGAGACATCTTCACCGCGGAGCACCATCACGCTGCGAGATTCGGATCCAGGAGATCTACTTCTGCAACGACTGCTGGATCCGGGAAGCGGGAGTCATCGTTAGCCACTGGATGTGTGTAACTCCTCGCGAGGTGTCACACTTGAGGCACTCAAGTCATTGGAGCCGCAGGAGCGCAAGGACTTCATCACGACCTTGAGGTCGGCTTCAGCTCGTCTACATCAACCACGCTCTCCTGAGTGTTGACAACGCTTTTTGGTCTTCAAGGGCAAGTTCACGAAAAGCCCCTCCCGTTACGGCATTACTAATAGATAGGTCCTGGTAACGTCAGGGCTTCAGGGGCGTAGGGTAAAAATTATTGTTTTCGTACGTGGAACCCCTACACTTTCCACCTTCAACAATTACATTCAATTCACTCAAGACCGGTGACACCTTGAGTGCGACAGAAATGCCGCATAAAACACTTACATAGGCTCCTTATTGGGATCGATATAAAACATGGAATTAATACTTCCACGAAAACGTGCTCTGTCAAACCTATGCACTTGCAGGCCATCAAGCTATTTTTTGGCACCGTTGCTAGGAAACTAAGCGCTAAGTGTTATTTCTTGACATATATAATTGTTGACACCATCCATGAACTCCGTTGAAGATAGAGGCACCACTCGATCTGGAGAAACTTATTTACCTCCTTATATTGATTGTATTCCAACTGAAAGATACCTATAATTTATTGAAATATTTTCTAACTCATCTACCGTAGACGTGAACAATTTGATTCCTCTGATGGAAGACTTGACCATCACCCAGGGGTTTGTAGAGCCTGAGCTACTATTGGAGAATACGAGAATCCATCTAGGCACTAAAGAAAAATGCATATTCTTTGTCCTGAACTTGAAAGCCAGGAATTTGAAATATATCTTGAGCTAATTTTTATGATGAAAGAAATTGCTTTCATTGCAAAAGAAGAGGAAGATCCTAGTGATCACGTGAAGATGTTCTATGATCTTTGTACTACTCTTAAGCTAGCAAGTCTACCAATAGAGCTTGTGCTCATCAAACTTTTTAGCTGGTCTCTAAAAGATAATGCTTTTAATTGGTTACAACAATTACCCAATCATACTATAAAAAGCTGGGAAGACTGCATCTGAGAGTTTATGCATAAATATTGCTCATTCAATAAAATCATGCAGATTAAATGTAGCATAACAAACTTTCTTGAAACAGTTGGAGAAAACTTTTATCAAGCATGTAATAGATTTTATGCAATGATTATGAAAGTCCTTAACCATGGTTTCCATGAGAACTTAATTATCCAATATTTTTATAATGAGCTTAATGAAGATAAAAAAAGAAATGATTGATTTGTTTGTAGGAGGAGCTATTTGCAACTTGACATTGCCAGAATGTGTAAATCTTTTTGAGGTAAGATCCTTCAATGATGAACAATACAATCCAGTTGAGGATGTTAAACCATAAAAATGTATGATTCACCTACCCCCAGATCTTATACCTGAAGTTAAAAAGTCCATGGAAGAAAAAGGAATAGCTTCAGAACTTATTGAAAAAATAAAATTGACATTCTTCAAGCCTATGTAATGGAAGATGAATTAAATATTGTCATGCAAAAGTTTAGATAACAACAAAATCAGTTCCGTGAGAAATATTATAAACGTCTAACGACTCAAGAAAAGAATATAAAAGAGGTAAGCAAAGTATTTGCTGATTTAGGACATGCCACGAAGCATTTGGATAGATATTTGAGTATGGTTAAAACACAATGTGATCAAATAATTGAAACCCAAATTCTGATTTTAAACAAAGGAAATTTTAATACTATTTCTACTAACATTGTCACTAGACGTGATACAGAAACGCAGGAGGCACATGGGACACCTTGGTATCAAGAAGAACAATCCCACAAAGCAAGAGAGACTCAAGAGATGAGTCAAGAAGAAGAGGACTTAGTTGATCCTCAAGATGATATTGATTATGAAGCTCAGAAAAGAGAACTTGAGGCTTCCAAAGCTAGAGAAGAAGAAGCAGGAGATAAACATAAACAATATGACTCAGATGCTGAGATGATTGACTCAAGGGAAGAGGCCGATCTAAGAAAGGAACAAGAAGAGCAGGTTATCACTTCACGTGAAGAACGTGTTGATAAGAAAAAATCATCAGCAAAGAAGAAAACTAAAAAAGGATGCTCAACCAGGGGCAAAGGTAAAGGAGAAGGTAATACCCACTAAAAAGAAAATCCCTTGTCCTAATCGAGTTCAATATGAAGTGGATAAAGCTATTTATGACTCTTTTGCTGAAGCTTTGGGAAGCCTTCGTTTAGATCTCCCTTTAATTGATGCTATTCAAGTTCCTACTTACAAAAATTTTATGCGATATATTCGTACTAGAAAAAAGAAGGCAGCTAAGACTGTAGCAGTAATGACAAGCTTTAGCGATAAGATTCCTGCTAAGCTTGAGGACCCAGGTATACCAACTATATTTTGCGCAATCAGAAAAACTAATATAGTTAATGCTCTTTGTGATTTAGGGACATGTGTTAGTGTCATGCCTTATTCATTGTTTAAGAAATTTAACCTCAGAGAGTATTCTCCCACTTCAATCACTTTGCAAATGGCTAATAAGACAACCAAACAACTTGTTGGTATGATCAAAAATGTCTTACTTAGAATTGACCAACATGTTATACCTACTGACTTTATTATACTTGATGTTACGGAAGATGACAAACTTTCAATCATCATTGGAAGACCTTTTCTTAGCACTGCTGGAGCTAATGTTGATTGTTCTAGTGGTAAGATTGTTTTCAATATCTATGATGATCAGATTGTTCGTTACTTTCCAAAGAAATAGGAGCATAATGGTAAATGTGTTCCACCTTCGAAGTGTATCCAAGCGATGAAACCATTGAAGAGTAGCTTGAGGTAAATGCTAACGACATGGAGATTGGTTGATAAGCTAATTCTCCTTAATAAAATGCTTAATGGGAGTCAACCCATTCTTAAATAAGTTTAAATTTGTTTTATTTAATTTTATGTGTGTCTTAATAAATTTGTTCAAGCTTTGGGACCTGTAGAGAATTTTTACCTCAGTGAAGTTTAAAGAAAAGTGAAAGGAAAGCAAAAGGAAGAGTTAAACTGAGTTCATACTATGTGAACAGTGGTATGGTCGGAGGTGCCCGCACCATCCGCCCATACCGTCGAAGAAAATACAGTCGGAAAAAATGAATTAACAAGTACTCGTAACGAGCACCACTATGGCCAGTGGTATCCATACCGCCCGCCTGTACTGAACTTAGACGGTTTTCTTCAAAGCTCACTACACCGATAACAAGCACTGGTACGGCTGAGATGCGACCATACCGTCCGTTCGTACCAGACCCTCCAGGTTTGATCTCGAACCCTAACCTTGATCCAACAGTGACGAGCACCGGTACGGGCGGGATGCGCCCGTACCGCCCACCCGTACCGGTTACATCACCAGGCAAAGACCAATGGCGGCTGGCTCCCAGCCAACCCCTTTCTTCTTCTTGCTCATTCTTTCTCTCTCCACTTCAAACCCTAATCTCCTAGAACCTTTGATTCTTGATTGATTTCGTGTTTTTGAGTAGGGGAATCTTCACATCAGTAAGTTTCTCATCTAATCCATGCTTTATTTTCTGAAATCCATGGTTGAATTCCTCATATTGACTACTTTGATGAGTTCATCATATTTTGAGATTATTTTTTGATTCCTCACATTAGGATTTGTGATTTCTTCCTGTAATCCTTTGTTTGTATGATATAAACTTGATGCCTATAGTTTTTTTTGAAAATTTCACAGGACAATGCATAACATTGGAAGTATTTTCTGCTTGGGCAAGGGCTCAGGAACGGCAGGGGCCTTGGGCTCTACTAGGCCGCCGGGTTCGATGAAGAGGAGTTCGGAGGTGGACAGCTTGAGAGCCGCCATGAACAAGGACTACTAGAGGGTGAGACAACGCATGGTTCTACCCACTAAGAGGGTAAGCCGTGAGTTCCTTTCCCACCAAGATCTATTGGAGGACTTCGAGAAGATGACCGTATAAGTTGTCATGGTCCATTCTCACACTTCTCCGTCGACACCTAACAACTTTCCACATACGAGTTCCTGTCATCGTTCTGTGATGATCTTGAGGCCCAGGTGTGCAATTGCACTGTAAGTGTTGTGCTCAACGGGCACCCCCATAGCCTTTCTTCTTATGAAATTTGTGATTGTTTCGGGTTCCCTCATGAGGGAGAACTCGATATTAATGACAATGTCCACATAGAGGCAATGCATTCTTGGGAGCATATTTCTGTCCACATGAACGCCAATTATTTGTGCAAGAAGAGTGCCACTATCCAGAATCCCACTATTCATTATTTTCAGACATTTTTGGTTAATTCTATTTTTGGGAAGGGAGATATCAGGGCAATGGCAAGCCCCGAGATGAGCGTAATTCACATAGCTCTGCATCCTGAGATGGAGCATAAGGTAAACTTGGGTGCTTTGCTTATCCAACACTTTTGCCACTAAAGGTCGACTTCTTTGGGTGACATCCGCTATGGTGGCTTGATCACACAGATCACCTACGCAAGCGAGATTGTCATGCTCCAAGAAAGAGATGTGGCTGGCAGTAAGATTCTGGATGACATATGCATGGCGGGCACCAAATTCATGGGGATCTATAGACCCCAACGCTCCCTCCATGCTTATCAATTTTATTTTGAGCCTAATGGTGATTTCCACCAAGTTTTGCTTCCTTTTGTCCAAGATTTTGGTTTGCTAGGTAAACAGAGTTTGGTCCTCACCGAGGAGGAATTCCAGCAAGCATTGATCGTCTCAGGGAGGATCGCACCGCCAGAAGGACATCCCAACTGGGAAGACGCAACAGCTGGTCAATAGCAGCAGGGGCAAGGTGGAGAGGACTAGAATGCATCAGGCTAGGATGACTACGGTCAGCAACATCATCACCAACAACCTTTCCCTCAGCACCAGCAGCAAGGTATGCCTCCACCACAGCTAGGATTCAACTATGTCCCAATGAGTGAGTTTGATTAGGTAGTGCATTGCATCGACAACATAGAGAATACATTGCATGATGTGAATGCCAACATAGTAAACCTCACCCAAGACTTCACCTCCTTCATTACTGACTTCCAAACCACTACTCGAACTTCCCATACCATCAGCCGCCGCCCGGAGATGGCGGCAACGATTGATTCAAGTTGGGCCAAGAGCCTAAGCTTGGGGAGGTTAAACTCCTTCCCACCATTTTTCATTCATATTTTTTGTTCTTCTTTTAATTTATTTTATTTTCATTCTAGTGAATGTTTATTTTTAGTTTGCGTTGATAAAAGAAAACCCAAAAACATTAGACTATCTTTTATATTGACTTGTGCAAAGTTATCTCAGTTCTCGTTGATTTTTCTACAGGTTATTCACCTCTAGTGACCTAGCTATGAAGATGAACGTGAGGAGTTGACCCAAGTGGGAGATGAGCAAGCAAAAGAATGTATCACATCCCTATTTTCCCTCTTCTAGTAAGTTTATTCATGAACATTTTATGTCTATTCAGTTGCACTTGAGCTCTACTCCACGCGTAGCTCGTTATCTTTTAGGACTTGAGTTCAAAGGTTATTGTCACTACTTTGGTTGAGACTTATGACAATTACTATCAGTTAGAAAATAACTCCTTGGATTAAATTCCAAGCTTTTCAGAATAAGAGAAAGTGTCTAATGATAACTTTGGTGCCGTATTTTTGTCTTAAGGGCTTAATCTTGGTAGTACTCAACCCCACATACTGATCGTTGACTTGATGATACCTTCTGAAAAAGAATTGTTTGATGGAACAAACTTGTTATGGTGGGAGAGGGAGATGCCAAACCTGTTTTGATCAGCTGTACTATATAAAAAGAGATAAAAAGTTCTATGTTTCTCATGCGCACCTTTGGGATGACAACAACTCCACAAGCTTTTGAACGATCTATGGTATAACCCCGGATTTCGGCTATGAGTTGATGACATAAGTGGCATACGTGTAACATCCCAAATTTTTTTCTTTAAAAAAAATCTTCATCATAGCATTCAAATAATCATGGCATGTACTACTTTGCATTAGATTTGTCCTCCAAAAATTTGGTGAAATTTAGAGGCTTTTTGGAGCACTTATGCTAAATTCAAATAAAACTAGAAAAGAAATTCAAAAAAGAAAAATAAAATGAGGGAAAGGATTTTCAAACCGCAGGAGCAATTCTGGCCATTTTGGCCCAAACCGGCCCAGCTAGCCCACCTGGCCTCCCTCTCCCCTCTCTGTTTTCCGCAACCCCCCCTCAACTCACCCCACTCATTTACCACTGGGCCCCGCTCCACGTCAACGCCACCTCAGCGTCTCCCACGCGAACGGCCGGCGCCCCTCCACCTCCTCTGCCGTTTCCGTTGTCGAGTGATTGCGAGCGTTTCCATGAGTAATTCGCCACCGCTTCGGCCCCTTCTTAATCCCCTCCTTCTCCCCGGCCGATTCCCCCAGACACAGCCCCTAGAGAGCCCCCAGGCTCCCCAATTTCCACCTCACACCGCCGCCGACCGAAGCACCTCCGGCGAGAATTCCGGTGAGCCCCGGCCACGCCGTGCCCTCCTCTCTGCTCCGTAATGCTTGCGGTGACCTAGCGCACGTTTTAACCTCGGCCACGTGCCTTCTTTTGCACCAGGTCGACGAAGCGATTCCACTCCGGCGAACCCCTCTGCCGCCGCCGTCCATTGCTTTCTCCGGTGAGGTTAAGGTTCCCGCCGCCCCCTTTTGGTCTTTGCTAGGTAGTACAGATCCTTGCGCATCCTGCTGACCCCTTTGCTGTCTGGTCCGAGCCCCAGGTCGCCGTCTCTGACACCGAGCCGTGAGCTCTGCTGTCTGCGCAACTCCGGCGAGGTATCCAGGTCAAGCCAGAGCAACCCTCACACCGCAGTGACCTCCATCGAGACCGCCACGACCTCCTCGACCTTTGGTATGTGTCCACGGTCTCCCAGCCCTTGTAGAATCGCCGGAACCTCATCGGCCAACGCTCCACCGCCGCGCTCAGCCGGTTAGCTCCGCCCATCTCCGGCCAGGTCGCTAGGGACCGTTAGATCTTGTGTCTGCGGCTCGGATTAGATCGTGGACGAAACGGTACAGGCTAATCTGATCTGTCTCTCATCACTTAAGATCCAATGGCCCACAGCGGTCGATCCGACCGAACCGGTACGGGCCAATTAGATTGCGCCACGTCGCCTAGGATTATCTGTTTAAATAGAAATTAGACATATTTTGTATTAAACTTAGAAAATCCATAACTTTTTTTCCACAATTCAGAAAAATGCAAATTTGGTGTCCATGGATTCAGAAAAATAAGACCTTTATTATAGAAGCCTTGTTTCACACTTTTGCCTCTGAAAAATTGGATTTATAGGCAGAACCTTTTTAGGAGTATTTTGCTCATAAAAATTGTTCTATAAATTGTTTTGGGGTATTTCTTATGCATTTAGATGAGGTATTTTACCCTCTGTACTGTAGACTATGTAAATTATAGAGTTGTGATCATATCATTGCATTTTGCATGCATTCATATTTTTTGTAATGTTTTATTGATTGAATTGTTGTTGTTGTATTGATCTTGTGTAGATTGTGTGGATTGTGAAGTTTGTTGCTGTGAGGATTGTACCTATTCCCCTAGCTACCAAGGCAAGTGATATTGCATCTCATGTCCTATTATTTTCACTATTGCACTAGTGTTATTTTGGTAGATCTTAGCATGATAGGATGATTTACATGTTACTATGCTATGCTGCCCTATAGACTATATCTTGGTAGTATCTCCTAGTTGAAAGACTTCGTATGCTAGAGTGCTTAGCCATGCTATTAGATTTCGTGGGTGGAATACACATATAATATAGTATGGAAAGATATTATTTTGTTTGACTAAGAAAACAACTAATATTAATGAAACACTTGGGTGGAATGGGACTTGCTTGGATTATGTTGAGTGGTTACTCACGGGCCATGTCTATGGTCAGCTGGTGTATCACACTTGTGGATGGCCACCTAGGAACAAAAAGATTGGAGACATTCTTGCCATGAAGCTTCCAGTGCAGCCTCATGGCATATGGGCTCTACCTTGACCAACTAACTTGCAAGAACTCAGCCAGACGGACAGAAGGTGGTAGATGTGGTAGGATGGAACGCGTCCGTGGTGGTAAGAGGGATTGCTTCTGAAATGTCTTGTCTCGATGCATGTCGAGTCTTGTGGGGAAAGTGCACCATCTCTCGAGAGGGTAAAAATAAGTACGTAGCCGTGTCCCCGGTTATGGACAACTTCTGAGCCTCAAGACAGTGTAGCAGTTCAATAATCTCCTCATCCAAATTTCTCTATGTTAAAACTTGTGGGTGAACATGGGTAGAGGTTCAGTGATGTCTATCATTGGTACCTTAGTGTTTGAATGAGAAAACTTACTCTTCAGAAACTATAAGTAAAACTAGCTTTTTAGCAAAGCCAGCCACAACCCCACTTAACCATATATTCATGTAGTTGTTGGATTATACTAAGTATCTATGGTATCACTTGCCAATACAATTCCAAATGTATTGACCCTTGTGGCTGTAACTTATTATGTTGCAGGATACTCTGATGATGAGTAGGGTTGTGGGTCTACACTCGACATGCTTGCCTGTGGCACATGAAGACTAAAAGACTCTATTATTATTATGCTATGTAATGTGAACTTTACGTGTCTTAGCCTTGGGCTAAGTGAGTTGTAAGAACCATTATATTCCTAGATATGCGATGTAATAATGACCTTTGTTTCTGTGTACTTTATCTTAAACTGTGGGTGCTAGCATTTTTGATCCAGGGACTAGCACTGCAATCACAGGGATCTTACCTTATTATGGTGAGATCTTACAGATGGTATCAGAGCACTGTGTTGCCTGTAGGTTCGTGACCCTAGAATGGATTAGACTAAGGAAAACCCTTAGGAAAAATAACTCTATATTCCAACCTTACACTTGTCTTTTCATCTCGTAAAGCTTTTCCCCTAATCATCCTTCTCATCTATTTTTGTAGATGTCCACCATCAATGAATCTGTCAAGAAGGGACCACTGATGACTATGACTCTGGAGTGTGAGACAGAATTTCCCAATGCACTCAAGAACCTCATGGTCGGCTTGGGAATGAATGGTGAAGCCGTGTACAAGGGATTTCCTGTGATAGAGGAAGGACAAGAGTATTGGTGGGTGCAACTCCATTTGTACAAGAACAAGGAAGATGATCCCAAGAGTACGGGATTCTACATGTTCACCAACTCTAAAATGCACACGTCATTCTTTGACTCTGCAAGGAATGCTGCATGGAAAGCTATTGAGGAACTTGGGGAGAGACTCAAGTATAGAATGCTCAATACTCAGGAGGATCTCAAGGAGGAGAAGCGTCTTGTCCAAGACTCAAAGGTCACGGTGAAACGCCTAAGTAAGGATATCATAGGCCTAGCTTTGGAGCTATGTGACCAAGACAAGCAGATTGCTGCCAAGGATGCCCAGATTGCCACCTTGGTTAAGAAGGAGTGAGATATTAGTTGGACCACCACCTTGGCATTTTATCACGTTAATATTTTGATCATACCAACCTATGTGGTATGGAAAAAATAAGTTATGTCTGGAACCTTGAGTGCTTGAGTTGAATAATGTATTGCTACTTGGAATGTTCAGTTGGTTGATTTTTTTATTTTGTGACTTGTGCTTACTTTCTCTATTGTGTGTTACTAATTTTCTTCATCCTATGCAAAAGATGCTGAATTTTGTCTACAGCACGGCCGAGGATTTCAAGGGGACTCGCTTTGGGAATCGTATGTTGGAACTAGTCCAAGTGCTCGCTCTTCCAATCCCTACCATTCAGGGACTTCAGCTGAGGAAGTTTCAGAGGAAGGACTTATGGGGATTCAGAGTTACCCAGCCAGGACGTGAGACAGAGCCCCAAACTGGGGAGATTGCCTTCAAGATACTCCATGATGACATGGAAAGGGGCCTCGATGTCGCTATGGAGGAGCTGTTAGGACGCCTATGTGGACGTCACTCTTCTGAGATCAGGAGCCACTACTTCCATTTCTTTGGGAGGCCCGACGAGGATGGAGAGCCTATTTTGTTGGACGAGGCCACTAAGGAGTCTATCAAGCCCGTGTGTCACTACCTCCAGGACTTAGAGAGCCTTATCAGACACCTTGATACTGATAGGACTAATGTGATGATTAGTAACGATGAACTACGAGTCCAACTTAAGGAGAAGGACAAGGCCTTCCTGGAATAGGAAAATCGAATCAAGGAAATGGAGAAGAAGTTTGAAGACCAAGAGAAGAAATTCAAGAGCCAAGAGAAGAGAGTTCAGGAGAAGAACAAGAAGATTAGAGACTTGGAGACCGAGTTAGAGCTTGAGGACATTGAGCTGGAAGCAGATCACGAGGTGATAGAGAGGCTACGCACACAGAAGAGAGAATTACAGACAAAGATCGATGCTTTGACTACAAGCCTAGAGGAATACAAGGCAGGATTCGCAGCAGCAGCAGCAGGACTTGCACTAGTGGAGGAGGAAGTTGACATGGAGGAGTAGTGATACTATTCCATCTACCTATCGTTTTATTATTATTGAGTTGCATAGGTCATACCGACTTGTGGGTGACTATGCTAGTATGTTTATTTTCGCAAACTCTGTCATTGTTGTGATTTTGAACTTGCATGTGCTTGTTTGTCTGATTGTTGTTTTTATTTGGGTTATCTATCATTACTTACCCTTATTAAACCCACATATGCCTCCCCGACGCAAGAACGAGGATAACAATGACAATGTCAATGGAATGCAGCAAATGATTGTTGCACAGACACAATTGATGCAAATGATGACTCAATTCATGGCAAACCAGAATCAGAACAACAATAATAACAATAACAACAACCAGAACAATCCACCACCTCTGGATATGCTGACCAGATTTCTAAGGCTGAGACCTGCTAAGTTCTCGGGTACCACTGACCCCATGGTAGCAAATGATTGGCTACGTTCTGTGAATAAGGACCTAGTCACGGTTGGATGCACGGATGCAGAAAATGTCAGATTTGCAGCACACTTATTGGAAGGTCATGCAGCTACTTGGTGGGACAATTTCCAAGTTACTCACCCTATTGAGGAAGTGACTTGGGCAATGTTTGAAGATGGGTTTCGCACCACTCACATCTCTTCTGGAATAATGGGGTTGAAGAAAAAGGAGTTTCATAACCTCAAGCAACGCCATCGCAGTATTTCTGAATACATCGAAGAGTTCAATAATTTGTCACGTTATGCACCCGACGATGTTGACACTGATGCAAAGAGAAAGGAGAAGTTCCTAGATGAGCTGAATGATGAAATTTCTATGCAACTATCTGTTGCATATGTGCCAACTTATCAATCCTTGTGTGATAAAGCTACCATCCTGGAAAACAAGATGAAACAAGTGGAGGGTAGAAAGAGGAAGCACCATTTTGATAAGTTTGGATTAGGATCTCCTCACAAGCGCTCTCATGGTGAAGGAAGTGGGGGTTCAGGATTCCACAAGAATGGGAATCATAATAACCATCATAACAATAACCACAACCATGATGGAAACAATCATCGTGGACATAACAAAAGTGGGTTCAGGAACAACCACAATGGTCATGGCCATGGAAACCAAAATGGTCAGAATTGTCATAGTCAACCAACAAACAAAGACATCAGTCAGGTGGAATGTTTCAAGTGCAAGAAGACATGGAACCATGCTAATGAATGCCCAGAGAAGAAGACTGATGGGGCTAAGCCAAACCCATTCCAAAAGGGTCATGTGAATCACATTAATGTGGAGGAAATTCAAGAAGGATCTGATGCCATGATCAGTAAGTTCAAGATTAATTCCTTTCCTGCACTTATCCTTTTCGATACTGGCGCATCGCATTCATTCATTTCAAGAGCATTTGTAATAAAAAACGAACTCTCCACAGAAACCATTGGATGTCCCATTAAAGTAAGCTCCCCAGGTGGAGAAATGATAGTAAATTCTAGGTGCCGACAGATAATCCTAGAAATTGGAAAGAACAAGTTTCTGGTTAGTTTAATAATCCTAGAATCCCAAGGATTAGATGTAATATTAGGGATGGACTAGTTGACCCGTTATGAAGGGGTGATTGATTGTGCCAAGCGAACTGTTATGCTCACCACCCCCGAAAAGAAAAGGATCAGGTTCAAGTCTAACTTTCAACCCAAGGGGAGCAAGGTTAATTCTCTTAAGGGGGTTAGCCTAGACAGTGTGCCAATAGTGAAGGAATACCCAGATGTGTTCCCTGAAGAATTACCTGGCATGCCACCAGATAGGGATGTGGAGTTTCTGATAGACCTACTGCCAGGAACGGGGCCTATAGCAAAGAGACCTTATAAAATGTTGGTGGACGAGTTAAAAGAACTCAAGAAACAGCTGGGAGAACAGTTGAAAAAGGGATTTACCCAACCAAGTTCGTCGTCTTGGGGAGCACGAGTCTTGTTTGTTGAGAAGAAGGACCGAAGTCAAAGGATATGCATAGATTATCGTTCACTTAATGAAGTGACCATAAAGAATAAATATCCCCTGCCTAGAATAAATGATCTCTTCGATCAACTAGAGGGAGCCTGTGTGTTCTCAAAAATTGATCTTCGATCAGGATACTTCCAACTAAAGATTAGAGAGCATGACATACCCAAGACTGCATTGACCACTAGATATGGGTTGTATGAATATACAGTGATGCCGTTTGGATTGACTAATGCACCAGCCTATTTCATGAACATGATGAATAAGGTATTCATGGAATTCCTTGACAAGTTCGTAGTGGTATTCATCGATGATATATTAGTATATTCCAAGAGCAACAAAGAACATGGCGAACATCTACGCCTAATTCTAGAGAAACTCAGGGAACATAAACTTTATGCCAAGTTTAGCAAATGTGAATTCTGGCTGAATGAATTGGGTTTTCTTGGGCACATAGTATCTGGAAATGGTATAGCTGTTGATCCAGCAAAAGTGGCAGCTGTGACAGAACGGGAACCTCCTAAATCGATTAAAGAAATCCATAGTTTCCTTGGCCTAGCAGGGTACTACCAGAGGTTCATTGAAAATTTCTCTAAGATAGCTAAACCCATGACTGATCAGCTAAAGAAGGAGAAGAAGTTTAATTGGACAGAAGCTTGTGGAACCAGCTTTCAAGAATTGAAAAAGAGACTAGTCTCAGCACCAGTGTTATGTCTGACCTTGAGAAAGACTTTCAAGTATATTGTGATGCATCTCACCAAGGATTAGGAGGTGTACTGATGCAGGAAGGTAGAGTTGTAGCTTATGCATCAAGGCAACTCAAAAATCATGAAGTGAACTATCCTACTCATGATCTAGAGTTAGCATCTGTTGTACATGCCTTAAAAACATGGAGGCATTACCTCATGGGAAAATGTTGTGAAATGTTCACTGATCATAAGAGTCTGAAATACATTTTTACACAGAAAGAACTCAACATGAGACAAAGAAGATGCCCAGAACTTATCAAAGATTACTACTTAAGTTTGCAATACCACCCTGGAAAGGCAAACGTCGTAGCCGATGCATTAAGCCGCAAGGTTTATGTAAATGGCCTCAATAAAGGAGAATTGCCGGAGGAGTTGTGTGCCCAATTTAGAGAGCTGAGACTTGAGATAGTGCCTGAAGGGTACCTTGCATCCTTGGAAGTGCAACCCACGCTAATGGACAGAATCCAAGAAGCCCAAAAATTGGACAAAGAAATAGAGGAAATCAAAAGTAAGGTTAGTGATGGCAAGGCAAAAGGATTCATGTAGATGAACAAGGAATCTTATGGTATGAAAAACGTATCTGTGTTCCGCAGGATCTTGAACTTAGGAAGTTGATCTTACAAGAAGCGCACAACTCGCCATATTCAATTCATCCTAGCAACACCAAGATGTATATGGATGTTAAGGAGAGGTTTTGGTGGAATAATTTAAAGAAGGACATAGCAGAGCACATTGCCCTGTGCGACGTGTGCAGTTGTGTAAAGGCAGAACATCAGAAACCGGCAGGATTATTACAACCACTTCCAATACCTGATTGGAAATGGGATAAAATTGGTGTGGACTTTATTACCGGACTGCCCTGGACTAAATCTGGATACGATTCTATATGGGTTATCGTTACCGCTTGACAAAAGTGGCCCATTTCATACCAGTAAGGACCACTTACACAAGTGCAAAGTTAGCCAAGATATACAATAATAGAATTGTATGTTTGCATGGGGTACCTAAAAGTATCGTGTCTGATAGAGGGACTCAATTCACTTCGCACTTTTGGCGACAACTTCACGAGTCACTGGGAACTCGGTTAGAATTCAGCACTGCATTTCATCCGCAAACTGATGGGCAGACAGAAAGGACCAATCAAATATTAGAAGATTTGCTGAGAGCATGTGCGTTAGATTATGGATCCAGTTGGGATGAAAGTCTACCATACGCAGAGTTTTCCTACAATAACAACTATCAGTCAAGCATAGAAATGGCTCCGTTTGAATTTCTTTATGGAAGGAAGTGTACTACACCATTGCTGTGGAATGGAGTAGGAGAAAGAAATTTGTTCGGGTCAGACCTAATCAAGGAGGCTGAAGAGAAGGTCAAGATGGTAAGGGATAGGCTAAAGGTAGCCCAATCTCGGCAGAAGAGCTATGCTGATCCCAAACGTAGAGAGGTTACCTATGAGGTTGGTGATAGAGCTTATCTCAGGGTATCACCACTTCGTGGTGTGAAAAGATTTGGAATCAAAGGAAAATTAGCACCACGCTATGTAGGACCTTTCAAGATTTTAAGCCGCAAAGGAGAAGTGGCATATGAGATAGAATTACCAGAATCTCTGACAACAGTTCATAATGTATTCCATGTCAGTCAGCTGAAAAAGTGTCACCCAGAGATGGAAGAAACTTCGCTGAGAGACACTATACCATTGGAGGAAGTTCAACTAGAGAATGATCTCACTTATGAAGAGAAACCTATTAAGATTCTGGAGACACCAAAAAGAATTACCCGTACCAAGACAATCAAATTCTGCAAAGTGCAGTGGAACCATCACACTGAATCAGAAGCAACCTGGGAGCAAGAGGATGAACTTCGGAAGATCACCCTCACCTATTTGCTAGCCAACCTGAATATCGAGGGCGAGATTCATCTTAAGGGGGTTAGATTTGTAACATCCCAAAAAAAATTTCTTTAAAAAAAATCTTCATCATAGCATTCAAATCATCATGGTATGTACTACTTTGCATTAGATTTGTCCTCCAAAAATTTGGTGAAATTTAGAGGCTTTTTGGAGCACTTATGCTAAATTCAAAGAAAACTAGAAAAGAAATTCAAAAAAGAAAAAGAAAAGGAGGGAAAGGATTTTCAAACCGCAGCAGCAATTCTGGCCATTTTGGCCCAAATCGCCCAGCTAGCCCACCCGGCCTCCCTCTCCCCCTCTCTGTTTTCCGCACCCCCCTCAACTCACCCCCACTCACTTACCACTGGGCCCCGCTCCACGTCAACGCCACCTCAGCATCTCCCACGCGAACGGCCGACGCCCCCACCACCTCCTCTGCCGTTTCCATTGTCGAGTGATTGCGAGCGTTTCCGCGAGTAATTCGCCACCGTTTAGGCCCCTTCTTAATCCCCTCCTTCTCCCCGGCCGATCCCCCCAAACACAGCCCCTGGAGAGCCCCCAGGCTCCCCAATTTCCACCTCACACCGCCGCCGACCGAAGCACCTCCGGCGAGAATTCCGGTGAGCCTCGGCCACGCCGTGCCCTCCTCTCTGCTCTGTAATGCTTGCGGTGACCTAGCACACGTTTTAACCTCGGCCACGTGCCTTATTTTGCACCAGGTCGACGACGTGATTCCACTCCGGCGAACCCCTCTGCCGTCGCCGTCCATTTCTTTCTCCGGTCAGGTTTAGGTTCCCGCCGCCCCCTTTTGGTCTTTGCTAGGTCGTACAGATCCTTGTACGTCCCGCTGACCCCTTTGCTGTTTGGTCCGAGCCCCAGGTCGCCGGCTCTGACACCGAGCCGTGAGCACCGCTGTCTGCGCAACTCCAGCGAGGGATCCAGGCCAAGCCCGAGCACCCCCCGCACCGCAGTGACCTCCATCGAGACCGCCACGACCTCTGGTATGTGTCCACGGTCTCCCAGCCCTTGTAGAATCGCCGGAACCTCATCGGCCGATGCTCCGCCGGCGCGCTTAGCCGGTCACCGCCGCCCATCTCCGGCCAGGTCGCTAGGGACCGTTAGATCTTGTGTCTGCGGCTAGGATTAGATCATGGACGAAACGGTACAGGCTAATCTGATCCGTCTGTCATCACTTAAGATCCAACGGCCCACAGTGGTCGATCCGACCGAACCGGTACGGGCCAATTAGATTGCGCCACGTCGCCCAGGATTATCTGTTTAAATAGAAATTAGACATATTTTGTATTAAACTTAGAAAATCCATAACTTTTGTTCCACAATTCAGAAAAATGCAAATTTGGTGTCTATGGATTCAGAAAAATAAGACCTTTATTATAGAAGCCTTATTTCACACTTTTGCCTCTAAAAAATTGGATTTATAGGCAGAACCTTTTTAGGAGTATTTTGCTCATAAAAATTGTTCTATAAATTGTTTTGGGTTATTTCTTATGCATTTAGATGAGGTATTTTACCCTATGTACTGGAGACTATGTAAATTATAGAGTTGTGATCATATCATTGCATTTTGCATGCATTCATATTTTTTGTAATGTTTTATGGATTGAATTATTGTTGTTGTATTGATCTTGTGTAGATTGTGTGGATTGTGAAGTTTGTTTCTGTGAGGATTGTACCTATTCCCCTAGCTACCAAGGCAAGTGATATTTCATCTCATGTCCTATTATTTTCACTATTGCACTAGTGTTATTTTGGTAGATCTTAGCATGATAGGATTATTTACATGTTACTATGTTATGCTACCCTATAGACTATATCTTGGTAGTATCTCCTAGTTGAAAGACTTCGTATGCTAGAGTGCTTAGCCATGATATTAGAATTCGTGGGTGGAATCCACATATAATATAGTATGGAAAGATATTATTTTGTTTGACTAAGAAAACAACTAATATTAATGAAACACCTGGGTGGAATGGGACTTGCTTGGATTATGTTGAGTGGTTACTCAGGGGCCATGTCTATGGTCAGCTGGTGTATCACACTTGTGGATGGACACCCAGGAACAAAAAGATTGGAGACATTCTTGTCATGAAGCTTCCAGTGCAGCCTCATGGCATATGGGCTCTGCCTTAACCAACTAAGTTGCAAGAACTCAGCCAGATGGACAGAAGGTGGTAGATGTGGTAGGATGGAACATGTCCGTGGTGGTCTGAGGGATTGCTTCTGAAAGGTCTTGTCTTGATGCATGTCGAGTCTTGTGGGGAAAGTGCACCACCTCTCGAGAGGGTAAAACTAAGTACTTAGCCGTGTCCCCGGTTATGGACAACTTCTGAGCGTCAAGACAGTGAAGCAGTTCAATAATCTCCTCGTCCAAATTTCTCTAAGTTAAAACTTGTGGGTGAACATGGGTAGAGGTTCAGTGATGTCTATCATTGGTACCTTAGTGTTTGAATGAGAAAACTTACTCTTCAAAAACTATAAGTAAAACTAGCTTTTTAGCAAAGCCAGCCACAACCCCACTTAACCATATATTCATGTAGTTGTTGGATTATACTAAGTATCTATGGTATCACTTGCCAATACAATTCCAAATGTATTGACCCTTGTGGCTGTAACTTATTATGTTGCAGGATACTCTGATGATGAGTAGGGTTGCGGGTCTACACTCGACATGCTTGCCTGTGGCACATGAAGACTAAAAGACTCTATTATTATGCTCTGTAATGTGAACTTTATGTGTCTTAGCCTTGGGCTAAGTGAGTTGTAAGAACCATTATATTCCTGGATATGCGATGTAATAATGACCTTTGTTTCTGTGTACTTCATCTTAAACTGTGGGTGCTAGCATTTTCGATCCAGGGACTAGCACTACAATCAAAGGGATCTTACCTTATTATGGTGAGATCTTACAAGACGTGTCAATACATGGGCACAATTATTGGTACTCTCAAAGGTTGTGCAAACACTCAATGATCCTTGAAAGAAGGAAAAAAACAGGAACTACCATCAAGATATGAGCTGGAAATAGTCAATACTTACAAGAGCATTGGTATCACCTTACCACCTAAAATGAATAAATTAGAGTTCTTATAAAGTAAGGAAAAGAAGAGGTGTTTGATAGCCGTGATTGTTAAAGTGGGTGTTAATGAAAAATTCTAAGTTTATCCTTCTTTTGACATTCACTTGTGCACCCTTAATTTTGACTGAAAGCGTCCTTGCACTAAAATATTTTTACTCTCATAAAAGAGGGGCGCTGAAAACAATTGATTCACAAGCCTAGCCAACTTTTTGATAGTCTCTTTTGAGTTTGAAGGACTATTAGCTAGCGAGTTATTTGCATTTAGGAATCGAGCTTAAGTGCAATTATTTAGATATATTATGCTCATATTCAAGGTTGCAGGATTTGAGACAATGGAATATGGTACAACCTTGAACTTGTGAGTCTTTCCTCTTGATTCAATTTCTCGCTATTACTTATCATAGCTTTGTCACTCGAGGGCGAGTAAAAGCTAAGCTTTGAAAAGTTGATTAATCCAAATTTCAACACTTTTTATCATTGTTTTTCCTCTTGTTTCTTGCCAGATTTCACCGAAGATTACCCTTTCTACTAACGTCAACATCACAATTAGCGAATCATTGGTTTCTTGTGATGGTTTTCAGGCAATGAACATTTATGGAAGATCTAATAGCATTTATGGGCTAATTACACCATAAGAAGCAAATCCCCAATTAGAGCCCCTTTCATTGGAGGCGTTCAGAGTGCATAACGACCACTAGTATGGTAGGGGTGCGCATGTACCGTCCACCCGTACTATCCACCGCCGGCTCCATTATATCAATACAAGCAACTTTCATGAAGGGGGGAGGACGAAAAATAGAACACAGCCGCCACAAACTCATCTACGAGGGGAGAGATCATATCTAGAGAAGGGGAAGAACATCCTCTCATTCTTCTACGATATCTAGCCTCCACACAATCCACTCCACCATCATCTCCATTGTTACTTAGAGACACGGAGAGGGATTGCCACTTGTAAGATTAGGGTTTGATACTTTGATCTACCTTTGGTTTGTATTTGATTCGATCTTCAACTGGTATTGTGGCTTGCTATGATAACTCTTAGAAGATTTCCATTTTCAATGCAACTATGCCTTTGGTTAATCTTCCTATCATGCATGAGTAAATCCCCATAGGCATGGGAGATGTAGGGGATTGGTGAGATGTGTTGTGCCTTCTTTAATTCCATCCATTCGTGATTGTTGTAGTGTTTATTAAATTGTGAGAATGATTATCTATGTTCGCCTAATGCTTGTTATCTAATTTAAGGGCCCATGTAACATGATCTAGAGATCTCATAGGTATGAACTTGTATGCTAGCAAATCGGCGACCCCCGAGTGACATGGTCGATATCAATGAGGAGCTAGTACTACTCGAGGACAACGAGGAACCATCAAGATTAAAGCCTTGATCCGGTCGGAAGACCTTAATTAATATGTTGACCATTGTCGTGGTAATAGGCAGACGGATCATTGAGACAGGGGAGAATTGGCCATGAGGAATTCCAGTGGTATATGGGTTGCTTGTCTACTCACTTACAAATAAGAAATCTCACAATCACTTATTCCATTTTATTCATCTGGCACTTTCACTATCACCATGAACCGTTTCTCTCCATGCCTAACTTTTCATCTGCAGGAACTCCGAACACTTTTCTCGTCTTTACTTTTATGTTATTTAATCCTCATTTTGCCTTACACAAGTTTCATCTATCATTCACTAACCACTTTCCACCTTCAACAATTACAGTCAATTCACTCAAGACAGGTGACACCTTGAGTGCGATAGAAACACCGCATAAAACACTTACCTAGGCTCCTTATTGGGATCGATATAGAAACTGAGGTTAATACTTCCACGAAAACATGCTCTGACGAACCTGTGCACTTGCAAGACATCAAGGTCCAACTCCTCCACATCACCAAAGTGGAGGTAGAATATTGGAGGCAACACAATCACCAAAATTGGTTATTGAAAAGGGATGCCAATACATCCGTCTTCCATGCCAGGATAATGGTAGGAGGAGGAAGTGCACAATTTACTGGCTCGTCGATGATCAAGGGATCATAACGGACACCCGAGCCTTCCATAAGCACATCTACGACTTCTATTGGGAGCTTATGGGCCCTTCCGGGGAAGCACGCTTGTTGAGGTTAGCACTAACCCTTTGGGATACATCGGGGTGTGTCTCAAAGGAGGAAAATAATGATATCATGCTAACCTTCTCTAGTGAATAACTGGATGGGGTACTGGCTATCATGAAGGTGGAAACGGCGGCAGGCCCTGATGGAATTCCTGTGATCTTCTTTAAATCCTTCTAGGAGCTTGCAAAACCTCTCATTCTGGCTATCCTTAATGGGTTCACCTTGGGAGGGTTTCCATCGCTCACCTGAATTTTGGGATCCTCACCCTTATTCCAAAGTTTAAAGGGAAGAGGATATTAGGCACTTTAGACCTACCATGATCATTAATGCCATTTTTAAGTTTGTCGCTAAAGCATTCACGTTGCTGCTTACGCCGGTAGATCACATGACGATTAGCCGCACCCAATCGATGTTTATAAAGGGTAGGCACATTCTGGAGGGAGTGCTCTCCCTCCAAGAGATTGTCCACGAGACAAAATCCAATAAACTTGGGGAAGTTTTCTTTATATTAGATTTTGAAAAAGCCTATGATAGGGTTAACTGGCAATTCCTTAGAGGAGTGCTGGTTAGGAAGGGATTTGATCTACGGTGAATCCAGAAAGCTCTCAGTCTGGTCTCGAGTGCCCAGACTGCTATCACCATCAATGGAGATGTAGGGAATTTCTTCCTAAATGGCCACGGGGTCAGGCACGGGGACCCGCTTTCACCCATGCTTTTCGACTTTGCAGTGGAGGCCTTGGATGCTATCTTGGATGCATCTAATAGAGCACAACATATTACTGGGGCGGTTCCCCACCTGGTGGAAAGAGGAGTCACACACATATAGTATCCTGATGATACCATCATCATGATCCAGCTAGACATCCTGCAAATCACGAACCTAAAATTCCTACTCCTTTGCTTCGAAAACATGTCTGGGCTGTGGATAAACTTCCACAAGAGCGAAGTGATGGTTTTGGGAACCAAATCACTTTATCAGGAGTCTATCGTGAATGTTCTTAACTGTGCACAAAGGTATTTACCTTTTGTGTATCTAGGTATACCCATTTGTGATCAGGCTTTGATGGCCTTGGATTGGGGTCCTCTCACCGAGAAGGTGGCCAAGAGAGGACCCGTGGATGGGCAAGTTTATGTCCTCAGTCGCTCGGCATACACTTACCAATGCGTGCCTCTCGAATCTTCCCCTACAGGCGATGGGGGTTTGCATGCTAGGAGATGGTGTCCACCACACCATGGACAAGCATCAATCCCGGTTTTATTGGGAAGCTAATGGCCCAAAGAGGAAATACCATTGGGTAAAGTGGGTTGCAGTGTGCAAACCTAAATCCTTCACGGGGAGGTTAGTAATAATTGACGCTAAGCTCATGGACACTTTCCTATGGTCAAATGGACCCGGAGACTGATGACCAGGGAACAGGGTCTATGGGTAGATATCCTCAGGAAGAAATACATACATTTGAAAGATCTCATATTGGATTCCCACCACCCCGACTCTCATTTCTAGAATGCTTTCCAAAAAATTAAACATATCTTTACCCTGGGGGCTAAACATATGGTCAAGGACGTCTCCTCCACGCGCTTCTGGATTGATTGGTGGATGAGCCCGAGGCCCCTAAAAGGCAGTTTTCCCAGGATTTTCACCATTACCACAGACCCGGGGATCTCGGTGAGATTGGCCCTATTCGATGACCACTGACATGCTTCCTTTACGCTGGCGCTTAGTGCCAATGGTCGCGTTGACCTCTCCAACCTTGGACGAGAGATAGGCACCACCGACCTTTCATAGGAATTAGATGGATTCTCGTGGGGGCTGGAGGCTTCTGGCAAATTCTCGGTGAAATTGCTCTACCGGAAGCTTTGCGAAGGATTGGTAGAAAAACATTTTGACGAGATCTAGAAAATCTCGATTCCCCTAAATATTATACTGTTACTTTGGAAACCTATTAGGAAAAGACTCCCGTCCAATGACAACATCAAAAGATGGAGGAGGCCATCTAATGGAAACTGTGCCTTATGCGGAGACCCTGAGGACACGAATCACATTTTTTTCGTCTGCCCTCTTGCGAGATTTATGTGGAGTGCAGTGAGGGAACTGTTTCTAGGCTCTTAGAACCCACCATGCTTTGCAAAGGTGTACCGACTGATCAAGAGATCAACAGGTAAATCTACGAGGATCCTTTGGATTAGCTGTGCGGTGCTTTGTTGGTCCCTATGGAATATTAGAAAAAATGCACTATTGAGGGATACTTCCCCTCCCAACCTGCTAACAGGCTATTCAAAATGTTATATTATATGCAGGTTTGGAAGATTGTTGCTAAGAAGAATGACAAAGAGGAGATTGAGATGGTGATTGGGAAGATCAGAGCTCTACATGGCACCATCCGGGATTAGAGTAGAGTTTAGCTGTGATATGGCCTTTATTCTTCTTTTCAGGCTATAGAGTATGGGGTCTACTCTAGGTTTGATATTCTTGAGAGTGTTTGTGGTCTCGGAGACCTTTTGTTATTTTCAGTTGGTTTGTGTTTAGGTGTATTGTACTGTTCTTTGGATACTTGTGGCTGATGTTTTATTAATTTAAAGTCGGGCTCTGCTCGAGCATTTTGTCTAAAAAAACAAACCTTGAACTGTCACAGGAGAAAGGCCATAGATTTGTACGGATCTATTTTGTGGCTAAATCGAATCTAATCTATGAGATTGAGGAATTCAAAATTGATCGAATCAAATCTAATCTATAGAGCCGATTCGATCTTTGATCAAGACCAGGTGCCGCACCCCCGAGGAGAAGAGATTGGTCTCCCCGGGGGCGGCGCGCGATGCGGAAGTGGTGGTAGGTCTAGGATCGATGCCGTGAGGCTAATCGCTCTGATACCAGGCGGAAATTGTACAACCCTAATTTTGTTGGGTTTATTTTGTTGACCCTCATGGGGTATATATAGAAGTAAATGGGGGAGAGACTTTGAGTACAAGAAGTAGTATCCTAGTCCATCTCTAATTCTGTATACAATTCTAATAGTTTGAACTTTAACTTTATTTTTTGATCAGTTTTTGTTTTTTCGTTTTGTACCTCTTCTACCCCTCTTCTAATGCAATGCAAAGCAGGCACGTCTATCTTTTCATAAAATAAAAATAAAAGTAATTTATGAACCATAAAAATATTACTCCCTCCATCTCAAAATAGATCTTTAAAATTTGTCTAAATTTAGAAGTATTAGACACTATTTAGTATAAAGATGCATTCGACTTTTGTCAACACCCGGATTTTTAAGTCCAGATGCCTGTTATGCCGTACATCGCAATACCATGATTACCATTTTTGTGAGACATAACGGAAATGGGTACCACAGTACATCATCCATTACAAACCATAATAGTCTTACCAATAGTTGATCTCATGATCAAGTCTTAATACAAATCAGAGCAGTGGAAGTATAACGTAGTAGACTCCATCTTCATAGTCACAAGCAATGCTGATGATGTGAGATGATCCTAGTGATCATAGACCTCCTGATGTCCGTCTTCCGGGTAGTCCTCCTCATAGTCTGGCCATGGGAATAGCCAGGGAAAAAGCCATGAGTACTCTTTAAGTACTCGCAAACTAGCACTAGTATAAGTAAGGTAAAGCTAGTAGGAATCTTAAGTTCTAGGTTTTTTTTTGCAAAAAGGCAGGTTTATTTCAGAATGACTTAAAGAGTAAAGACCTAATTTAGTTCTCTAGATTACTTAAGTGGGAATCTAGTTTTCATGTTCACAACCCTGTTGTGGTCAAGTCAAAGTCATTGTTCAAGTCACAAGTCTTTTTGGAAACATCTGACAACGGAATAGTATGGCCACTCCATCTGTCCATAACCACAGACGCGGCTATTCGAATAGTTTAACACTGTGCAGAGGTGGTACACTTTCACCACAAGATTTGATACATCCGTTAGGAATAACCTTGAATCATCATACTTGGTATGCGGATAAGCAATCCTAACCTTTCAATTACACACCCTAGTATAGGCACCTCCCCTATGAGCTTGGCCTCACAGCCATGGCCAACTGCCATCCCGGGAACTGGATAGGTGGACAATCATATTCACGAGGCAGCCTCAGCTTCACCTGTTTCTGCAAGGGAACCCATACTAAGACATATAAACTTCTAGTTAAGCCCTACCCAACTCAGGTATTGTGGGTGTACGGTAAAATTGGAATTGTATCGCATCCGAACCCAACCATCAGTTAGGCTCATGACTCTTTCAGTTTCATCATCAAACCATTGTGTTTCATAACACATGTCAAAACATTTCAATAGAATGAATCCTCATTCCAAGGTTTTCATAATCCTTTTCTCCAAGTATTCCCATCTAAAGTGATCAAGTTTTAGCTTAGCACTAGCCACTAGTGTTGAGGGTATCACTATTGAGAAGTGCTACTCAAGTATAAGTATCCAAGACCAGTTCTATGATCTTGATGGTATCCATCCTATTTTCCACTAATCACAATTAATTAACTAAGTAAGAAACTTTAGTAAAAGGAAAAGTAAAGCTTGCAAGTAAAACTTGGGATGGGTATAATCTGAGTTGCATAACCAAGCATGCCTAGTGCATCTTGCATAGGTTAGCTTGCATTAGTTAGCTTGCACTGATAGCTTGCACTGATATCTTGCACTGTTAGCTTGCAATGATAGCTTGCCTTGTTGAGTGCAGTCGTTGTAGTTCTCTTCTTCTTCCTCGAAGTACTCCTCCTCGTCGTAGCTCGGGTCGATACTAGCGTCTATAAATACATACAAGGTACACAATCACCAAACAACAGTTCACTATTTCTATTTAGCACCCAAAGGCTCACACTAGATGATTTAGCATCATTTCAATCATCACATGAAATAATGACACATTCTTATTTATCTTATTTTGGGAAAAGTAATTTCTACTCATTGAAAATACTTAAGATTTAATATTCTCCAATGAAAATATGGGATCATATTGATAGATTTCATCACCACATATTCTAATACTTAGGAATGGGATTTAAAGTGTTGGTCATATAATACAAGATTTAATATTACTATTTAATAATATTAAAGTGACTAGAAATGCCTATATAGCATTCTTTTAATACTAATCCATGTTTAATATCTATAAAACCAAATCTTTTTACATATTCATGTAGAGCATGGCAAATGTGATTTTTGAGAGTTGGAATCAACTCAAAAACATTTACGATTGATTTTATAAAAATATTTGAAGTGGTAAAAGTCTCTGTCTTGTTATTTTTAGTATAGGTGATCTATAATTTCAAATGGTTTGAATCCAATGGGAGTGATTAGATATTTTCAATACCTTTCTAAAAAAATTGAATCATGCAATTTGGTTCAGTACAACTCTTTGAATTCAATTTTGAATACAGCTACAGAATAGGGTTTTGAACTAAATGGCAAAATTCTATTTGAATCGTTGGGCTCTGTGCGGGAAAGAACTTGGGCCGGCCCAACTACACAGCGCGCGCAGCAGGCTGCTGACAGGTTGGTCCCATGCGTCAGTGGCTCTATCTAAATGAAATGGTACCAGCTAATATCAGCGCTACGATTAGAACAAGATCAACGGTTGAGGTTCATCATCTATGTCGCAGAGGTATCGTGGGATTCTAAACCTAGCAGCATGATGGGGGTCGTCGGAGGCTTACCAGGGCTCCACCTAGGTTCGGCGATGGGGGAGAATGGGCTGGTAGATGACGACGAGTCGAATGGTGGTCGGGCGGCTCCTGTGGTGGCTCCAATCGACGGCGCCCTTCCTTCACTGCAGCGGTGGGCTCCAGCCAAATTCCGGTGACGTGGTGCTTGCCTTGCTCCGAGGAAGGGTCTGGGAGGTTTCTGAGAGAGAGGAGTGGAATGGTTTGCCGTTTGAGGTCTGGGGAGGGTCCTATTCATACACAGGAGATGGAGGCAGGGTGGCATGGCTCTGGCTCATCGGCAACACTGCTACAGGTCATGATAGGCATGGCAGATGGGATGGGTCGATGCGGTGGACTGCAGCAATCGTCACACGTGTTATGGTGCGACAAGGCACGATCTCAGTCAGTCGGGAGAGGTCCATGCTCTTTGCGGATACGGCGGTGTTCGTCATCGAGTACGATGGTCACGGGGCGCGCGGAAGCGAATGGTCATGTCTGGGAGGTGGCTGGTGATGCGGCGAGCGCGGGTACGCACGGAGAGAGCGAGGCGCGGGTGGCTACGCGAGGCGGCTCCGGTTCTCTAGCATACTCTCGGCATGGCTGCGAGTTAAATGGGTGCGGCTGCGTTGGCTTCTCCACTACTCGTTGTTGGTCAAGGGGTGGACAGAGAGGTGCGGTAAGGTCATGCCTGTCTTCTTGTGGTTGTGGGAGAGTCCGGTGCGGCATGTGGCGTCGTGTCCATGGTCGACCGGCATGGACATGCTCGGTCTGACATGGCACTGGTGCAACGACGAAGGAGAGCTGCTCCATTGCACAACCAAGTACTGGGGTGATTGTGGGTGAGTTACTGAGGCGGATTCTAGTACAATTGGTGAGCAATTTGAGTGATCACAAATAGTAGATAGTTGGTAATCTGTACTCTGTCTACTGGGTGTTCGACTAAATGGCCGCATGAGATAAAGATTCAAATTTTTGAATGAATTTTGGTGTGTGTGTTGGTCACATGCTTGAGTATCTTTGGTTGCTAGGGATTTCCAAATGGTATTGGTTTGAGTGGTTTTAGCAAAATGGTGATCTATGCACCTATACTTGATTCAATTTTAAATTGCTTCTCAAATAGGTTTAAATTTGGTTTCTGTAGATTTTTAAAGTTCTCTTGGGTTCATTTTTACTTGGTCTAGCAATGGGTGAAAAGAAATAGAATTGTTTCTGTTGGAAATCTTTTACTAGAGATGCCCAAAGTGGGCTAGTGGCTAATTTTGGCCAAAGTGACCATTTGATCATATGCTTCATATTTGATTTTCTTTTTATTTGATTTTGTTTCGAATTGACCTATATGATGTGGTATTCATGTTTAAACTAATCCTTATCATTTATAGCACTAAATCATGACAACGTCAAGCATTCATGCATTAGTAGAAATCACACTTGCACTCATATGGGTTTAAGAAATAAAGTTTTTGTTAACCCTAATCTTGGGTGATTAGAACTTGATAAGGTTGTTTAATATTTTTGAGATGTTACAAACCTTCCCTCCTTAAACAGAATCTCATCCTGAGATTCAAGAAAAAAATAGGAACTAAAGAGATTGGGAAACTCTGTCCTAATATAATCTTCTCGCTCCCAAGTGGCTTCTTCTTCGGCATGGTTACTCCACTGGATCTTGATGTTGGGGGATACCCCCGGGTAGGGTAACGCTGGGGTATAAAGGCCGAGTTAGCCGGGGTACGGCACGGTCAAAGCAAATGTTGGCCGGGTCACCTCAAGGCAGGCCGACCTACGGAGTAACCCGGCTCGTGGAGCATCTCCCTAGCCTTAACCCGACCGGCATAAAATGTATGTCGGCCATGTTTTTCTATCTATTACGCAAGTACCCTCGTAGCCGGGTTAGCCACGTGCCAGCTGGACTACCATATGGCTTCCAAGAGAAGGAAGGAATCTCCCGCTGGTCAAAAGGTGGCTTTTGATAGTTGTATCGTGAGCGAAGCAAAGCAGAGGGAAGGACCTACGGGATAGGGGCAACCAAGATGACGCAGGCAATGTTGGCTGACGTAGCCTGTGTCTGGTGGCACTTAAAGGAAAGGATTACGCTATGGGTTACGTCCAAAGTCCGGACGAGCTGTTAAAGAGAATAAAGAAGCATCTAGCTTTAACCAAGGGGCATATTCGGGGAATATGCTGCCAAGTGTGCCCTAACTTTGTAACCCGGGCTCCCCTATGTAAGGAGGCCCGGGGCCTCTATAGAGAGGGATCGATAATTTTCTCTGTCTAAGGTAGAACTCTAGAGATAGGTGGTGGGGAGTAAGAGACATTATCTCCTTCTCACGAACAGCTCAAGGAGCACTTGTATCCACCATTGATAGAGGAAATATAACAACATTTGTGTGTGGAATCACCACGTTTTCCCTCCTTGGATTCCCCTAGCACTCATTGGCCCCATCTTTAGCCTATCCATGGCATCTGCCGTGCCACCATCACGATAGTTGGTGCCCACCATGGGGCTAGCGGTGCTAGCTGGGGTGAAGATCTAGACGAGAAGCATCTCTGACACCGGCGAGCGCATCGTCTCTGGCGCACAAGATCTACGTCGGCATGGATGAGTCCTGCGTCCATCCACGACACATCATCGAGGGAGGTGAACCACCTCTAAGTGCAGCTCGCGGTGTGCGTATCACTCGCCCCACTAGCAGCGTTGAGGTCCTAATGGCTGCGCCAGACGCAGGATCAAGCAGGGACCCAGCGCCAGAGCCGGAAGTCATGCCAAAACATGCAAGATCTAGGTTTCCTCCGCTAGAGAGGCTAGAGAATGTACTCCATCAAGCAATAGATAGCCTAGCAACGCCAATAGCTCCTGTGGTAGATCCCGCTCAGGCGCAAGTTGAGTTGGAGGAAACTAGGAAAAAAATGTTAGCTGGCGCAAAGAAAGTAGCGGAGTTACAGCAGTCCTTGAACATCACTTTGAGGGAATATGCAAAGGCAAACCGCATAGATGGGGTGAAAATTCGAGGTAGAAACCTGATCACTGAGATTGACAAGGAATACGAGCCTAGGCCGGGTCAGACAGTCACAATAGTAACAGGAGGGCTGGAGAGGTACAGTACCCTGGCAAAGAACCTCAGGGCGGCAAATGCAGCTGCATCCGAGTTAGAAGGCCTAACTGGGGAGGCCCGGGAAAGGCAACAGGAGAGGGTGAACCACTTGCAAAGGGTCGCTTTCCAGCAAAATGAAGAAATGAACAAAGCAAACCCCGCACCACCAGGAGCATTGCACGTGGTTCACTCAGCTAGAAATTACCCGGCGAAATATGGTGGAGACGCATCATCTCTAGGTCACAACCCCAGGAGGGAAGAAGTGGTAAACTCCGGGAGAAGAGACAAACAGATGGTCCCCTACGACCCGGTAAGAGCTATAAAAGGCAAAACCGTGCAAGTGAACGAAGATCGTCACAGTACCAGCCGAGGTGAAGTTGGCTGAGGTAACCGCGACCAAGGCAATGCCGGTCCAAGGAACGCTGCCAACGGTAATGCCGGACAGCATGATCCGGCGGGAACAGGACAAAATGTACCTCGGCAGCAGTAGCAGCAACACGCACCTCGGTAGGAGAGAAGTGCAGGTCCAGCAGCACAACAATAGAATGCTTGTCCAGATCAGGAAAGATACAATGATGGTTATTCAGCGATGATTAACAACGGATACCCCAGACCGGAGCACCATGTAATTGGGTCGAGGCTGGGAAGCAGAAACTTGCAGCCAAATGATGCGAGGCTGAAACTGGACATAATTTATAGGTCGGAGTTGATCGAGGTACAGGTTCCTCCTAGTCCGGCGTACTTTGGGTCCCGGATCATGAGGGAGCCACCAGTGCCGAACTTTCAATTGGCCAGAGGAACAAGGACCTACAAGGGTAGTACCAGACCAGAGGATTGGCTTATCGATTACGCAACAATGGTCAATATTGCAACTGGAAATTTGAGATGGGCAATGAGGTATGTACCTCAGATGTTAGAGGGACCGGCGAGAGTTTGGATAAACAACTTGCCACTAGGAAGTGTTAACTGCTGGCTAGACTTTGAGGAGTTGTTCGTTAGCAATTTCTCAAGCACTTACAAGAGGCCCAACAGACCACAAACTCTGGCATTGTGCCGGCAAAGACCGAATGAGCCAGATCGAGATTTTCTGACTCGGTGGTGCAATGTGCGTAATTCATGCGAGGGGGTAATTGAATCAGAAGCGATCGCTTGGTTCGCCCAAGGCTGTAGATATGGAAGTATGTTGTGGCAAAGGCTGCAGCGAGATATGCCAACCACTTTGGCTGAGACGACCCAGATCATGGATTTGTACGCTTTGGGAGACCCAACTCAACCTCGTCCAATGTCAAGCGAGGCAAATGAGGAGTATTACAACCGAGATGGCTCCAGGTCATCAAGGAGAAATGATTTCCGAGGAAAGAGAAGGGACGAGCGTTTGGATTACAGGTATAACTCGCAACAGGTGGTAGCGGTGGAGCAAGATCAACCCAATGCCGGCACTAGCCAGTGCCAGAAAACTAGAGGGAAGAACTGGCAACAGAAGAACAAGGGGAAGAAGCCTTGGACCCCGGAGCAGAAAAAGCAATGGCAGGAGCGAAAAGATCAACCAAGATATATGTTCGATTCTATGCTAGATCACCCTTGCAAGTTTCATACGCCAAGTCTGAATAGCTCGGCGAACCATACAAACCCGGCAGTGTGAGTGGATGAGGAAGCTAGAATGGGGCAGTTCGGGGAATGGTCAAGCACCTCGAAACGAAGCACCTCAAAATGAAGCACCTCGGAATGAAGCACCACGACAGCCATTGTTAACAGGGGGAATGGACAGCAACTAATGTTGCCTCCACCTCCACCGAGATATGAAAATCAGGAAAGGAGGGATGTCAGGTGAACAATAACCAGCAGTAGGACCAAGGTTATCACGCAAATGAGGGACGAAACGATTACAGGGAGCATCACCAAAGATATTGTGTGTTTACCACGGATGAAACTGACCGGAAAAGCTTACAGCTCCGGTATATGGAGGTAAATGCGGTAATGCCAGCGGTGGTGAGGTATATGCTTTGGTCAGATCAGGAGATTATGTGGAGTATCAAGGATCACCTCAAGCTCATGCCTAGTCCAGGGACCTACGCACTGGTCCTGGATCCGACGGTCGTCGGGCCGAATCTTAATGTGAGGTTTTCCAAGGTGCTGATTGACAATGGCAGTAGCATTAACATCATGTACAAGGATACCATGCACAAGTTGGGGATATCAGAGAACATGCTGCAAGCCACAAGGACCACCTTTCACGACATTGTCCTAGGTATTTCCTGTGAGCCAATTGGCAAGGTCCGGGTTGATGTGCTGTTCGGTACAAGGGATAATTTCCGGAGTAAAAATTTGGAGTTCGAAGTGGTGAATCTGGAGAGCGCCTATCACACTTTGCTCGGCAGGCCCGCGCTGAACAAGTTCATGGTAAGTACTCACATCAGCTACTTAAAGATGAAACTGCCCGGACCCAGGGGAGTGATAACCGTATCCGAGGACTTCAGGCATTCGATCGAGTGCGCTTCTACCGGATCAAACTTGGTCGAGTCGCTCGTGATAGCTCAGGAAAAGAGAAGGATACAGGAAGTGGCGGCATTGGCTCAATCTGCGCAGTAGCATATGCCCGGACTGACCAACTCGCATGGAAGTGTATCATTTCAGGCAACCAAGGATACAAAGAAAGTGATAATCGATGATCAGTTCCTGGAGCGCACCGTAACTATTGGTGCCGGGTTAAGCAGCAAATAGGAAAACGAGCTCGTCGGCTTCCTCCGTGAGAATCGGGATATCTTTGCTTGGTCCACACAGGATCTGCAAGGTGTACCGAGGGAGTTGGCCGATCACTCTTTGAACGTGAGACCCGGTACTAAGCTGGTGAAGCAACCTCTCCGATGTTTCGTCGAGGACAGAATAAAAGTCATTGGGGATGAGATAGCTAGGCTCCTTGCAACCGGATTTATCATGGAAGTACTCTATCCGGATTGGCTCTCTAATCCGGTGCTTGTGGAAAATAAGAAGGATGATCTGAACGTGGCCATGGTATGGTGCATGTGCATTGATTACACGAACCTAAATAAGGCGTGTTCCAAAGATCCATTCCCACTCCCTAGAATAGACCAAGTCATAGACTCAACTGCTGGATGTGAACTATTGTCATTCATCGATGCATATTCTGGTTTCCACCAGATACCCCTGAAACTGGAAGATCAAATAAAGACTGCGTTTATTACCCCGTACGGGGCTTATTGCTATCACACTATGCCGTCTGGATTACGTAATGCTGGAGAAACATAACAACGATGCATGCAAAAATGTTTACATGACCAAATAGGTCGAAATGTGCAGGTTTATGTGGATGATGTGTGATAAAAACTAAGGAAAGAAATACGCTCCTTGAGGACATCCGGCAGACGTTCGCGAACTTGAGACAATTCCGGATGAAGCTTAACCTGGAGAAATGCACTTTTGGCGTACCTGCAGGGAAATTACTCGGTTTTCTGGTGTCCAGTCGAGGTATTGAAGCTAACCCGACGAAAATCCGGGCTATAGAAAGAATGGAACTGCCAAAATGCCTTAACGATGTGCAAAAGTTCACTGGTTGCCTAGCATCGTTAAGTCGGTTTGTATGTCGGCTAGGAGAGAAGGCATTGCCCCTCTACCAGTTAATGAAAAAGGCAAACAAATTTACATGGATACCACAAGCGGACATCACATTTTGAGAATTGAAAAATATGCTGTGTACTGCACCAATCCTACCCGCACCACTACCCAAAGAGCCAATGTTGCTCTACGTAGCCACGACCAACCGAGTCGTAAGTGCAGTAATTGTAGTGGAGCGCGAAGAAGAAGGAAAGTCGGTGCAAAGGCCGGTGTATTATTTGAGTGAAGTGTTATCGGCTTCAAAACAAAACTACCCTCACTATCAAAAGATGGCGTATGGCGTGTATATGTCGGCCAAGAAACTCAAAGATTAGTTTGAGGAACATCCCATCAAGGTGATATGTGAGGCACCCATATCAGAGATTATGAGTAACAAAGATGCTAGTGGCCGGATAGAAAAATGGGCAATTGAGCTAGCCCCATATGCACCACAGTTTGAAAGAAGAGATGGAATCAAATCACATGCTGTGGCGGATTTCTTTGTGGAATAGGCCAAGTTGCAATTCGAGCCACCTCTGCCAGACTCCAATTATTGGTGAATGCACTTTGATGGATCAAAACTAAAAGAAGGGCTAGGTGCCGGAGTAGTGCTTACCTCGCCCAAGAAAGATCAACTGAAATATGTCCTCCAAATCCACTTTAGTGCCTCGAATAATGTCGCGGAATATGAGGCACTGGTGCATGGTCTCAAAGTGGCAAAAGAAGTGGGGAAACGTCGGATACAGTGCTTTGGAGACCCGGATTTGGTGGTGCAGCAAGTATCTCACAGCTGGGACGCCTTGGATGCCAACATGGCCCTTTACAAATTTCATGTGCAAAAGATAAGCGGATTCTTCTAGGGATGTGAATTCCACCACGTACCTCGGATTGAAAACGAGGCAGCTGACATACAGTCAAAGTTGGGCTCATCCCGGCAACCAATCCCGCCAAATGTTGCCTTGGAACACTTAAGAAAACCATCTATTACCCCATCACCCGAATCCAAGTCAATTTATATCCTAGCCTTCTCCGGATCAGAAGCTATGCCAATGGAGATAGATTGGGGAGGCACCTCTGCAAACCAGGTGAAACAATATTGCATGGTTCCCTATGTTTAGTGTGTTAGATAACAATACCATGGATTTTCTAATGTGCAGTAAGTGTTGCAGGAAAGTTTTGAGTGTTTGGGGGACCGGATTATCTGCCCCCATCATGGGCCGGATAATCCGGCCGGACCATCTTGGCCGCATAATGCGTGCGAGCTTCTGTCTTGGGGCGGATTTTCCCCAGGATAGTCCGGCTCTAGGGCGGACTTTCTCCCTGGACCGAATAATCCGACCCTCTGATATGTCCAAAATGTATCTACTTTCCCGAACACTTTTGCTATTGTTTTTCCTCTAAACTTGTGTGAATTGGATTCAACTAACACGGACTGACGTTGTTTTCAGTAGAATTGCCTTGGTGTCTAGTTTGTGTGCAGAAAATCAACTATTAGGAAAAATCCCGCCGGAAAATATACCAAAAATCTTATTTCACCAGAAGACTCACGGAGCCAGAATACAAGACGGAGTGGGGCTGGGCCCAGGCCACACCACCTGGCCACGCCAGGGGGTGGTCTGGCCGCCCTAGACACCCCCTCGGTCTCCCGCTTTGCCTATTAGTTGCCTTCTGACCTAAAAACTCAGGGGGGTTCGACGGTTTTCCAGAAAGAGTTCCGCTGCACCGCCACCAACAGATTCTGCGATTCGAAACCAGAAACTCCGTTCTAGCACCCTGCCGGGACGGGGAATTGGAGGAGATCATCACCATCTATCATCACCGTCGCTTCTCCATCGACCATCCATGTTTCCCCCATCTATGAGTGAGTAGTCCCTCGCTGTAGGCTATGGGGATGGTAGGTATTGGATGAGATCGTTCATGTAATGGCATCGGATTGTTAGGGCTTGGTGCCTAGTACCTACTATTAGTGCTTTTTGACTTTGTTGCGACTTGTTATGCTTAATGCTTGTCACTAGGGCCTGAGTGCCATGATTTCATATCTGAACATGTTATTGATTCATTCTGATAGTATTGTTTATGGTCTTACCTGCAAGTTGTATACACACGTTGTTGTCCGGAACCAATGGCCCCGAAGTGACAGAAATCGGGATAACCGGAGGGAATGGATTTGATGTGAGGATCACATGTATTCATGGAGTGTTAATGCTTTGCTCCATGCTATATTAAAAGGAGCACCTTAATTGCCAGTAGTTCCCTTGAGGCCCCGCTGCAAATGGGCTGGCAGGACAAAAGATGTTGTGCAAGTTCTCATTGCGAGCACGTATGACTATATATGGAACACATGCCTATGATTATCTAGCACTTGGATGCTTTATCTTATTTATCTGCAAATGCCCTATGTTCTGATTGCCATGTGAATTGTCTTGTCCATGCAACGCCCGTCCATCCATCCCTGTGCCTACCGCGCTCCAATCCTACTGTTTACTACAATTGCTACTACTGTCTTTACTTTACCACTGTTGTTACTTTACTATTCCTACTACAAAACTATTGCTACTGATAAACTGCTGTGAGCAAGATTATTTCTAGGTGCAACTGAATTGGTAACTCAAATGTTAAGGTTTATAAATATTCTGTGGATCCCCTTGTGTCGAATCAATAAATTGGGTTTCACTTCCCTCGAAAATACTGCGATACACCCCCTATACTTGTGGGTCATCAAGACTATTTTCTGGCGCCATTGCCAGGGAGAATAGCTTTATTTATCAAGTCCAATTGGAATCACTATTGTTTGCTGCCATCTATCCATCATGGGTAAGTCTCATGATGGCAAGGTTCCTATTTTACCATCCACTACAAGAAGAGGTACAGTTCTGAACACCTATGTTGCTCTTGATTCACCATCTGTTATGAGTAAGCTCCTTACACCACCACATACACATGCTACACACACTGCTACTACTGCTGAATCTGAAACTTAGGATACTTATGATGTTGCTTCTACTGTGCTTGATAAGAGTGGTCATTAGGTCCTTTCCTAGATGCTACGATTGCAAGAACTATAGCTGGAAATACTGAAACTCCTAATGAAGACACTACTACACCTGTTAGTTCACCTGAGTCTAGAGAGAGCTATGTTATTGAAGACGGTTATGTTGAGATGACCGATGAATTTATTAAAGAATTTCAAAACACCCATGATAGGAGTGCTGCTAAGAGTCTCCTTGAGAGGCATACTATTAGACCCAAATTGTCTCCTAATGCTAAGTTTCATGCTTCTCCCATAAACATTAAAGATAAAGATTATGATTTATCTCTTGATCTATCTTACATAGCTATTGGTGAGAAAGAACCTTTTTGTGGGACTAAGAATGATAGTGCGGTAGCTCATATGACTGAGCTTTCTACCATGAGTGGCCTATTTTCTGATGATATTAAGATGCGCACCTACTTTGTTGCTATGATTTTCCCTTTTTCACTAAAAGGAGAAGCTAAAACTTGGTTTAGTAATTTACCTCCTAGATCTATTGATAGTCCTGATTGCTTGATTAGTACTTTCCTGCAGAAATATTTTCCTCCTAGTGCTAGACATGCTATTTTGTAGGAACTTTTTGATTCTAAATAGGGAGAAAAAGAGATATTGCCTAAATCATGGGCAAGGTTTTGTTCTTTGATTCATCCACATGCTAGATGTCCGTTACCCAAGAATGAGCTTCTTGATATATTTTATAATGGACTAACTAAAGAATCTAGGACATACCTGGATAGTTGTGCTGGTTGTGTTTTCAGGAATAGGACTCCCAAGGAAGCTGAGGAACTAATGGCTAAAATAAGCAAAAAATATGAAGATTGGACTCCTCCTGAACCAGCTATACCTAAAACAATTACACCTGAACCAGCTATACTGGCGCCTATACCATCATCTAAGAAGAGGGGAGTTATTGAACTGAATGATGAAGGGATGAAAGAAGCTAAGAAATGTCTTGTGGAGAAGGGAATTAAAGCTACAAATGTCAAGAATTTACCTCCTATAGAAAATTTATGTAAGCCAATTCCCCATTCATCCACTATCGAGGTACACTCTCTCCAACACTTTGATGAAGGTGATATCTGTCTCTGATGCGGAAACTGAAAGTGGTAATGAAGAAAATGATGTTCCTGATAAAGAAAAAGTTGAAGAAGAACCTGAAAACTACACTAAGAATACTAAATACACTAAAGAAGATTTTGTTGGTAAGAAACATGGTAGTGAAATAGAGACTTGGGTCCAAAAACCTATGCCTTTCCCTGATAAGAAACACAAGTAAAAGGAAGATGAACACTATAATAAGTTTTGTGAGTGGATGAAACCTTTATTCTTGCAAATTCCTGTGACTAATGCTATTAAATTGCCTCCTTACTCAAAGTATATGAAGGATATTGTCTCGAATAAAAGGAAGATCCCCAATGAAGAAAATTCTACTTTGCTTGCTAATTATTCCTTCAATGGTAAGGTTCCTAAGAAACTTGGAGACCCAGGGATTCCAACTATCCCTTGCTCTATTAAGAACAGTTATCTTAGAACTGCTTTGTGTGATTTGGATCTAGGGTTAGTCTTATGCCTTTCTCTCTCTATAAGAGACTTCAACTGGAAAAACTAATACCAACTGATATATCTTTGCAAATGGCTTATAAATCTACTACTATTCATGTTGGTATATGTGAGGATGTACCTGTTCAAGTGGCTCATAATTGCTTGATATTAACTGATTTGTTGTGCTTGAAATGCCTGAAGATGATAATATGTCTATTATTCTTGGGAGACCTTTTCTTAATACTGCAAGAGCTGTTATTAATTGTAATCAAGGAAAGGTGACCTTTAATGTTAATGACAAAGAGCATACTGTCTATTTCCCCAAGAAGATTGATAGGACTTATGGTTTAAATTCAATTGAACATGTTGAGGGCATTCAAGTTGGAGAGATATATTGTCCCATACCAAGAGAAAAATTTGAAACTATTATGATTGGGACCATTGCTATCAAAGTTGAGGTAACATAATCATTAGTGGAATACAAAGTTTTGTTTCATATATTTTTTTTTCGAGAACGCGCAGGAGGTCTGCGTGTCATTGTATTAAGTGAAAGAGAGGATACAGCTCGTTACAGGTTTGGGGCGAACTCTAGGCGGCTCCACCGGTATCTCACTCTATATATCTCCTAGGCCCACGTCTACTACGGCGGTGGCTAAGCCACTCACGCCACACATCAGCAATGCGATGCGCAATAATCTGAGCGACGCAAGCTTGGCCCTCAAAGATACGGGCATTACGTTCAAGCTAGATACTATGCATGGTGAGGGAGCAGAGAGAGTTAACGGCGCGTCTGTCCTTAGCGGCCACCTTGCCGGAAGCCTGAGGCCACCACTCCTGGAGGACAGCTGCACTGTCGGGGGCGAGTTGGGGCCATCCAAAATCCACAAGCACATTGCCCCATACAAACTGTGCATAGGGGCAGGTGAGAAGAGATGATGGATGTCTTCGGCGTGGCACTCGCAAAGTAGGCAGGTCCCCTGGTTTGGCAGGCCGCGCCGCTAGAAACGATCCGCAGTCCAACACCGACCCTGAATGGCAAGCCAGCTGAAGAACTTGAACTTCAGGGGGCGAACGAGTGCCACACTTGCGCCACATCGGGTAGTGCTGTCTGACCAGCGAAGCAAGCAAGGTAAGTGGACCGGGTAGAGTACCTGCCATCTGATGACAGCTTCCACCAGAACACATCATCCACATCAGGCCTGGCCTAACGAGCCTGGATAATAGGCCACAGAGCAAGATATTGGGTCACAGCATCCACTGTCAAGGTCCCCACAATGTTGAGAGCCCAGGCATTGTTCACGATCCCTTATTGAACTGTTCTGGAGTTGATGGGCTTTGGCCACACGAGGGAGAGAACGACTAGTGCCAGCATGGCCATGCACTGGCCAGAGATCCAGGGGCCAGTCCAAAACAGAACTCGGTCGCCCTTTCCCACCTCAATCGAGACGGCCTCGTTGAAGATGGCACGCACATCGCTTGACACCGCAATCTCGAGCCCTTGCCAGGGCTTGCAAGCACTGGTTCGCTGGAACCAGATCCAGCAGGCGCGCAGTGCAGCACTAAGCCAGGGAAGGTTGTGGAATCCAAGGCCACCAAGCACCTTGGGTTGGCACACTTTGTGCCAAGCCACAAGATAGTTGCCTCCGTGCGTGTCCTCTTTGCCGACCCACAGGAACCCCCGGCGGATTCGGTCGATCTGTTGCATAGCCCATGGGTCTAGGTCAAGCGCGATGAGCTGGTAGATGATAGAACTGGTCATCACCGCCTACACGTAGACCACACGACCTTCCTGCGTCAGCATGCATGCCTTCCAAAATGGAAGCATGTTCGCCAAACAGTCCAACAGTGGCTAGATATCCACCTTCCGAGGCTTGAGGAGGGATAGCAGCAGACCTAGGTCGCGATAAGAGAAAGCGCCCACTGGGCAGTCCAGTAGCGGTGCAATACCCTCGATTGTTTGCTCGGAGCAGCGGATGAGGATGGCCACACTTTTGTTGTAATTAACCACCAGCCCTGAGGCCGAGCCAAAGCAAGCCAGAGTGGCATGCACCACCGAGAGATCATCCGCAACAGGCTTGGCAAAGACAACCAAGTCATCCGCATAGAGCGAGACCTGATGCCGAATCCCATGAAGCCTGAGGTCAGAGAGCATCCCCACAGCCTCCACCCTTTGGAACATGGCAGAGACGACGTTCATGGCGATGACGAACAGGAGCAGCGAAATAGGGTCACCTTGCCGCATGCCTCTCCCATGGAGAAAGGAGGCACCATGGCTCCCGTTGACCAGTACCCTGGTGGACGCCGCACAAACTAGAAGCGTGATCCAGTGGATGAACCGGGGCCAGGCGACACAGTCAAGAGCGCGAGCAATGTCCAGCTTGAGGAGCAACATCGGGGTTCTGTCCCGGAAGAGGGTGCGTGCCGAATGCTGCACCATCAGGAAGTTGTTGTGTATGCATCTCCCCCACACGAACGCGCTCTGATTGTCGTCCACAAGTTTCGGCATGCGCCGAGCCAGCCTTGCTGCCAGGATTTTGGCGAGCAGTTTGGCGAAGCTATGCACAAGGCTGATGGGCCGGAAATCCTTGAGCTCCACAGCCCCCTCCCGCTTGGGTATGAGGGTGAGCAAGGCCCCATTCAGAAGGCCGAAGTGCTGCCCACGGTCAAGGAAGACCACCAGGAGTGCCTCCAAAACGTCACCCTTGATGATAGGACAATAGGACTGATAGAAGTCCCAAGAGAACCCATCAGGGCCTGGCACCCTGTTGGAAGGCATACTCCAAATCGCAGCCCAGAGCTCTTCCTCAGGGAAGGCAACCTCGAGCTTGGAGAGGTCCACAAGAGGGAGGCCAACCGCCTGCAGGGAGAGGTTGTGATCCCTCGGCAGTCCCCGACCCAGCATCTCGGCATAGAATGACAGGGCGAGGTCCTCCATGTCAGCTTGCTCGGTGGCCACGGCGTCGCCGTTGCGAAGGCATGTAGTGTGGTTTCGCCGCCTCTGAGTAGACGCCAGGATGTGGTAGAACTGCGAATTCGCATCGCTATCCCGCAGCCCGGTGACGCGCGCACGCTGGCGCGCGATCATGCACTCAAGGGATGCAAGGCCCAGTACCCGGCCCTTGACGCTACGCCGCGGCCAGATCTCCAAAGGGGATAGCTGCCGCACATGAAGCGCACGGTCAAGCTGAAAGATCAACTCATTGGCCGTGCGGAGCTTGTCACGAATCGACCCCACCTTCTTATGGCTCCAACCCTGAAGGCCGTGTGCCAGGCCACGCAGTTTCGCGTTGAGGCGTTGCAGCGCGTCCCCTTGAGCAGGAGTGGCGCCCCAGATACGACGCACAGCCTCAAGGAACCCCTCCATACCTGTCCAAACTCTCTCAAAGCGGAACCTCCTCTTGACGAGGAGCGGCACGCTGGTAGCAAGTAGGATGGGGCAGTGGTCAGAAATGGAGGACGACCGGGCGGTAAGGGATGCATCTGGGAATAGCGCATCCCACTCCACAGAGCCGAACTAGCGGTCGAGATTTTCCAGGGTCGGGGCATCGCGCTCATTCAACCAGGTGAAGTGGCGGCCGATAAGGGTAGCCTCTTTCAACTCAAGGTCGTTGATGGCGCATCGGAACCTAGCCATCGAACTGCGGTGGAGCCTTGAGTTGTTCTTGTCACGCGCATCCAGGATCATGTTAAAGTCCCCGGTAATGGCCCATGGGCTAGGCATCGCAGACCGAAGAGAGCGAAGCTCCGCAAGGAATGTGGGCTTGAGCGCATCCACTGTCGGCCCATAGACAGTGGTCAGCCACCAAGATGGCCCCCCACGGATGGCAAGGTTGATCTAATAGGAGAACTGGTCCACGCGCGAGGCAGAGACGGAAACCTCGGCAGATTGCCACGTGATGAGGACACCCCTAGCAGTACCCAACACAAGCAAATACACGAACCCGTCAAAGAGGGCACCTAGAGTTTCATTGATAACAAAAGAGGTTACAAGCTCAAGTTTGGTCTCCATGATACAAACAACGGAATCCATTGCCTCCGACACAACGTCCTTGACAGTGCCACGACGGGCAGGGTATTAATATTGCGGTGCTCCATTGAGAAGGCCCACGGTGCGAACCACAACCAACCGTTCAAACTAGAACGGAGTCCACGTCAGCAAGCCCCGCTCCCTCAACCGGCAGGCACTCGAGCCTGAACAAGGCGGCCAAGGCAGCAACGTGCACAGGGCCAAGAGGCGAGGCGAAAATCTCAGCATATTCCTTGAGCTGGGAGGCTGAAAGTCTGGCTTCATCATGGCATATGCCAAGTTTCTGCATTAGAAGCCGCTGAGTGGTCTTCACCACCAATCCGCGAACGCCTTTATTTTTGGCCGCGATCCTCGTACTGCGGTGCTGGGAGGACGCTGCGACCGAGAAAAGGCGACGGCGGATGATGCAAGGCTCGGGCATGGGCAACAGCGGGTCATCCAGCTGCAGCCAGAACTAACGTAGCAGGGCGACCAGGGTCACCGCGTCAGCAGCTGCAGGAAGCGGTGACCTCTCCACAGACACGCGCATACCGCCAGAGCAGGGGGAGTAGGCACAGGGCTAGCACGCAACGCATCGCCCAAGCAAGAGTGGGCACCAGGCACCTGCCGCGCCTGACCCCTGTCGTCGGTTGGGGCATAGGGGTCACGGGCGGGGACCAAAAGATGCACAGCGGGCGAAGCAAGGCTTTTTGGTGGGGCCGAGGGCGTGCCACCCATGGGGACCGGCGTGCGCAGCCCATAGAGGAAACTCTTCGCGGCCTAGAGCGTCGTTCTGTCCCTTGCCAAGCAGCAAAGCGAGGGAGTTCCCAACCAATCAGGGGAAGCCTGGCGCTGACCTGTGGCAAGCGGCACAGATTGACCAGACGCAACATTGGAGCACGTGTCGCCCTCATCCAGGGAACCTGGCGACAGCGTTGCCCCGTGATTCTACATGCGCTGACCGAAAGCGGCCCCACCACTACCCACGAGGATAGGGCTGACGTGGCCAGCAATGGTGGTGGCCAGCACGTGGGGATGCCACGGCGAGGCAGCCGCGTCGCCGCAGGCAGGCGCCCACCGGTCTGAGCCGCTCAGGCACCGAGATAGCGAGAAGGCCGGAGAATGAACAGGGGCCGGCATGGCGTCGCCATCACCAAGGGAATGGGGCGCCGGTGCTGCCGGAGGGGCGCCAGCACCAGGTGTACAAGTTGCGGTCATCACCAGGGCGCATGCAAGGTAGGCGGCGACCATGTCGCGGCCGCGGCCACGTCGACGGCGAGGGGCATGTCGGCGACGAAGGTGATGGGGTGCGTCCGCCTGGCCAGGTGCATTAGGGGCAGCGTCATCCCGCGCAGCAGGAGCATCGCCACTGCGGGCGCTGCCGTCAGAGTCACCGGAGGAGGTGACGCCCCCAACCAGCCAACTCCGGACCCAGAACCTAATGCGGTACCAGAGGACCTGCAGGGTTTCCGAGCACGGCCAGCGACGACCATTAGAGACCTGCAGCGGCAGACCAAGGCCAGGCTCAGGGACGGCAAGCCACCGGACGGCTGGGATGGCGGCGACGTCGTGCGTCCATAGCGATAGCCAGAACACAGACATGTCGTTCCGGTTGGTAGTAGAGGGGTCGATAGCGTCGATGATGCCAGCGCCTCAGAGCAGCTTGACGACGGTGCGTTCCGCCCATATGTGAGCCAGAATGCCACAGACCTCCACCTTGGCCCGGAAAGGAGTGGAGCGTGAGATGGCACCTGCGTGGCAGCTCCAAGGCAGCAGGGAGAGGGAACACCTCGGCGAGGAGACCCGCGCCACCGCCACAAGTGTGCCCCACACCTCAAGGGACGAGCACAGCACCAGGAAGTCAGCCTGCTCGAAAGCGCGGATGGAGAAGTCATGTGGCATTAGTCGGAGTTGTGAATGGATGGCGGCTGTGGCCACGTCGAGGGAGACGTCCCCATCGGTGTCCACCACATTGGCCATCACGGCCTGGTCCAGGTCTGCCTCTAGCTGCACTATGGCCGGAGAGGGCATGAGGTAGCAGATGTCCAACCTCTCCGCTTCCTCATGCCGCACGGTCGAGGGCTCAGAGGCAAGTGGGGTGGGCATCGGAGACAGCAGCGCAAAGGGAACCACGAAGTCGGAGGGCGAGGAGCTCGAGGACTTCCCGTCCCGGCTGTCACGGACCACGTCTCGCGAAGAGCGCCCAAAATCAAGGTCGGTGGTGGCGGGGGTGGCGACGGGGCTCGGGCAACGAAGCCACGGACCACCAGGGGGGCGACGGGCAGGACCGTGCCTGCACCAGCACCCGAGGCAGCGCAGCGGAGAGGCGGGGCTTGGCGCCGCGGCAACGGACCCTCGGAGCCGCTCCAGCGGCGCTTGCCACCGCAACTGACACACACACTGTCTTGTTGCGGCATTGAGAGGCGATGTGGTCCTCCTCACCGCAGTTGTAGCAGAAACCGTGCACGATGGAGGGGATCCTGCACGAGGGATCACGAGGCCGCGCAGCAGGCAGGGTCCGCACGGGGGGCTAACGGCGGCGGCCAGCCTCGCGGCCAGCACTCCTGCGCACATGACGGGACTGTTGCGTCTGCCACCCGTCGGCCTGCCGGGGTGGCGCCTCCACGACGGACATAGGACGGCTCGGACCAGCGCCCCAATCCTAGCCCCTCGACCCTAGTCCTAGGCGCGTTGGGGCAACGACCAAGGAACGCAGGGGAGGTAGCGAGAGGCGGGAGGTCACCGAGGAGTCACTGCCATCGGAGTTCGAGAGCTGGACGTGGCTAGCCATGGCGGGGGGGAGGGGGAGAGGGCGCCGACGCCTAAATGGTGGCGGGGAGAAGGGGAGGGAGAGGTGGCTACCTACTGTCTAAGGTATTTTCCTTAATGTGTTTTGGTAACAAGACCTGATCAACCTTGTTGACAAAAGGATTTCATTGAACAGAACAATGTTTTCATCATGATTATCTCCGCTTACTTCTATTCTATCCATTTTAGTTTTTTCTTTCGTTTAGTTTTCTTTTCTGTTGTTAGTTGCTTGCTTGTTAAAGTGTCTCAGAACTTCTAAAGTCCTAGCCTTGTTTTGCCTTTGCATCATTCCAAAAACTTTTTTTCTGTCAGAAAATCATTCTGTTATGCCTGAAAATTGCCCAAAAATAAAGTGTCTCGAAAAATTCCGGAAAATTCATATTAATTTTTTACGTGAAAAAAGGGGCAGAGGAGTGCCTGGGAGGTACCAGGGGGGCCCACCAGGCAGGCACACCACCTGGTGGCGCGGCCAGCCGAGGGGCGCGCCTGCCTATGGTGTGGGCCACCCATGGCCCTCCACTCACTCTCTCACTTGCCACTTTATTCTCTCTCCCAAATAAACTAGTTCATTGCTTGAAATCGTGTTCTTGCTGTGCTTGCCCTCGATTTTTCGATCTACTTGCTCAAGCCATCTTTGCTGCTGAAATTTGGAGCATTTGTTCTGCCGTATGTGACTCCTCCGCTTGTCCAAGTAGATTTGTGTTTAGTGGTTTATATCTTGAGTATTTTGCTGCTGTAGGTGACAGGTTATGAGAGCTTGTAAGCTTGTTCATTGCTTAGAGATATAGTTTTGATGCATGTTTAGGCCTCTACAAGTCCCTATGAGTAGTGCTCTCCATTATATATTCACTTTGCAATCACTTGTTTAATAGATGTTTAAATTTCAGAATAGAAGATTCACCGAGGCTGCCTGAGGTTATGAAGGTTCACCGAGAGGAGGAAGTTTTTCCTTCCATCTATCCATGCTCTGAATTCATGAGAGCTGCAGGAATTTCCCAGGACTTCCATATGTTCGTTCCTAATGCAGGATTGGAGCAGTTTTTGGAAGATGAACCTTGTCAATTTGTGAAACTAACGATGTCTGTAGTGTAGGACTTTCAATTTAGTTACTCTTTGCCTAACCCCATGGTCCACTACAAAATATACAATATAGCTGTCGAGCTTTCTCTCGATGATTTTTGTGCAGCTATTAAGGTACCTCAGTGGGGATCATGTGGAAGGATTAAAGAGCGACCTGCACCACTCATGGACTTGTACGCAAAGATTTGCGAAGGGAGCAGCTTCTCGAAGGAGAGCGGGAAAATCCGTAACATTCATCTCCCCTCTATTTGCTACTTTGCTTACTTTATTACCAAGTGTGTTCTTGCTAGGAAAACTGCCAATAAGTTATCTTCGTATGATCTAGCATTCATCTCTTCTGCTCTTAAACGAGACAGGACTTATAACTTGGGTGCCTTGATAGCTTTCCGTCTTGCTGCTAACCCTGAGAAAGGTGGAATTTGTGGAGGCATCATTGCTTCTCATTTATTAGCGTTGCATGGTTTAGTGACCCATCATCTAGACCTATAGTTTCCCATAAAAGGCTTGATCTTAATTCCATGATACATCATAGATTTGTTTCTTCTTGGGCTAATCTGAGTGAGTTGTCTTATGAAATAACCTTTCTCAAAGCTGGTTGGAGAAGGAGCAAGTCCGAGCATGTTGTTCTTTTGCCTGCACCTATTTTTTAACCTTGACAACAGGGTAGGATGGTCCCTCAAAGAGGAGAAGTTTGATACGTACTTGGGAGAGCTCTCCCAACAGGAGCAGGATACTAGAAGGGAGGTCACAGATGATTCGGTCCAGCCCTCAAACGAGGGGGAGTCTTCATATCAGCAGCCTGCCTATGATTGGGGAGCTTCTTCTTCCCAAGGGCCTCACTACGATCATTCTTACAATGACCCGCCTGCTTGGAACCCTTACTCGTACTTGGATTGATACCCACTTAGGCCAAAAGCCTAAGCTTGGGGGGAGGTACACCGACATCACACTCATCTCCATATCATTTTGTGTCGGTACTTTGTATATTCCTGTTTCGTTCTCTTTTTAGTTTTCATTATTTCTTTGCTTTTTCTTTCTAAAACATAAAAAGACCAAAAATATTTCTGTTGTTTCTCTTTGTTTGCTTCTTCTTATTTTTGCCTTGGTTTGCTTTTCCTTTTTTGCTGTGTTTGAACTATTCGAAAAACCCAAAAAGATTTTGCTTTACTTATTCTTCATTTTTGGTTCTTGTTTCTAAAAATCGAAAACACCAAAAATATTTGTTCTTCTTCTTTGGTTTTGTGAGTTTGTTGCAGGGTTCAGCAGTTCTCAGTGAGATTTGGTTTCATATTATTATTCAAGCCAAACAAGTGAAGGGAAATAATGAGGATTAAAGACAACTTGAGGTGTGGTAAGAGGCTGGTAACGAACTCTATTTGTTTTCATTTTTGTACATATACTCATCATTGTGGGCATGCTTAGCCTGTTTGTGTAGGGTGTGTGTTATTTATGGATGCTTAGTAGTTCTTGCTTTCATATGATTAGCTCCAGCTTGCTAATAGTTTGTAGCATGTCATATGAATGTTTGCTTGCATTACTCTATTCATAACTTGGTATGACACTGTGGTATCCTCCTATGAATGTTTCATTTGAATTGACTTGGCACATGCTCACGCATGCATATGACTGAAATAATCAGTTGAGCCTCGATGAATTATTTTGCCTTGAGGGTACTGAATCACTTTCATGCCATGATTAGTCCTGGTTTGTTGCAAGCATTATTATGACAGTTATTGCTCTCTCGTTTGTCGCTCCCATACTATTGCTAGCCTTCACTTACACTGAGTATGTTTTACTCATGTTTCCAACTCCTAATACCAAATATTGCCAAAAGTGTCCACCATACCTACCTATTAGCATCATTTGCTATCCCGTGCATATTCAATGTGCCTTGTTTTCTTGCAAATAAAATGTTTGTTTGTTATGAGAAAGTTAGTTAGTAAAGATCTCACAAACATGATGGCACACTTTATTTCTTGCAATTAATAAACCTGAACCATTGTGACTGTCCATGAAAGTTATATGCTTGCAAATTATAGGCTGGGGATTAGCAGAACCGTGTTGTCACGGGGAACGCTTTCAACACCTGTAAATATATACCCAGTTGATATCATGCTCTTTTGTTTGCGGATGTCGTCAGTGTGAAATAAAAGGGGAGCTTGTAAGTCCATGGAGTTATGTATGTGTGTTAGAGAAACGCCTGGGCCGCCGGTCTTATCCATGCCTAATCATGGTGGAAACCTGCAACGTAACCATAATGAGTATCTATGAAGCATTCTTCTTATAAAAAAAGAGATAGCTACTGAGAAAAAGAAAAAGAGATATGGGAAAAGTGGAAAGAGAGAAAAAAGCACCATTTTTCCCATGGTAAATAAGAAGATTGCTGAGATACTCGTTGTCTGCTTGCCTTGTCATTTTGATATGGGGATTCTTCCGTATCATCGGGCAAGGGGTAACCCCGTTGGTGGTTCTCTATGATACGCACGTATTTATGATGACAAGAACTTATCGGTAACTAAAGTTGAGTAGCATGAGGAGCGGCCCTCGTAATCAAGGGACATGAGATTTCCAGTTTATAGTCTGTCAAGCATATAACTCAGATTGGACCTGGCCTTCACCTTAACCACATTAAACATGCTTATGATAGGGTCAATGAGAGCTCAAAGCTAACGAGTACCATACCTTCAGCATTTGGAAGCCTTTCAAAATATTCAAAACCTTTTCATTTCTTTGTTGAGTCACCACCTATTCTATGAGCACCTTCTTGAGAGCATAGTTGTCATTCTTTATATAATGTGCTTGTCTCAAAACTTGATTATTTGTGTTATCACTTTGATGCTTGTATCTTTGATATCTTTACTTCTAGTCTTCACATGAACTCCAGAGGTGCCTTGGCATTCACAATCAAAGGCAAGCGAGATACCACTCTATCATACCTTGTTATGAGCATTGTAATGTTGCTTGTGTTTATGTTTCATGATACTTTTTTTTGAGTTGGAATCTCTTCATAGCTTGCATTGCCTATTAAGTAAACTTAGTTGCATACTCTTTATTATGAATTGTCTAAGTAGTTGATCACATGCTGAGAATATATACATCATATGAAGTAAATGTGTTCATGAAAGTTTCTTTTATCGCACTCAGTTTTTAACTGAATTGCTTGAGGACAAGAAATAAGCTAGGCTTGGGGGGAGTATCTACTTTCCTGAACACTTTTGCTATTGTTTTTCCTCTAAACTTGTGTGAATTGGATGCAACTAACACGGACTGACGCTGTTTTTAGCAGAATTGCCTTGGTGTCTAGTTTTTGTGCAGAAAATCAACTATCAGGAAAAATCCGGAAAATATGCCAAAAATCCTATTTCACCAGAAGACTCACGGAGCCAGAATACGAGACGGAGTGGGGCTGGGCCCAGGCCACACCACCTGGCCGCGCCACGGGGTGGTCTGGCCGCCCCAAACACCCCCTCAGTCTCCCTCTTCACCTATAAGTTGCCTTCTGACCTAAAAACATAGGGGGGTTTGACGTTTTCCAGAAAGAGTTCCGCTGCGCCGCTACCACCAGATTCCGTGATTCGGAGCCAGAAACTTTGTTCTGGCACCCTGCCGGGAAGGGGGATTTGAAGGAGATCATTGCCATCATCATCACCATCGCTTCTCCATCGATCATCCATGTTTCCCCCATCTATGAGTGAGTAATCCCCCGCTGTAGGCTATGGGGATGGTAGGGATTGAATGAGATCGTTCATGTAATGACATCAGATTGTTAGGGCTTGGTGCCTAGTATCTACTATTAGTGCTTTTTGACTTTGTTGCGACTTGTTATGCTTAATGCTTGTCACTAGGGCCCGAGTGCCATGATATGAGATCTGAACATGTTATTGATTCATTATGATAGTATTGTTTATGGTCTTACCTGCAAGTTGTATACACACATTGTTATCCAGAACCAATGGCCTCGAAGTGATAGAAATCGGGATAACCGGAGGGAATGGCTTTGATGTGAGGATCACATGTGTTCACGGAGTGTTAATGCTTTGCTCTGGTGCTCTATTAAAAGGAGCACCTTAATTGCTAGTAGTTCCCTTGAGGGCCCGCTGCAAACGGGCTGGCAGGACAAAAGATGTTGTGCAAGTTCTCATTGCGAGCACGTATGACTATATATGGAACACATGCCTATGATTATCTAGTACTTGGATGCTTTATCTTATTTATCTGCAAATGCCCTATGTTCTCATTGCCATGTGAATTGTCTTGTCCATGCAACGCCCGTCCATCCATCCATGTGCCTACCGCGCTCCAATCCTATTATTTACTGCAATTACTACTACTGTCTTTACTTTACTACTGCTGGTACTTTACTATTCCTACTACAAAACTGTTGCTACTGATAAACTGCTGTGAGCAAGATTGTTTCCAGGTGCAACTGAATTGACAACTCAGTTGTTAAGGCTTATAAATATTCTTTGGTTCCCCTTGTGTCTAATCAATAAATTGGGTTTCACTTCCCTCGAAAATACTGCGATACACCCCCTATACTTGTGGGTCATCACCCTCATGTTGGGCCGGATAATCCGGCCCTAGGGGAGTCACCCAAGGGAGCGTCTGCGCAAGATTCTGTCTAGGGGCGGAATTTCCCCCGGATATTCCGTGGCTGGGGCATAATTTTTCCCCAGCCGGATAATCCGACCCTCCCCTAGGGCCAGATAATCCGGTCCCCAGGAGAAGATGTCAAGGTCCAGCCTCCACGAGCTTCTATTCGTAGGCGGATTTTCTACTGGATAATTCGAGTCTAGGGCAGAGTTTTCCCCAGGCCGGATAATCCGGCCCTCACTTGGGATGGATAATCCGGCTCCCAAAGGCTCCAATGGCTCAGTTGGTAAAGGGGGTATAAAAGCCCCTTCATCCCCTTCAGGCAGAACTCTTGATTCATTCGAAAAGTGTTAGACCCATTGGAAGAGCTCTCTCTCTCTCGATCTCCCACTTCAACCACCCGAAGGCTTCGATCTTTAGGGGAATTGAAGGAGGAGACAATGTACATCATCATCACGAATCAAGCACATCAACTCCTCTCCATTCATTTGGAGATATCCCCGATCTAGTATTCTTATTAATATCTAGATCTTGTGTTTTTCTATTGATAACTTGTTCTTGTGGCAGCTTGTTGTTATTACAGGAGCCTCCAATTTGGTTGTGGAGTTGTGCCCGCTAGTTGTGTAAAGGCATCGGTTCCTGCCTCGAAGGGTTCCTATAGTGGAAAGGTGGATCAGGCCTTTGGTGGTGAGATCCATCGGAGAACATGGTGAGGCCTATTGTGGCGTGGTGGTCTTAGTACCGCCCACCCCTCCAACGCAGATGTACTTCCCTTAACAAGGAAGGAACTGCGGTAAAACAATTCCTGTGTCTTCGCGTGCTTCACTACGGTTCACTCGTTCCTCTTTCCCACTCGTCTTTTACTCCCTAGTAGTTAGGTTTTCATATAGGGAAATTCTTCATAATAGTCTATCTAGAGAATTTACCTTCTATGTCAAGCCTAAAGTTGAAAAAGCATTAAAATTTGAAGTAGCATCTATTCACCCCCCCCTCTAGGTGCCCATACAAATCCATTTCACTCGGGGACTGCTTCGGCAAACCCGGGGACTGCCTCAGCAAACCTGGGGACTGGTCAGCCAAACCTGGCGGGAGTAATGTCGGTGGATGCAATGGAAATTGATGCCGAACCTTTCTCCATCCGAGCCATACCCGCTTGAGCTAAGCCAATATTTGACTTCCTGAGAGAGGGAATCTTGCCGTGTGATGAGGTACTCTCAAGGCAGAATTTACCTTCTGTGTCAAGCCTAAAGTTGAAAAAGCATTAAAATTTGAAGTAGCATTTATTCACCCCCTCTAGGTGCCCATCCGATCCGTTTCAATTGGTATCAGAGCCCCATCTCTTTTTTCGGGCTTAACCGCCTAAGAGAAGTATGGGTACCAGGGAGAATGGGAATGAGGCTGTGGACAAGGTCACAATGGATGACCTCAAGACGTTGGAAACAACCTTGTTGAAATCCTTTGAGACCAAGATGGAGGAGATGCAACAAATGATTGCTCGCCTCACATCATCGGTAGCCCCATCTCCATCCTCCTCTGAGGCTGCTACTCCCTCATCAAAGGATAAGGCTAACACCGGATCCAAGGAAGATGAAGTGGTAGGTGAAAAACATAATGGTTCCGCCTCCAAGAAGGGAAGTGGTAAGGAGGACTATAGTGAGGTTCATCACTTATATTCCCCCGATCCAGCTATCCCTCATCCTCATATAAACAATAGGGGTGATCCACCCAAGCTTACTACATCTTCATTTAATCAATGGCAATTCTTAATGAAGTCTCATGTATACATCTCTTCAATTGAACTTTGGAGGATTATCGAAGAGGGTCTTCATATTGGAGATCACACCAACTTGACAAGAAGAGAAGTTGTCAATAGCCAATTGAATGCAACGGCTCTCCATATGATACAACTTGGAGTGGGTCCCAAGGACATGCCCCACATTGAGCATCTCAACATAGCTAAAGAAGCTCGGGATGCTCTCACCGACCTCTTTATTGGAAATGAAAGCATGACAAGGAATAGGTATGATGCCCTTAGCAATGAATCTGAAGGATTCTACATGTTGGATGGTCAAAACCATGAAGACATGTATAGAAGACTCAAGGGCATCACAACAACATTCAGCAAAGTGGCCCAATCCTTTATTCAGCAAAGGACAAGCCGGTTGTATTACTTAAGATGACCAAACATTCTCGAGGACACACGGGAATTCTGTCAAGTGTTTTCACTTCATATACTTGATTAATCTTCTTTAATTTGCTATGTGTTGTGTGGGTGAACCTGTGCTAATGTACCGACCTTCCTAGGACTAATACATACTTGTGATTATACCCCTTGCAAACATCCGTAAGTACAAGAAAGTAATTAAGGTAGAAACCTAACCACAGCTTTAAACTCTAAGACCCTGACGTCCCTTGTGCAATGGTTTCCTAACGGGGGTTCAGGTTTCTGGCACTCCGGCAACCCCTACGATTAGTAGCCAAATACACAATGCATTCCCCTAGGCCCATATAGGTGAAGTGTCATGTAGTCGACATTCACATGACACCACTAGAAGAAGTACACCACAACTTAAATATCAAACTATTGAATCTTTCTCAACACAATTCCACTACTAACAACATGACTTCTCCCATGTTCTCAAGAACAAAATGAACTACTCACAAGACATCATATGGATCATGATCAGAGATGGAATAATGATGTATAACAATCTGAACATAAACAATAATTCAACACACTCAATAGCATCAACTACAAAGAGTAATCAACACCGGGAAAGTTTCCCCTAAGAACTATGCAAGATTCAACCCAATTGTTACAGTGATATGGAGATGGTGATGATGGTGTTGGTGGAGATGATGGTGGTGGTGATGATGATGATGATCTCGATGAAGTCCAACTTTATGATGGTGTTGATGGTGACGATCTCCCCTAGCAGAATTATGTGTGCCGGAGAGATCTTTCTCTCTCGGTGTTTTCCGCCCCGTAGAGGCGGCAGAATATTTCTGTGGTCGCTCCCCAAGTCTTAGGGTTTCGGGAGGATAATATACGCCAGAGGGGAGAGCTGGAGGTGGACCAGGGCGGCCACACCACCTGGTGGCGCGGCCTAGGCTGGCCCGCGCCAGGGGGTGGTGTGGGCCCCCTGTGGCCCATCTCTACTCCTCCTTCTGGCAGTCTTCGTCTTCTGGAAAAATAGGATTTTCCATATATTTTCCCGGATTTTCTGATGTTCGTGAATTTTGCCTCCAAACAGCACCTTTTCCATCAGAATCCTGACTGCAGCGGTTCATGCTCCAAAAGTCATGAACCATGCAAAAACAGATGAAATAACATAAGCATCATCTCTTAATATGAAATATATCAATGAATAACAGTAAATTATGATATAGAATAGTGATGCAAAATGGACGTATCAACTCCCCCCAAGCTTAGACTTCGCTTGTCTCCAAGCGAAACTGAGCTCAATAAACATGGCCTCGGGTTTATGGAGTGAAGAGTCGATAAAATAATATGGACATGAAGCATCACATTCATCAATACATAGATCATAATAGAAGACAACTCACTATTATATAACTTAACTTGCAATAAGTAAAGGAAACGCAATAAAGATACATGAAGTGAATCATAATTGGTAATGGCAAACTTAGCTCTTGGTGGAAGAATAGTTGACAATTTGCTAGAGTTCACAAATAACCGATTTTCAATGATAGCTTTCAAAGTAGTAATCACCAAGATAAGAGCAATGTGCAAAACAAGGAACATAAGAAACATGATTGAATAAATCATCATATGAATGAATGAAACACAACAACTCAAAATACTTGCTGAGATAGAGGGGTAAAAGTTTACTGACTCAACTAAAAAGTAAAAGAAAGGCCCTTCGTAGAGGGAATTAGGGATTTCAAGTTTCATAAAGAGCTCCCAAAAATTATGATACTTATTAGCTTTAAGCTCTCATTGCCCCTATCATAAGCATCTTTAGGTGATTAAGGTTAAAGTGATCAAATACGAGGATATGCTTTACAAGTTGTAAGTTGAAAATCTCATGTCCCTTGAATACATGGGCCGATCCTCATGCTACTCAAGTTTAGTCACCGGTAAGTTCTTGTCATAGTAAGCACATGTGTATCATGGAGAACCGCCAACGGGGTACCCCTTTCCCGATGATACGGAAGAATCCCCATATTAAAATGACAAGGCAAACAGACAACGGGCATCTCAGCAATCTTCTAATTTACCATGGGAATATGGTGCTTTTTATCTCTTTCCTCTTTTCTCTCATCTCTTTTTTATAAGAAGAATGCTTCATAGATGCTCATTGTGGTTACGCTACAGGTTTCCACCATGACAGCATGGATTAGACCGGCGGCCCAGGCGTTTCTCTAACACATGCATAACTCGATGGACTTACAAGCTCCCCTTTCATTTCATACCAATGACATCCATAGACAAAAGAACATGATATCAACTAGGTACAAAGTACCAGTGCAATGTTGAAAGCGTTCCCCGTGACAACATGGTTCTGCTAATTCACAACTCACAAAGCGCAAGCATATACACAACATAGATGGGCACAATGGTTCAAGTTTATTAAGTGCAAGAAAGTAAAGTGTGCCATCAAGTTCGTGAGAGCTTTAATCACTCATTTTCACATAACAACTTTAATTTGGAAGGTAGATAAAAGCATGAATTTACTTGGAATAGCAATCGTGCTAATAGGTAGGTATGGTGGACACAGATGGCATAGGTTTGGTTTAAGGATTGGATGCACGAGAAGAATTCCCTCTCAGTACAGGTTTTTGCCTAGCAAGGCTGGGTAGCAAGTATAAGAGTTGAAAGAAACAAACAAACATACAAGCGATAAAAAACAAACATGCAATCTTCCTTGGAAGCACAAAAGATCTTAACCAGAGAATACTAAACTTATGAGAAAATAAAGAAAGAAAGAAGATGAAATTATATTTCTTTAAGAGTACTTTTATCTTTTTTCATTCAACCTTCAAAAATAGTGTTGCTACTGACCAAGCCAGGTTTGCCAAATCCAACTAATATTAACTCAATGATCCCAAAGTGATACCACTACTAATGACAAGATCAATCATATAACCACGAATTGAAAACTAATATAAGATATGCAAAAGAGTAAATGATAGAACTTCTCATTAATATTCCATAACGGGTACTCACACCAAGGGATACATATCTAACAAGACAGGGGACACTTCCATAATGCAAACCATCCTACATGATAACTTTTCTATTCATGATATGACTCTACTAAAAAGGCAAAAAGATAGAAGATAGTGATGTGATACCGTGGCACTCCCCCAAGCTTGGAACAAACCAAGGGGATGCCAAACCTGATGACGAATTACTCCTTTGGTGGTGGTATTCTCTCGATGAGCTCTTTGATCAGTTTCCCCAAGTCCTCGATCTCGAAGGTGAGATTACGAACCAGCTGTGAGTTTTTCTCAATGCGGCTCATGATCATGTCGGGTTGAGAATTCCAGCTCTTGCGATTCTTTCCCCACTCTTCCTCCTTGAAGTCTTCTTTTCCTGCATGGCTAGAACAAGGAAAATCACAATTGGAGGGTAGTTTCCCCTTGGGGATATTCTGGTATTGACGCTCATGGATAAGGGTATGGAAAGGATTCTTGGTGCGTGGAGGAAGTGACCGTGGATCCAAACAGTGACGAGGAGTTTTCCCTCCAGTCTACATCCGTGCAGTCCTTCTAACCGTGATAGGTTTTATCACCACTCCAATGCTTGCAATGGTAGTGCCGGTGTGCGGATGTTGGCCTTTCTCCTCTTCATCTTCACTCTTGATCTCCTCCTCCTGACCGGGGTCTTGGAGATCCTCCTCCATAGGCTCCTTTCCCTTATCCTTGGTGGACACCATTGTGCTTCTAAACTTTCAAAATTAGTTCCTAGTAGAAACAGATCGAAATAAAAACACGACGAGAACACGATATATGAACCTCGGGGGATCCGAGGAATTATAAATTACGAACTTTTACAACAAAAGGAAGGTACTGGGACAAAACGGGTCGGAGACGGAGTTCGAGGTGGCCACACCATCTGGTGGCGCGGCTAGGGGTGGGCCCGCGCCACAGGGTGGTGTGAGCCACCCTGGCTCCGTTTCCGTCCCTCTTTCGCTTCGTAACTTTCCTTGTTGGCTAAAAACTGCAAAAATATAACTGGACAGATCTTTCGTGGAACTTTTCTTACCAGAACTGTTACCTATTCGATAACGGACTCTGCAGGTCTTTGATAAATTTTTCCAGAGTTATAACTTGAAAAGCATCAAGATCTTCATTGTAAGAATCTCCAGCAATATAGTGCTTAAGTCGTTGCCATTCACCACTTGCATACTGTTGTCTTTTAAAGAGGAAATTTTTATCGCTCCTGAACGGTACACTTCTTCAATAACGAAAGGTCCTTCCCATTTTGACAGTAGTTTTCCTACAAAAAATCTAAGACGAGACCTATACAATAGAACTTTCTCACCAACATGGAATTCTCTCTTAAGTATTCGCTTGTCATGCCATATTTTAACTTTTTTCCTTAAAGAGTCTAGCATTCTCATATGCTTCACTCCTCCATTCATCCAAAGACTTAAGTCAAATAATCTTTTTTCACCAGCAAGCTTACAATCTCAATTAAGTTCTTTAACTGCCCAATAAGCTTTGTGTTCTAATTCTAAAGGTAGGTGACAAGCTTTCCCATAAACCATTTTATAAGGAGACATCCCCATAGGGTTTTTATAGGCAGTCCTATAAGCCCATAAAGCATCGTTCAACTTTTTAGCCCAGTTTTTTCTAGATCTATTAACAGTCTTTTGCAAGATGGATTTAATTTCTCTATTTGATAACTCTACTTGCCCACTAGTTTGGGGGTGATAAGCTGAAGCGATTCTATGATTAACATCATATTTAGCAAGGGTCTTTCTAAAACCACCATGAATGAAATGAGAACCTCCATCAGTCATGAGATACCTAGGCACTCCAAATCTAGGGAAGATAACATCCTTAAGCATTTTTAGAGAGGTCTCCCCGTCAGCACTCTTCATAGGTATGGCTTCTACCCACTTAGTAACATAATCAACGGCAACAAGAATATGAGTATAATCTTTCGAGCGAGGAAAAGGACCCATAAATTCAAATCCCCAACAATCAAACGGTTCAATAACTAGAGAGTAGTTCATAGGCATCTCATTGCGTCTAGAAATATTACCAACATGTTGACACTCATCACAAGAATTTTTTTCTTGCATCTTTAAAAAGGGTAGGCCAGTAGAAACCTGATTGTAGCACCTTTTGTGCAGTTCTATCTCCCTCATGATGTCCTCCATAGGCACTACCATGACATTTCTGCAATATCTCCTTTTGTTCGTATTTTGGAAGACATCTTCGCATAATACCATCCACTCCTTATTTATATAAATATGGGTCATCCCAAAAATAATGCCTCAAATCGTAAAAGAACTTCCTTCTTTGCTGAGCTGTGAAAGTTGGAGGCAAATACTTGGAGATAATAAAGTTAGCATAATCAGAATACCAAGGGCTCCCTTGTGAGCTTATCCCTATTGTGGCCAACTGTTCATTCGGGAAACTATCATTAGCGGGCATAGGATCAACAGAGATATTTTCCAATCGAGATAAATTATCAGCAACAAGATTTTCAGCACCTTTCCTATCTACAATATGTAGATCAAATTCTTGTAAAAGCAGCACCCATCTAATAAGCCTAGGCTTAGCATCCTTCTTCGTCATAAGGTACTTAATAGCAACATGATCAATATGAATGGTTACTTTTGAGTCTACAATATAAGGTCTAAACTTATCACAAGCAAAAACAACAACTAGGAATTCTTTTTCAGTATTAGCATAATTCCTTTGAGCAGCGTCAAGAGTCTTACTAGCATAATGAATAACGTTTAACTTTTTATCTATTCGTTGCCCAAGGACAGCACCTACAGCAAAATCACTAACATCACACATTATTTCAAAGGGTAAACTCCAATCAGTTGGTTGAATGATAGGAGCTGTAGTTAAGGCCTTCTTAAGAGTTTCAAAAGCCTCCTTATAATCATCATCAAAAACGAAGGATAAATCTTTTTGAAGAAGATTAGTGAGGGGTTTTGATATCTTAGAGAAATCTTTAATAAACCTTCTATAGAAACCAGCATGACCAAGGATACTACGAATACCTTTGATGTCTCTTAGGCATGGCATTTTCTCAATTGCCTCAAATTTAGCTCTATCCACTTCTATGCCTCTTTCGGAAACCTTATGCCCAAGGACAATCCCTCCATTAACCATGAAGTGGCACTTCTCCCAATTAAGAACAAGATTAGTTTCTTCACACCTCTGCAAAATTTTATCAAGGTTGTGTAGACAATTATCAAAAGAGGTTCCATAGACGGAGAAGTCATCCATGAACACTTCCACAATTTCCTCACAAAAACCATGAAAGATAGCAGACATGCATCTTTGAAAAGTAGCAGGAGCATTACATAAACCAAAAGGCATACGTCTATAAGCATAGGTTCCATAAGGGCATGTAAAAGTAGTTTTTTCTTGATCTTGTTGTTTAACAGCAATTTGAGAGAAACCGGAATATCCATCAAGAAAACAAAAATTGGTTTTTTTAGACAACCTTTCTAACATTTGATCAATAAAAGGAAGTGGGTAATGATCTTTCTTAGTAACTTTGTTAACTTTCCTGAAATCAACGCACATCCTATATCCCACTACTATTCTTTGGGGAATAAGCTCATCATTATCATTAGGAACAACGGTAATTCCTCCTTTTTTAGGAACACAATGAACAAGACTAACCCATTCACTATTAGCAATAGGGTAAATAATACCAGCATCAAGGAGTTTCAATACCTCATTTCTTACCACTTCCTTCATCTTAGGATTTGGACGCCGTTGGTGCTCTACTACTGGCTTTGCATCTGGTTCTACATTGATAGCATGATGACATATAGTAGGAGAAATCCCTTTTAAATCATCCAGTGTATAACCCATAGCCCCTCGTTGTTTCTTCAAAACCTCCAATAATCGTTCCTCTTCCTTCCCTGAAAGTTTAGAGCTAATAATAACAGGATATATTTTATTATCATCAATGTAGGCATACTTAAGATCGTCAGGTAAAGGTTTTAGATCGAAAACCGGATCCTTTTTAGGTGGCAACCTGGTACCCAAATCTTCCACATGCAAGTTATGCTTAAGCATCTTAGGTTGACGACGGAGAATCTCGTCAATCTCATTTCTTTCTTCCATGAAGATCTCACTTTCGTGGTCTTCCATAAATTGCTGCAAAGCATTGTTAGGAGGAAGAGAAATAGAAGCAAGTTGTTCAACTCTAACATCCTCATTATGGGTTTCGTTTTCACAAGGTTCTTTAGTAAATTTCAAAAAATTAAACTCATAAGATTCCCCATCAAACTTAGTCAAGATTTTCTCCCTTTTGCAATTTATAATAGCTCCACAAGTACTCAAGAAAGGTCTACCAAAAATGATGGGATAAGTTTTACTAGCAGCTGAACCAAGTACTCGAAAATCAGCAGGGTATTTAATCTTACCACAAAGAACTTCTACATCCCGCACAATACCGATTGGAGAGATGGTTTCTCTATTAGCAAGGTCAATAAACACATCAATCTCTTCCAATTTGCAGGGACTGATTTCACGCATAATTTCTCTATAAAGATCCTAAGGAATAACACTTGAACTTGCACCAATATCACATAAACCATAATAGCAATGATCACCAATTCTAACAGAAAGCATAGGGACACTAGCCTTTTTAGCTTTATTAGGGTGTGAGACAATATTAGAAGCATCTTCACAAAAGACTATGTGTCCATCTTCTATACTTTTAGTGACAAGGTCGTTCACAATTGCTACAATAGGTTCAATGTTTATTTGTTCATCAGGTTTTACAGTTCTCTTTGCACTTTTAGTGATTACACTAGTTATCATAGGATGATCCTTTACCTTATCCGGGAAGGGTATTTTCTCGATATAAGGTTCAGGTAAGATGTGATCAATAGTGTAAAACTCAGTACTCCCAACAGGAACACAGTCAACAATATCTTTATAAGGAGCATGGTACTTGCTCCATCCCTTTTTCGGGATTTCAATATAAGAGGCAAAAGCCTTAAAACAATTTGTAATAACTTGTAAATCAAGACCATAAACATTACTAATATTTTGAAAGTCATCAGTTCCCATAAAAGATTCAATGCATTCATAATCATAATTTATACCTGACTTTCTTCCTTTGTCATTCTCCCATGCTTCAACATTATCTTGAATATGGTCCAGAAGATCCCATTTAGCTTCTTCTTCCATGCGAGTGAATGATCCAGCACAAGAAGCATCCAATAAATCCTTATCATGAAGAGGAAGCCTTGCATAAAAGTTATTGATAATAATATTGTTGGGGAGCTCATGAATGGGGCATTTGAGCATTAGTAACTTCAATCTCCCCAAAGCTTGAGTTCTACTATCTCCATCAAGAGGCCAAAAGTTGTATAAATGATTCCGATCTTTATGAATCTCACAAGGAGGATAAAACTTTGAATAGAAGAGAGGCACTATTTCCTCCCATTCAAGAGCTTGACCATTCTTCAACAGTTTATACCATTCCTCAGCTCTTCCTTTCAGTGATAATGACAATAACTTCTTCTTGACTTGATCTGTAGTAATACCTGCACACTTGAACAACCTGCATAATTCGTGTATAAAGAGTAAATGATCACCAAGATGGACAGTTCCATCCCCAAAATAGTAGTTATCCATAACACGATCAATAATTCTCGTATGTATTTTAAAAGTATCATTCTCAGCAGGTGGTGGTTCATCTACTACCTTAGCAGTGGTAGTAGCATTACGAAATAAGAAAATCAACGAATTATCCATATTGAAAATAAAGCAACTAACAGAAATAAACAATACTCACAGTAGAAGTTTCCTGTACCAGTTCCACTCTCCAATAGCGCTTCACTCCCCGGCAACGGTGCCAGAAAATATTCTTGATGACCCACAAGTATAGGGGGTGTATCGCAGTATTTCCAATAAGTAAGAGTGTCGAACCCAACGAGGAGCAGAAGGTGCTGGCTAGTGGTATGGATCAGGAATTCTCTGCAAATACTTAGCAAATGGATTTTTTGGGGTTTTTTTATAATGGAAGTAAATAAAGTACGAGTAAATAAAAGAAAATAATAATAAATGCAGCAAGTGGCCCAATCCTTTATTCAGCAAAGGACAAGCCGGTTGTATTACTTAATGTGACCAAACGTTCTCGAGGACACACCGGAATTCTATCAAGTGCTTTCGCTTCATATAGTTGATTAATCTTGTTTAGTTTGTAAGTGCTGTATGGGTGAACCTGTGGTAATGTACCGACCTTCCTAGGACTAATACATACTTGTGATTATACCCCTTGCAAACATCCGTAAGTACAAGAAAGTAATTAAGGTAGAAACCTAACCACAACTTTATACTCTAAGACCCTGATGTCCCTCGTGTAATGGTTTCCTAACGGGGGTTCAGGTTTCTGTCACTCCGGCAACCCCTACGATTAGTAGCCAAATACACAATGCATTCCCCTAAGCCCATATAGGTGAAGTGTCATGTAGTCGATGTTCACATGACACCACTAGAAGAAGTACACCACAACTTAAATATCAAACTATTGAATCTTTCTCAACACAATTCCACTACTAACAACATGACTTCTCCCATGTCCTCAAGAACAAAACGAACTACTCACAAGACATCATATGGATCATGATCAGAGATGGAATAATGATGTATAACAATCTAAACATAAACAATAATTCAACGGTTCACTCAAGAGCATCAACTACAAAGAGTAATCAACACCGAGAAAGTTTCCCCAAAGAACTATGCAAGATTCAGCCCAATTGTTACAGCGATATGGAGATGGTGATGATGGTGCTGGTGGAGATGATGGTGGTGGTGATGATGATGATGATGATCCCGATGAAGTCCAGCTTGATGATGGTGTTGATGGTGACGATCTCCCCCCTCCGGGAAGGAATTCCCCCAGCAGAATTCTATCTACCGGAGAGATCTTTCTCTCTCGGTGTTTTCTGCCCCGTAGAGGCGACGGAATCTTTCTGTGGTTGCTCCCTGAGTCTTAGGGTTTCGGGAGGATAATATACGCCAGATGGGAGAGCTGGAGGTGGACCAGGGCGGCCACACCACCTGGTGGCGCGGCCTAGGCTAGCCCGCGCCAGGGGGTGGTGTGGGCCCCCTGTGGCCCATCTCGACTCATCCTTCTGGTAGTCTTCATCTTCTGGAAAAATAGGATTTTCCATATATTTTCCCGGATTTTCTGATGTTCGTGAATTTTGCCTCCAAACAGCACCTTTTCCATCAGAATCCTGACTGCAGCGGTCCATGCTCCAAAAGTCATGAACCATGCAAAAACAGATGAAATAACATAAGCATCATCTCTTAATATGAAATATATCAATGAATAACAGTAAATTATGATATAGAATAGTGATGCAAAATGGATGTATCAGTGTCCATATCAAAATAGAGAAGACAATGGTGGCAGGCTCATCCTTAAAGAAAAATCCAAGGCACCTAGGAAAAATCAATTTATCAAAAGGAATGACACTTCTAAGAAGCAACCCAAGATTGCCTTGGTGGCACAAGAAGAATATTCCTATGCAAGTGAAGATGAAGAGGATGAAGATAGTTCTCGTGAGGTGGCTGCTATAGCCACCACATCGACTCCATCATCTCTCTTCGACTCACCAAACGAAAACATCAACAATAACAACATCACTTATCTTATGGCAAGAGGGTCTGAGGTATCATCTTCTAGCTCTTCATTTCCTAAGACTAACATAAATATGGATATGGATGATCATACTAGTCTTAAGATGAAAGAAGAAGTTATTGCTTTGGACAACTTTTTCACTAACTTGCAAGGTGAGCACAAACTTCATTTTGATGCTCTTATGAGTCAACTTGCCCAAGCCAAAGATCTCCGCGAAGAAAAGGGCAGAACTGAAAGAGAAGATGCCTTGGAGATAGCTTCCTTGAAGAATGCCTTGGAAGAAGAAGAGGAAGCTGGAGTATCCTTGGAAGAGAGACTTGAGTCACTTGAAGAGTCCCATGAAGAGGTTGTTGCTCAGCTCATCAAAGAATGTGACAACGCTCTTGCTAAGGTAAAGAAACAAAAAAAGGAAAATATTGAATTTGGGGCTGCTCATGCTAGACTCTTGGAAAAGTTTGAGAAACTTGACATTGCTCACAAGGCTTTGGAGAGTGAACATTCTACTCTAAGTGAGTCTCATGATTAGCTCCAAACTTAATTGGAGAAGCATAATATGCCCTGCACCTCCACACCTTCTTGTGGACAAGTTGAACTTACGAAGGGATCTCAACACAAAGGTAAAGAAGTCCTAGATGAGGTTCTTAGCAAGCAAAGAACAAACAATGGAAAAGAGGGTCTTAGTTATATTCTCAAGACAAATAACAAGAAGAAGAAGACAAGCAAGACTGCTCAACCAAAGAGTAGCACCACGACGAATGACAAGTCTAATTATGATGGTTTTGCAGGCGCTAACAATCCTAACTATGACCTATATCGTGATTATTATGGTGATGTTTATGCTAGTTATGTAGGGCCTTATGATTGTTACATTCCTTGGTCTATTTGGGTCCCCAAGACCCTTGTCACTAACATGAGAGGACCCATTGAAAAATGGGTACCTAAAACCAAGAAGTAACTTTCTTGCAGGCCTATGCTTCCGGTGGGTCTGAATGGGTACTCGATAGCGGTTGCACAAGTCATATGACCGGAAGCAAGGAGATCATCACGAAGGTACGGCCAAATCATGATCATATAACCATCTCCTATGGTGACAAGTCAAAATCTAAGGTATTGGGTCTCGGCAATGTTGTGGTTTCTCACGATATCTCTCTCATGGACGTCATGCTTGTTGAGACCATCGCTTACAATTTACTCTCTGTTCACGCCCTTAGTAAGATCGGCTTTGCAGTTTTTATTGATGCTGATTTGGTGGTACTCTTGTGGAGCAAGTCTCTAAAAGTGCTTTCGTGGGATATGTTGAAAATGACCTGTACGTGGTGGACTTTTCAGGGAAAACCACTACAGGCCCGATGTGTCTTTTCGGAACGGCTGACGCGGGTTGGTTATGGCATCGCCGACTAGCCCACGTCAATATGAGAACTTTGCAAAGTCTCCACAAGGGTGGCCACATCCTTGGACTAAAAGAAAATGTTTCCTTTGCCAAAGATCGTGTTTGCAGGGCTTGTGTTGAAGGGAAAATGCATGACTCTCCTCATCGAAGGAAGACTATTATTTTGTCAAAGAGGATATTGGAGCTGCTTCATGTGGATCTCTTTGGACCTCCATCACATGCAAGCCTCGGTGGGAAGAAGTACTGCCTTGTGATCGTTGATGATTACTCTAGATACACTTGGGTCTATTTCTTCAAGTTGAAGAGCGAGACTCAACAAACGTCATCGCCTTCGCCAACGAGGTTCAACGTCAACACAATGTCCCTATATTGGCAATAAGAAGTGATAACGGCTCCGAGTTCAAGAACTACACCTTAAATGAATTCCTAAGTGAAGAGGGGATAAGACATCAATATTCCCCTATGTATACCCCTCAACAAAATGGTGTTACCGAGAGGAAGAACCAGACCCTAATGGATATAGAAAGGTCTATGCTAGCTGAATTCAAGTCTCCATATAACTTCTGGGCTGAAGCAATCTCTACCGCTTGTCATTCATCCAACCGGCTATACCTCCGTAAAATCTTGGACAAGACTCCGTACGAAATTCTTACCAATAACAAGCCAAACATCTCATACTTCCGGGTATTTGGGTGTAAGTGTTTCTTTCTCATCAAAGGAATTCTTTTATCTAAATTTGAGTCTAAGGCTTTAGAAGGTATTTTTATTGGTTATGGTGCCGAATCCCACACTTATAGAGTCTACAATAAGCTCCCCGGAACTGTTGTTAAATCTTGTAGTGTGATGTTTGAGGAAAATGATGGCTCCCGTGCGGGGCAAGTTGATGTTTGTGATGCAGATGTTGAAATACCCCAAGATGCCATAAGAAGAATGGGCGTGGGATTTTTCTGCCCCATTGAGGAACCCCTTGTGGCGGATCGGGAAGGACAATGCTCTACTCATGTAGAGCCCTCATCTACATAGACTCAACATGCTCCAACCACGGGAGAAACTTCTACACCAACTCCTCCAAATGCTGAAGGTCAACATGCTCATGTTTGCTCCAGCCCGGATTATTCGGTCGACACTGGATTATCCGGCCCTCACTCCACCAATGACCAAATTGATCATCATGTCGAAGAAACAGCTACAAGTCCCAGGCCGGATTTTCCGGCTAACCCCGGATTATTCGGCCCCTCGCCAATTCAAGCAAGCTCCAGGCAACCTGGTGAAGGTGTTTCAGGTTCTCCCAAGCCGGATTATCCGACCTCACGCTCGGCCGGATTATCCAGCCATGAAACTCCTGAAGTGCAGTAGCATCCTATTACGGTTGTTGATCATCATCAAGGGCAAGGTTCATCATCGCCTACTCCTGCCAATCAAGCTACAGGTCAAGGCCAAACCAATGATTCCAACGAAGACTCAAATGATGAAGTTATTCCCCCAAGAGACAACAAGCTAATTGAACTTCGTCGCAAAGCTCGTGCTGATAGGAACCTTGAGTTAAGGGGTCACACTCTTGACAAAGTTGTAGGTGATCTTCAACGATGGGTTTCCACAAGAAGGGAGTTGGCATGTTTCGGTGAGCATCAAGCTCACATCTCAATGGTGGAACCCAAGAAAGTGTTTGAAGCTCTTGAAGATCCGGACTTGGTTGTTTCTATGCATGGAGAGTTGAATAACTTTGAACACAATAAGGTTTGGAAATTAGTAGAGAAGCCCAAGGATTGCCGCAATGTTATCGACACTAAATGGATATTTAAAAACAAGCAACATGAGAATGGCATTGTTGTGAGGAACAAGGCGAGAATCATGGCAGAAGGCTACTCCCAAGTTGAGGGCATTGACTTCGGTGAGACTTATGCTCATGTGGCTCGTCTTGAGTCCATCTGTATCCTTCTTTCTTATGCTGATCATAATAATTTTAAATTATAGCAAATGTACGTTAAGAGTGCTTTTCTTAATGGTCCTCTACATGAGTTGGTATATGTAAAGCAAACCCCGGGTTTTGAGGATCCTAACTTTCTGAACCATGTCTACAAGCTCGATAAAGTCACTCTATGGCCTTAAACAAGCCCCACGTGTGTGGTATGAGCACCTTAAAGAGCTCTTGTTAGACCGTGGCTTCGAAGTTGGGCAAATCGATCCCACTCTTTTTACTAAGAAGGTTAAGGGGGATCTCTTCGTATGCCAACTATATGTAGACGACATTATCTTTGGTTCTACTAATAAAGCTTTTAATGATGAATTTTCAAAGGTTATGACTGACAGGTTTGAGATGTCTATGATGGGGGAGTTACTGTTCTTTCTTGGATTTGAAATCAAGAAACTTAGAGAAGGAACCTTCATCAATCAAGCAAAAGACATCCAAGACATGCTCAAGAGATTCAAGATGACGGATCTTAATGGCGTCGCCACTCTGATGCAAACAAAATGTCACCTTGAACTCAGTCCTCACGGTAAAGATGTGGACCAAGAGGTATACTGGTCCATGATCAGCTCTCTTCTTTACCTCTGCACATCTAGACCCGATATTTTGTTGAGTGTGGGGGTGTGTGCAAGGTATAAAGCAGCTCCTAAAGAAAGCCACTTAGTGGCGGTCAAGAGGATCTTCCGATATTTGGTTCATTCCCCTAACTTTGGTCTATGGTATCCCAAGGACTCCAATTTCTCTCTATGTGGTTATACTGATTCATATTGGACTGGTGATAAGCTTGTCAGTTCTTGGGAAGATCTCTAGTCTGTTGGTCTTCTAAAAAGCAGAATTGTATATCACTCTCCACCGCCGAAGCTGAATATGTTGCTGCTTCTAGTGCCTGCACTCAGTTATTATGGATGAGGCAAACTTTAAAGGAATACGATGTCAATTGTGACAAAGTGCCTCTTCTATGCGATAATGAAAGTGCAATCAAAATTGCGTACAATCCGGTACAACACACAAGGACAAAGCATATTGAGATTCGGAATCATTTTATTCGGGACCATGTTGCTCGAGGCGATATTGACCTATCTTTTGTGAGCACGAAGAACCAACTTTCTGATATTTTCATGAAGCCAATTGATGAATCAATGTTTTGTTACTTGACGAATGAGCTAAATATCATTGATTCAAGGAGCTTGTCTTGATTACCCATTCACTCAGTCGTACATCTCAGTCTTATTTGGTCTAGATGTGGGCATAGACATAGGGGGAGTGTGGTCCTAATTGATTGGGCTAACCCTCGCCCGTAATGCCAAAAGCAAGTCAAATCATTCCTCTTAACATCATTTTGTGATATGTGAGCTTATTGATGAGTATTGGTCATGAACCCAAGATAGATCTTCGCGGTGTCATACCATACACTCCAACAAGGTTGCTTCGACCACCGCCCTCTTCCATGAGAAGAGATGAGTTTATTTGGATCTCTTTGGTTGTTCTTGCTCATATTTTGTTCTTATGGTAATCACACTTAATTTTGGTCTTTTCTTTATTTGACTCTTGCAATTTTGAGTGTGTAGTACCATCTCAGTTTGGTTCTCTGAATCCTAAGCATTTTCCTACCCCTAAACCATCTATTATTGCGCACAAGTCCCTTCTACACCTTGTAGGGGTGTTGTTTGGGGACGCGTGGGCCTGATTCTGTGTCTAACGGAAATTCAGAAGTTAGGCCGGATAATCCGGCCCAAGTATAGGTCGGATAATCCGGCCCTGGCTGATTCAGTCCTTAAGGGCTAGGGTCGGGGGGGAGGGCTCATAACAAGCAGCACTTCTCCCCCAACCCTCCCCCTCTCCTCAGCCCTCGCCTGCCATCTCCCACCCTCCCCGGAGCCTCTCCGGCCACTAGATTCTCCAGGCCTCCCCGGATCTTCTTCTCCACGCCTCCGGGTACCTTCTCCTCCGCATTCTTCCTCCAATGACTGAGGGTAACACCCTCTCTCCCCATCTTTGGCTAGATGTGTTGCTTGTTGGGTAGAACGTTGTCTAGGAGGATGTTGTTTCGCATAGAAATCGTAGTCTTGTAGTATCTAGGCCCGATCTACTCTTTTGCATTCAATCTAGGTGATTCTGAAAATTTCTGCCAGGGCCGGATTATCCGCCCCTGGCCCGACCGAATAATCCGGCCTGACAGACTAAAAACTAGTTCAGCTTCGTATAGATTTGTGCCTTGAGTAGGATTGGACTATGAACTATTTGCCTACTTTTTCTACGTTCTCTCTTGGACTTATGTGTATGCTTATCCCCATGCTATCCACCTTGTTCTCTTCACAAGTGGTTCCAATGCTCCCAAGACATACAAGCATCGTCCTCGTGGTCTCTATTTCAGGGTGGACAGTGAGGGTAAGACTATGGACGAAGTTGAACTGAGAAGAAGAAAGAAAGAGGCTGACCGCATGGCTGAGCAGGAAAAGAGGGAGAGAACCAGGAGGCGTGTGTCCAAGAGGAAGGGCAAAGAGCCCAAGATTAACTACAAGTCCCTGGACGCTGTTACTTTTTCTTCTATTCGTCACCATGATCTGTTTGGTGAGTTGGCACCTGGTACTGAGCTGGGTGATTCTCGTTTTTGGTGTGCTGAACAGAAAGGAATCTATGAAGATGTGTATGCCCGGCTGAAGATTAATCCTATGCACCCGTTGGTTCTTGCTGAGGCCTTGGAAAAGCCTCACCTTGTTGATGCCATGTATGTGGCTGAGCGGATGGGGCTACACCATCTCATGGCTCTCCAATGCTCCTATGATTCTGAGCTTGTGAAGCAGTTCTTTTCCACCTTGGTTATTTGTGGTGATGAGCACCGCACTATGAAGTGGATGACTCGTGACAGGCCTATGCAAGCTGATTTCCATGTGTTTGCTGAAGTTCTTGGCTATCCCTTCCGCCACAGGGACCGTGCTAGTGGTTACCATATCATCACCCAACTCAAGCCCAATAAAGATGCAGTCCTCTCTCCGTGCACGTTGGACAATGGTATTGTGGGCACCTTTGCTGGTCTTGCTCCAGTCTATGCTGCCTTAGTGGGTCTCTTTCGTGATTCTATCACCACGAGTGGAGGCAACAATGACAGCATCCGTGGTCACCTGGTCTAGCTCCTAGCCTTCTCTCATGAGGTTGCATCTTGCGAGGATGAGTCTGTGCAGTACTAGCTGGATGTGATGGACTTTATTTATCATGAATTGACTGATGCAATGTTCAACAGGCTGTCCATTCCTTATGCTCCTTACATTATGATGCTCATCAAGCACCTACTTCCATCTAAAGAATTTAACATTGATGTTGTGCACAAGGCAAAGAAGATCTACACCAAGGTTAGGAAGACCTCTCACCCCTCTTCTGCTCCTAAGGGTGTCATGAGGGATGCTCGTGCTAGTGCTCGTAGGCCCCCAGTGCCTCCTGTTGCTCGTGAGATCAAGCAGCTGAACTGGTTCCAGCGGAACATTCTGTGCATGGGAGTGGACACTCGCAAGGGTCGGTATGAGGCTTACAAGCAGCGCCACGAGATGGCTCACACTCAGCAGCTCATTCTTCACCATGTGTCTGGTGCTTTGGGCGACCCCCCTGTTCCTTCTACTCCCACACAATATGCTCGGTGGAACTCTTCTTCTGGGCTTAACTATGGAGAGCTGGAGCATTGTAACAACCTCGGACCCTACGCTCTAAGTTCGAGCCTGGATGAACCAAAAGTGGTTAAAGAAGTAGAGCGGGGGCCCAGGGCCACCCACGTGTAGGCCCGTCGGCCGCCCTAACCACTTCCAAGAACATCAGGGCAAGAGCGACCGGCGTAGGCAACATGCAAAGAGATCAAATACATACACAAGTGAGTATGTATGCAAGTTACCTTACAACAGTTCTCAGAGCCATACCATCTAAAAGAAATAGAAATATTGCAACGCCATACGGCAAGATCCAAATATCCTAAATAGAGATAGTAGTGTAGGATAGCTCCTCATACATCATTCAACAGAGTATCAAGCGGAAGCGGGAAACAAGATCATAGTAAGGAAAAGAAGCAAATCGGCATAAGATGCCACATAAATAAGCACATCCCACCCACAGATCTCACGGATCCCCATCCCCGGAATCTCTACAACGAGTGATCGTTGCCAACATCATCTGTCTCCTCCACCCAGTATCCATCTTGTGAATACACCTGTTCATCTGAATCAAACAATTTATCGTGTGAGACCCTAGGGGTACTCAGCAAGTCTTTATGCCTCTAAAGGGGACATATACCTGGGGTGACGCAATTGCAGCAAAAGATAATAACTAACAAGCCTATAGATACTAGCTAACCATCCTCCTAACCAAAGATAGGCGGATGTCCGTTAATTAGGAACAACAGTTATAACAGTATAAAATAATAGATCCATCCTCCTTCTCGCTTACCAACGAGAAAGCGGACGAACAACCCATCCGTTGGTAGTTTTATCAACATTCCATGAGCATTGCACTATTTACTAGTCAGATATTTAGTCAAATTAAAGTCAGTACTATAGTTATACTTGTCTATGATCGAGAAATTATGCTCCAACTCATCCATAACCGCGGACATGGCTTTCAGAAAGATTTACCCTGCAGGGGTGCACAAATAGCAACACACACTCGATCAACCTCGGAAAAACCAACTCAAAACCCAATGAGGTATTCACGACAAAGCGATCACATGATTCATAAAATATTTCAGGGGGCCACCCCACTAAGCTACCCGCAACGAAGTTGGCCGGCTCCGGAACAGACCCAGGGTTTGTGTGGACGGCGGTAAACGACTGGGAACCCAAAAGTGTGACTGGGCTTGTCGATACAGCGAAAACGTGTCACGATCCAAAACAGTACAGGTGCTCCACGCACATTCTTAAATAAAACAGTAAAACATGGCATAACTACAGGATAGTAATAAAGCCCCAAACTACTTTTTGGCCCCAAGAAATAGAAATGAATCAAGCTCTGGCTCAGGGGGGTCCATAAGGCCTCCCGGATGTGGATAGTGCGAATAGTCAAGGAACAGGAATCAAGTACCCGGGGTTTTACGGGACACAAGTGGACATAAAAACCAAATGACAGATATTGCCCACCGGTGCCTCTTTCATTAGTTATCCCATTACTACTCAGGTTAAGTTGTTTAGGTACCTCGTTATCCACCAGACACTCACATCCCCTACACATGTTGTTCTACGACCCGCATGGCTCAAACAACTCCTGTAGTAATGGCTCATGGGATGGAGGAACAAGCTCGGTGGGGTTTAAAAGTAAAGGCTATGCAGTACATGGGATTCAATTTAATGCAATCGCGACTCAATGATGCAAGAATAAGATAGAAGCAATAGGTACAATATGTATGCAAGCATGTGGTAGTGCTTGCCTGGCAGCTCAGTTGAAGCGAGAGGTGGATCTGGGTAGTACTCCTAGGATTCCTGATAATTCCCCTGCTCGGCGTCTATTCGAAAGAAGAACCAAACAAACAAGGGCAAACATAAATAAAGTGCACAAGCATATGAATAAAATGCGACAAGCAAACAAGCATGCCATGATGAATGATGCACAATTTACATGGCAATAATGTAGCATGGCAAGGGTGAGGTGTGGGGACAAGAATAACTCATGTTATTAATTATTTGGTCAAGTTTTATTACCATAAACAGTTCTGATTTTTAACAATGATATGATGCATGCTTCAACTCATATCATGGAACGCATAAACAGAACGGGCTCGTCGCGCTGATCTATTTAGACATATTATTTGTTAAATTTGGAGTAATAGAATTAAAGTTATTAATTAAGAAAAGGCATTTTTATTGCAATTAAAGAATTTCGAAAATTTAAATTAGGCAAACATTATTTTGGAGGGCATATTTGGATTCCTCACGTTTTTTTGATTCAAAAACATATATTATTTGTCAAATTTGGGATTACCAATTAAAAGTTATTTAAAACTGGATTTGAAATCATATTTAACCATTTCTGAAATCATTTTTATTAAACAGAATAACCCAGAGACTTTTTACACACAACAGAAGCCCGCCAATGTCGCCGACAGGTGGGGCCTGCGATGAGCTGGCGAAACTGCGCGCGTTAGAGGTTTTTCTCACCGCCACAGACGTGAGCCACAGCAACTGATCGGTGGACCCGACGCTCAGACGCGCCCACGCGCCAGCGGGTGAATGGGCGAGTGCCACGCGGCGCGGACGAGGGCCGCGGTTTGAAGCTGCCAAACCCGCGGTGCCTTTTCGTAAAAGTTCCACGGCGGATGACATGTGGGGCCGGGTGGAGCGCGGGTTGAGTGAAACAAAAAGGCGGGGGTGTAACTAGAAAACAGCCCCGCGTTACTGTTTTTCTTCTACGCGTTATCTGACGAAACTGACGGCAAAGGACACCGGCGCGGCGGGGGATCGATCTCGCGACCTAGCGTGCGCGGTGGTGGTTACCGCTGCGGCTGAGGAGGTTTGATGTTGGGTACCAACTACGCGACTAGAAGGCCCTACTGCGGTGTGACGACGGAACTGCGTCGGCGAACCCGATGCACAGAGGTGGCGTGCACCTTTCTCCTCCCTCTCTCACGTGGTAGACCGGCTCGGGAGGTTCCTAGGGTCCGCAGCTAGGCCAGAGTGGCGACGCAGGGCTCGGTGGGGTTTGCCTTGGCAGCGAGAAAGAGAGGAACATAGAGGGTAGATAGGCTCGGCCGGTTAGGGAGGTGTTGAGCAAGGGTGGCTCGGCCAGGGTAGCTAGGCTAGGGGGTTTTGGGTTCGAGCCAGGGTGGTGGTACAGGGATGCTCGGCCTGGTAGTGGTGGCGATTAGGATAGAGAGGGGAGGGTTAGGTCTTAGCCGAAGCTAGGGAGGAGAATGGCTAGGGTTTAGGGTTTGAGTTAGGTGTAGATAGAGAGAGGAGATAGCTAGGTTTATCTAGAAAAGAGAGAAGGTCAAAAGATGGTCGAGCTAGGGTTTGGAGTTGAGATGGACCCCGAAAGAAATTTGAATTCCAAACAAAATGGGAAAAACAAAAGACCAAAGGAGAGAGGGAAGGGAGGAAATGATCTTACATGTCTCGTGCACATGATGTTATTTTGTGAAAACAAAATATACATCCCATGTATGCTAGACAAAGACAAAACCACCAAAAGAGTTGCAAGGTGGAAGACAAGAGAAAGAATAAGCATTTAATTGGTTCATTTGTTTCAATTCAGTTCAAACAAACTCCACCCAAAATATTCCAAAAGAACCCAAAATAGAAGAACAAGAGAGAGGCCTTGCATGGGCCATGCATGAAGAATAATTGCCACACTCATTAGTTGTGAAAACAACTACATATACATATGGGCACCTATTACACCCATGCACAACCATACTTGATTAAAGACCACACCATAAGCTACAAGCTTGATAAAATATGGTAAGGGTAGATTTAAGAATCATTGAATATAATAGGCCATGCTAGTGTGTATGTCCCACTAGAAGATCCTTTGGCCACAATTATATTTAAACAATGCTCAATTATTCCCAAAACAAACCATATGGAAGATAGAACAAGTGAAATTAACCACATGCATGCAAAGGTGGCCATGTGGCTCTCCACATATCAACAATGTGAAAATAACATGAGGCATATATGGGAGCATGTGGAATTAGAAGTGGATCCATCCCAACCCACATGAGCTAGAGGTAAACCCAAATAAAATGCAAAGCTCACATATAGTTGGATGGTGGAATTATGGGGTGGTGACAAGAAAAGGTGGTGGAGTTAAGTAAAAGATATGCCCCCAACTCAACTTGGGCATGAAGCATTTATCAAGAACCAAATACAATATATCAAAAGGCAAAATACAATTGATAGATGCATATGAGACAAAAACCAAATGAAAAGGGTTTTATATGATGCTCAAATGCAATGTGGCATGATGACATGAGCATGATATAATTATGATGCAACAATTATCTGTAGGAAGTAGCATTTTATTATTAGACCATGTAGCATTATAGATGTTAGACAAATGGGATGCTACAACTCTCCCCCACTAAACAGGAATCTTGCCCCGAGATTCTAGGAAGAAGAAGAAGACACGAAGAGGGTAGGATACTTGGCACGAAGCTCATCCTCGCATTCCCAAGTGGCTTCATCAACGGAATGGTGCGACCACTGCACCTTGCAGAACTTGATAGACTTGTTGCGAGTCTTTCTTTCTGCGACTTCTAGGATTTTTATGGGGTGTTCTTGATAAGACATGTCTTTTTGGAGATTGATAAGCTCATGGTCCACGGTCCTGCCGGGATCCTTGAAGCACTTCTTGAGTTGAGAGATATGGAAAACATCATGGACCTTTAGTTTTTTAGGGAGCTCAAGAGCATAAGCAACTTCTCCTCTTCTTCCACGAACTTTGAAAGGACCGATGTATCTAGGCGCCAGCTTTCGTTTGATACCAAACCGGTGCGTGCCTCTCATGGGAGTGACACGAAGGTAAACTAGATCACCAGGGACATACTCCATGTCCGTGTGCTTTCTGTCATAATTGCTCTTCTGGCGACTTTGAGCAACCTTCAGGTTTTCTAGAATGATGTGAACCTTCTCCTCCACTTGAGTTACAATGTCGGGGCCAAACAAGGTTCTTTCACCTGCGCCCGACCAACCAATCGGAGTTCTTCATTTGTGTCCATAGAGAACCTCAAATGGTGCCATCTTTAGACTCTTCTGGAAGCTATTGTTGTACGAGAATTCAGCATAAGGAAGGCATTCTTCCCACTTCATGCCGAAGGAGATGACGCAAGCACGGAGCATATCTTCCAGAATCTGATTGATCCTTTCAACTTGTCCTTGCGACTAAGGGTGGTAGGCAGTGCTGAAGTTCAACTTTGTTCCCAAAGCATTTTGGAAACTTCCCCAGAATTTGGAAGTGAAGATGCTTCCACGGTCTGAGCTGATCTCAAGAGGAACCCCATATAGAGAGACAATTATGTTGATATAGAGCTCAGCCAACTGAATTGCAGAAATTGTTTCCTTGGCGGGAAAGAAGTGAGCCACTTTAGAAAGCTTGTCGATGACAACAAATATTGCATTGTTGCCCTTCTGCGACCTTGGAAAACCAGTTATGAAGTCCATCTCTACTATCTCCCATTTCCATTCCGGAGGCTTCAATGGTTGTAGAAGACCGGAAGGTTTCTGATGGACAGCTTTAACTCTGCGGCAGGCATCACACTCCGAGACATACTTGGCACAGTATTGTTTCAACCCAGGCCACCAATACTGTGTTTTCAAGTCCATGTACATATTAGTGCTTCCATGGTGGATAGAAAGAACAAAATCGTGAGCTTCTTTAAGAACTTGCTCTCTCAAACCCGGATACTTCGGAACGAACACCTAGTGCTCAAAGAATAGCGTGCCTTGGTCATCGACGTGGAAGGACTCATACTTCGGCAGCTGAATGTTGGAGATGATCTTTTTGGTGTAAGGATCACCAAGTTGAATGGAGCGAAATTTTTCTTCCAAGAGAGGGGTTGCCAGAAGATTCAGAAGATACCCTTGATCCATAATCTCAAGGTTGAGCTGGCAGAATTCCTCGCACAAGAGAGGCTGTTGTTCTTCCACCATGAGGTTGTTGACATAAGCTTTTCGGCTGAGAGCATCAACCATGACATTTGCTTTGCCAGGAGTGTAGTTGATGGTCAAATCGAAATCATTAATTGTTTCAATCCACCTCCTCTGGCGAAGGTTGAGATCAGGTTGTGTGAAGATATACTTCAGACTCTTGTGATCAGAAAAGATCTCACAACGGTTGCCAAGCAAGTAGTGCCTCCATACTTTCAAAGCAAAGACAACTACTGCGAGTTTGAGATCATGTGTAGGATAGTTGATATCTTGTGTCTTCAACTGTCGAGAGGCATAAGCAACAACTTGTTTTTCTTGCATAAGGACCACACCCAATCCTTGCAAGGAGGCGTCACAGAATATCTGAAAAGGCTTTGATGTATCTGGAGGAATCAAGACTGGAGTGGAAGTGAGCTTCTCTTTGAGGTTTCAAAGCTAGCTTGACATGCAAGAGACCAAAGGTATTTCTTGCCTTTCTTGAGGAGATCGGTAAGAGGCTTCGCAATCTTCGAGAAGTTCTGAACGAAGCGACGGCAGTAACTAGCCAAACCAAGGAAACTCCAGACTTCTTTGACATTTTTGGGTGGAAGCCACTCAACAATCGTCCGAACAGTTTTTGGGTTGACGGCAATGCCCTTAGCAGAGATGACGTGACCCAGATAGGTGCCTTCAGGCAGCCAGAACTCACACTTGGTGAACTTTGCATACAAGCGGTTCTCACGAAGCTTGTTTAGGACACACCGAAGGTGTTCTTCATGTTCTTCCTTTGACTTAGAATAGACTAGAATGTCATCCAGATAGACCACGACGAACTTATGAAGATCCTCCATGAAAACCGAGTTCATAAGCCTTGACAAGGTGGCAGGTGCATTGGTGAGACCGAAAGACATGACCGTGTACTCATACAGGCCATAGCGGGTGGTGAAAGCTGTTTTGGGAACATCTTCCTTGCGAATATTGATTTGATGATAACCACTTCTCAAGTCAAGTTTAGAGAATACCACAGCTCCAGCTAGCTGATCAAAGAGATCATTAATCCGCGGAAGGGGATATTTATTCTTGATGGTTTTAGCATTGAGAGCTCGATAGTCAACACAAAGTCTATCAGTGCGGTTTTGCTTCTTCACAAAGATGGTTGGGTTCAGCCAACTTCTCTTGTTCATCAAGCTGACGTTTGAGTTCAGCCAACTCAGCAGGACCCATTTTATAAGGCCGCTTGGAGATAGGAGCGGTTCTAGGTTCAAGCTCAATCACAAACTCGACCTCTCGGTCAGGAGGCATACCTGGTAACTCTTCGGGAAAAACATCTGGGAACTCACGAACTACCGGAACACTCTGAATAGCATAGATAGCATCATCATCCAGAGACGCCAAAGAGAAAAGATGAATTGCAGGAGTCAGACTTGGATAATAGACTATATGGCCTTCAGGAATTTTTAGAGAAACCGAGTGTTCAGCACAATCAATCACAACTGCATTTGCTGTCAACCAATCCATGCCCAAGATAACATCAATGTCAGAATTGCCTAGAATGATTAAGGAAGCCGGGAACGAAGAGCCACCAATCTCAATTTGATTGCCATGGCTGATATGAGCAGCCCTCATGTTTGACCCAGGAGATTGTACCACGAGATGATGCAATAGAGGACCCATAGCCAGATCGTGCTCATGTGCAAACTTGTGAGAAACAAAAGAATGTGAAGCACCAGAATCAAACAAAACTCGTGCAGGGACTGAGTTAACGGGAAGCGTACCCATCACATCTCCAGGTGCATGTTCAGCTTGAGCGACGTTGACACAGTTGGCACGAGAAACAGTGGACCCGGGCTTGGTGTTGATGTTGAGAGCCCGCGGTGGAGGTGCACGAACCATAGAAGAACTTGCTGCAGGTCTTGGAGGTGGTGGAGGAAGAGCTTTGGTGATCATGGGATAACTCCAGTGTTGATGCCCATTGTTCCCACAAGTGTAACAAGCACCAGGTGGACGTGGAGCAGCTTAGCCAGGAACTCCGCCAGACGCTCCAGGGTAGTTGTGGTTGTAGTCCCTAGGAGTAGCGGTGAAGGAGTTTGGTGGCCTTGCCGCGTAGCTTGAAGGTCTTGGTGGAGCCGGGAGCGGCGGTGCGGTATTAGGAACCCACACGCGACGCTTAGAAGGAGCTGTCATAGCTGAAGAGCTTGCTGTGTCACGGCTGTGTTTCTTGGACTCCTCGAACACTTGCCTACTGGCTTCTTCCTGTAGATCTATATGTTGGAGTTCCAGAAAAGACCCCGGCCTTGCATGAGTGATTGCATATTTGATAGATGCATTGAGCCCTTGCCTGAACCTCTTTTGCTTCTTCTTGTCATCAAAGATCTCATCGCCACCATACCGAGAAAGATTCATGAAGTTTCTGATATAGGTATTGACATTGTCATTGCCCTGCTTGAGGTTGAGAAACACTTCCTTCATCCTTTCCATGACAATTTCTGATAGATATTGCTCTTTGAAAGCCCCAGTGAACTGCTCCCAAGTAGGCTGAAAACCATAGTGGTTTGCCTTTAGGTAGTGCTCCCACCACAGAGCTGCGTCTCCCTTCAGAAGGCGAGTGGCACATTTTACCCATTCTTGCTTAGGTACATCAGCAGTCATCAACAACCTTGACATCTCACGAAGCCAATCATCAGCATCCATTGGCTGATCAGACACCTCAAAGTGGCGCGGGTTGAACTTCAGAAAACCCTTGATGTCTCCTCACTTGGGAGGTGGAGGTAGCGGAACAAACTCATTCCTCCTAACACTTTCTTCAAAGCGTTGCAGGTTCTACTGCATTGTTCCCAAGGCATTAGCAATACTTGCCAACTCAGCCCCCAGTTTAGGTGGTATGTCCTCCTTAGTGCGGCGTGGTGGTGCCATCCTAGGATTAATATAAAACTCAAGTCAGTACCATATTGGAGAATAATAATAATCCAAAATAGTACCAAAATGGAATTAACCAAGATTAAGGATACAAATCACTAAGATGATATTAAAATATCAACAAAGTTCGAAGCACCTAGAGATATTAAGCATATCACACACGACTGAACAAGGAGTGTGGTACACAAAGCTATCAAAGAAAAAAAATTCGCAAATTTTGGCATTAAAATACCACTATATGCGCAAAACCACTTAACGAATCAAGATTAGTAACTCTACCAATTCAATATACAAGAGCGAATGATAAAAGTAGTGGTATGGTCGCGACTCCATCCCGCACTCAAATCATTACTCCGCAAATGAATAAGTAAAACACATATCCCAACCCCCTTCCTTCTTAAAATGAACCTAAAGAATAGCAACTACGGAAAACAAACACCCCAAACAAGATAGCGTCGGATAACAAAGACTAAGCCAAATCGCGTCGGTTTACAATGAATCAGATAGATCGCGTCGGTTTACAAAAGCCTGTCGGTATGGAATGTACCAACAGTTGATAACCAAAAGGCAGATAGCGATAACAAGTTGGATGCAAAAGATAGACAAGGAATTACACACACACACACACACTCACACAACCTATGGTACTATGGAACCCAGAACACGTGAATCCTAGTTTGAATTTTTAGAAGAGGAATGAAAACGTTACACTTTCTTACCACAAAAGGGTGGGTGGGTTGGTAAGAAGAAAAATGAAAGCAGTCCTACTCTCACGTTTTGTTTTTCCCTCGTATACATAGCTACCAAAATATTTGCTAGACTGACAACGACCATTTGGCTGAGACCCTGAAGGGCGGGATGGCTCTGATACCAGTTGTAACAACCTCGGACCCTATGCTCTAAGTTCAATCCTGGATGAACCAAAAGTGGTTAAAGAAGTACAGTGGGGGCCCAGGGTCACCCACATGTAGGCCCGTCGGCCGCCCTAAACACTTCCAAGAACATCAGGGCAAGAGAGAATGGCGTAGGCAACATGCGAAGAGATCAAATACAACATGCGAAGAGATCAAATACGGACAAGAAGCAAATCGGCATAAGATGCCACATAAATAAGCACATCCCGCCCACAGATCTGACGGATCCCCATCCCCGAAATCTCTACACCGAGTGATCGTTGCCAACATCATCTGTCTCCTCCACCCAGTATCCATCTTGCGAATACACCTGTTCATCTGAATCAAACAATTTATCGTGTGAGACCCTAGGGGTACTCAGCAAGTCTTTATGCCTCTAAAGGGGACATATACCTGGGGTGACGCAATTGCAGCAAAAGATAATAACTAACAAGCCTATAGATACTCGCTAACCATCCTCCTAACCAAAGATAGGCGGATGTCCGTTAATTAGGAACAACAGTTATAACAGTATAAAATAATAGATCCATCCTCCTTCTCGCTTACCAACGAGAAAGCGGACGAACAACCCATCCGTTGGTAGTTTTATCAACATTCCATGAGCATTGCACTATTTACTAGTCAGATATTTAGTCAAATTAAAGTCAGTACTATAGTTATACTTGTCTATGATCGAGAAATTATGCTCCAAGTCGTCCATAACCGCGGACATGGCTTTCAGAAAGATTTACCCTGCAGGGGTGCACAAATAGCAACACACACTCGATCAACCTCGGAAAAACCAACTCAAAACCCAATGAGGTATTCACGACAAAGCGATCACATGATTCATAAAATATTTCAGGGGGCCACCCCACTAAGCTACCCGCAACGAAGTTGGCCGGCTCCGGAACGGACCCAGGGTTTGTGTGGATGGCGGTAAACGACTGGGAACCCAAAAGTGTGACTGGGCTTGTCGATACAGCGAAAACGTGTCACGATCCAAAACAGTACAGGTGCTCCACGCACATTCTTAAATAAAACAGTAAAACATGGCATAACTACAGGATAGTAATAAAGCCCCAAACTACTTTGTGGCCCCAAGAAATAGAAATGAATCAAGCTCTGGCTCAGGGGGGTCCATAAGGCCTCCCGGATGTGGATAGTGCGAATAGTCAAGGAACAGGAATCAAGTACTATATGGGATTCAATTTAATGCAATCGCGACTCAATGATGCAAGAATAAGATAGAAGCAATAGGTACTATATGTATGCAAGCATGTGGTAGTGCTTGCCTGGCAGCTCAGTTGAAGTGAGAGGTGGATCTGGGTAGTACTCCTGGGATTCCTGATAATTCCCCTGCTGGGCGTCTATTCGAAAGAAGAACCAAACAAACAAGGGCAAACATAAATAAAGTGCACAAGCATATGAATAAAATGTGACAAGCAAACAAGCATGCCATGATGAATGATGCACAATTTACATGGCAATAATGTAGCATGGCAAGGGTGAGGTGTGGGGACAAGAATAACTCATGTTATTAATTATTTGGTCAAGTTTTATTACCATAAACAGTTCTGATTTTTAATAATGATATGGTGCATGCTTCAACTCATATCATGGAACGCATAAACAGAACGGGCTCGTCACGCGCATCGATTTAGACATATTATTTGTCAAATTTGGAGTAATAGAATTAAAGTTATTAATTAATTAAGAAAGGCATTTTTATTGCAATTAAAGAATTTCGAAAATTTAAATTAGGCAAACATTATTTTGGAGGGCATATTTGGATTCCTCACATTTTTTGATTCAAAAACATATATTATTTGTCAAATTTGGGATTACCAATTAAAAGTTATTTAAAACTGGATTTGAAATCATATTTAACCATTTCTGAAATCATTTTTATTAAACAGAATAACCCAGAGACTTTTTATACACAACAGAAGCCAGCCAACGTCGCCGACAGGTGGGGCCTGTGATGAGCTGGCGAAACTGCGTGCGTCAGAGGTTTTTCTCACCGCCACAGACATGAGCCGCAGCAACTGATCGGTGGAGCTAACACTCAGACGGGCCCACGCGCCAGCGGGTGAATGGGCGGGTGCCACGCGGCGCGGACGAGGGCCACGGTTTGAGGCTGCAAAACCCGCAGTGCCTTTTCGTAAAAGTTCCACGGTGGATGACATGTGGGGCCGGGTGGAGCGCGGGTTGAGTGAAAGAAAAAGGCAAGGGTATAACTGGAAAACAGCCCCGCGCTACTGTTTTTCTTCTACGCGTTATCTGATGTAACTGACGGCGAAGGACACCGCGGCTAGAAGGCCCTACTGCGGCTAGAAGGCCCTACTGCGGTGTGACGACGGAACTGCGTCGGCGAACCCGGTGCACAGAGGGCGTTCGACGACGGTCCGACGCGTCCAGGAAGCGATGGCCTGCGGGAGGATGTCAGGGAGGCTCAGCAGCTCACCGTGGCGATGCTGGTGGTGGAGGATCGGGACAGGAAGAAGGGGATCTATGGCGGAGCTGGTGCACCCGGGCTTAGGGTTTTGCATCGGCTTGAGGATCTGCAGCAGGTACGGGGCCGTCTCCTAGGTACGGTGGTGGAGAACTGATCCCGACGGTGGGTGTAGACGGGAGAGGGTAAGAAGGCAACACCAGATGGGGAAGGAGGAGTAGAAGGGCAAGACCCTGGGTGGATCTGGGGCGACACCAGGTATGAGAGGAGGGGGGGGGGGGGTAGATAAGGTCGAGGGCAGAGGGAGAGCACATGGGGCTCGGTGGGTAAAGGTAGCGTGCACCTTTCTCCTCCCTCTCTCACGTGGTAGACCGGCTCGGGAGGTTCCTGGGGTCCGCAGATGGGCCAGAGTGGCGACGCAGGGCTCGGTGGGGTTTGCCTTGGCAGCGAGAAAGAGAGGATCAGAGAGGGTAGATAGGCTCGGCAGGTTAGGGAGGTGTTGAGCAAGGGTGGCTCGGCAAGGGTAGCTAGGCTAGGGGGTTTTGGGGTCGAGCCAGGGTGGTGGTACAGGGAGGCTCGGCCTGGTAGCGGTGGCGATTAGGATAGAGAGGGGAGGGTTAGGTCTTAGCCGAAGCTAGGGAGGAGAATGACTAGGTTTTAGGGTTTGAGTTAGGTGTTGATAGAGAGAGGAGATAGCTAGGTTTAGCTAGAAAAGAGAGAAGGTCAAAAGATAGTTGGTTGAGCTAGGGTTTGGAGTTGAGATGGACCCCGAAAGAAATTTGAATTCCAAACAAAAGGGAAAAAACAAAAGACCAAAGGAGAGAGGGAAGGGAGGAAATGATCTTACATGTCTCATGCACATGATGTTATTTTGTGAAAACAAAGTATACATCCCATGTATTCTAGACAAAGACAAAACCACCAAAACAGTTGCAAGGTGGAAGACAAGAGAAAGGATAAGCATTTAATTGGTTCATTTCTTTCAATTGAGTTCAAACAAACTCCACCCAAAATATTCCAAAACAACCCAAAATACAAGAACAAGAGAGAGGCCTTGCATGGACCATGCATGAAGAATAATTGCCACACTCATTAGTTGTGAAAACAACTACATATACATATGGGCACCTATTACACCCATGCACAACCATACTTGATTAAAGACCACACCATAAGCTACAAGCTTGATAAAATATGGTAAGGGTAGATTTAAGCATCATTGAATATAATAGGCCATGCTAGTGTGTATGTCCCAATAGAAGATCATCTGGCCACAATTATATTTAAACAATGCTCAATTATTCCCAAAATAAACCATATGGAAGATAGAACAAGTGAAATTAACCACATGCATGCAAAGGTGGCCATGTGGCTCTCCACATATCAACAATGTGAAAATAACATGAGGCATATATGGGAGCATGTGGAATTAGAAGTGGATCCATCCTAACCCACATGAGCTAGAGGTAAACCCAAATAAAATGCAAAGCTCACATATAGTTGGATGGTGGAATTATGGGGTGGTGACAAGAAAAGGTGGTGGAGTTAAGTAAAAGATATGCCCCCAACTCAACTTGGGCATGAAGCATTTATCAAGAACCAAATACAATATATCAAAAGGCAAAATACAATTGATAGATGCATATGAGACAAAAACCAAATGAAAAGGGTTTTATATGATGCTCAAATGCAATGTGGCATGATGACATGAGCATGATATAATTATGATGCAACAATTATCTGTAGGAAGTAGCATTTTATTATTAGACCATGTAGCATTACAGATGTTAGACAGATGGGATGCTACAAGCATCACCTGTTCCCTTCTGCAGCCACTGCTGATGATGAGGACGATGACACCGAGGATCTTGAGGGTGAGGACGAGGATGGGGACGAGAACGAGGAAGAGGATGAGGACTACGAGTTATACCTTGTGGCGTTAGCATCGCTCTTCTTCCTTTTTGGCGTCTCGATGCCAAAGGAGGAGAAGTAGTTCTATTAGGTCTCCAAGGATTTGCATGGGTCGGGCACAAGCATTTGCACTTTTTCTATTCGTCGTTTTCTCGCCTGTGCCCATTTAGCATTGAACTTTAATTTGTGGTTTGGTTTTGTATGAAACTTTGTGTCTGTGTGGCTCTGGATTTATCTCATGGATTACTCCTATGGATTCATCTATCATATCCTATAGTATTGGTTATCTATCTCGAGGAAGGCGTTTATAATGGTTATCACATTGGTAATAGTGGCTATATCAAGGACGCCTCTCTCTATCTCGGGGGTATGATTATGTTGTTTGTATTTCAATGGAATAGACTCGTACCTATTTGTGTGCATTTGTATTCAAATGCAAATTTTTAGTATGCACACATTGAGGGGAGTCTCTTTCATGTATTTATTGTTGGTGGTCTTGTGAACTTTCTTACAAATCCTAGTATTGTCATCTAACACCAAAAAGGGGGAGATTGAAAGAACATTTCATGGTTCCCTATGTTTTGTGTGTTAGATAACAATACCATGGAGTTTCTAATGTGCACTAAGTGTTGCAGGAAAGTTTTGTGTGTTTGGGGGACCGGATTATCCATCCCCATCATGGGCCGGATAATCTGGCCGGACCATCTTGGCTAGGGTTGGCTGTGCGCGAGTTTTTGTCTGGGGGCGGATTTTCCCCCAGACAGTCCGGCTCTCGGGCGGACATTCTCCCTGGACCGGATAATCTGGCCCTCATGTTGGGCCGGATAATCCAGCCCCAGGGGAATCACCCAAGCGAGCGTCTGCGCGAGCTTCTGTCTGGGGGCGGAATTTCCCTCGGATATTCCATGGCTGGGGAGGAATTTTGCCCCAGCCCTCCCCTAGGGACGGATAATCCGTTCCCTAGGAGAAGATGTCAAGGGCCAGCCTACACGAGCTTCTGTTCATAGGCGGATTTTCTGCCGGATAATCCGAGTCTCGGGCGGAGTTTCCCTAGGCCGGATAATCCGGCCCTCACTTGGACCGGATAATCTGGCCCCCAAAGGCTCCAACAGCTCAGTTGGGAAAGGGGGTATAAAAGCCCCTTCATCCCCTTCAGGCAGAACTCTTGATTCATTCGTAAAGTGTCAGACGCATTGCAAGAGCTCTCTCTCTATCTCCCACTTCAACCACCCCAAGTCTTCGATCTTTGGGGGAATTGAAGGAGGAGACAATCTACATTTTCATCATGAATCAAGCACATCAACTCCTCTCCATTCATTTGTAGATATCCCCGATCTAGTATTCTTGTTAATATCTAGATCTTGTGTTTTGCTATTGATAACTTGTTCTTGTGGCAGCTTGTTGTCATTATGGGAGTCTGCAATTTGGTTGTGGAGTTGTGCCCTGCTAGTTGTGTAAAGGCATCGGTTCCCGCCTTGAAAGGTTCCTATAGTGGAAAGGTGGATCAGGCCTTTGGTGGTGAGATCCATCGGAGAACAGGGTGAGGCCTATTGTGGCGTGGTGGTCTTAGTACCGCCCACCCCTCCAACACAGATGTACTTCCCTTAACAAGGAAGGAACTGCGGTAAAACAATTCATGTGTCTCCGCGTGCTTCACTATGGTTCACTCGTTCCTCTTTCACACTCGCCTTTTACTCACTAGTAGTTAAGTTTGCATATAGGGAATTGCTTCATAATAGTCTATCTAGATAATTTACCTTTTGTGTCAAGACTAAAGTTGAAAAAGCATTAAAATTTGAAGTAGCAGCTATTCACCCCCCTCTAGGTGCCCATACGATCCATTTCACCCGGGGACTGCTTCGGCAAACCTAGGGACTGCCTCAGCAAACCCGGGGACTGGTCAGCCAAACCCGGCGGGAGTAATGTCGGTGGATGCAATGGAAATTGATGCGGAACCTTTCTCCATCTGAGCCATACCCTCTTGGGCTAAGCCAATATTTGACTTCCTGAAAGAGGGAATCTTGCCGGGTGATGAGTTATTCTCAAGGCAGATCCAGAGAAGAGCAAAGGTCTATACCATTATCAACGCTAAACTATACAAGAGAAGTGTAACCATAGTACTACAGCGATGCGTTGACCCGGAGGAAGGACTTGACATACTCCAAGATATCCACCAAGGAGAATGTGGCCACCATGCATCTTCAAGAGCATTAGTGGAAAAGGCTTTCCAACATGGATCTTATTGGCCAAGTGCTTTGGATTAAGCAGAGGATTTGGTGAGAAAATGCAATGGCTGTCAGAGATATGCCACAAAAACCCACCTGCCAATGTTGGAACTCAAAACTATCGCCATTATTTGGCCATTTGTTGTATGGTGCCTAGACATGGTAGGGCCATTTAAGCTAGCAAAAGGAGGAATGCCACATATCCTAGTTATGGTGGACAAATTCACTAAATGGATCGAGGTAAAGCTAATCAGGAAATGTGATGGGACAAGGATATAATCCTGAGATATGGCTACCCCCACAATATCATAACTGATAATGGCACCAATTTTGCTGAAGGAGCATTTGCGAGGTTCTACCGTGAAAAGAAGATCCGATTAGATGTAGCCTCAGTGGCCCACCCCGTATCGAACGGGCAAGTGGAAAGATCCAACAGACTGGTATTGTCCGGGATAAAACCCCGGCTCATGGAGCCGCTACAAAGGTCAGCGGGGTGCTGGATAGAAGAGCTACCAGCGGTACTGTGGAGTTTAAGAACAACTCCGAATCGATCAACATGCTATATGCCATTCTTTCTGGTATATGGGGCAGAAGCTATATTACAAGCCGACATAGAGCATGATTCGCCGAGAGTCACCCAATACACAGAAGCTGAAGTGCACAAAGCCCGGCAAAATGATGTTGATCTCCTGGAAGAAGCGAGAGAACTAGCCATGTCCAGATCTGCCATATATCGGCAAAATCTCCAACTCTACCATAGCCGAAAAGTAAACCCTCGAGTTTTCCGGGAAGGTGATCTAGTACTCCGGTTGGTGCAGCGCACTGCTGGCATGCATAAGTTTTCCCCTCCATGGGAAGGACCTTTCATTGTAAGCAAAGCTTTACACAATGATTCCTACTATCTTATTGATGCACAGCCACAGGAAAAGAACAAGGCGGACAGGTCCGGAGAGGAATCTAAGCGACCATGGAATGTAGCACTACTTCGTCCTTTTTACACCTGAAAAAAGACGCGAATGTATCCGAGCTACTCATATGTCGGTATGTAATACGGCAATGAGGTTATTAATAAAACTTCGGCACCCCAAGCAGAAACTCGAGGACTGCCCTAATAATTGGTCTTCTTGCTTTCGTATTTTTATATGTCAGCTAGGTTAAGTCGCTTATATCTTAGCCAGATTAGTAATGTGTGAGCACCAAAAACCCAACTCTTCGACTCTGCTATTATCCAACAAGAATTGGCTTCATGGAAAGCAAGAGAACAAGTTTGGAATTGCAAAGCACGTGAAAAACGACTAAGGAAAAGAATGTAAGCGAGCCGACATTTGTTATTCGGACTAACCCTGTGTTTACTTTATTCATCTAACGCCGGATCATTTTGAGCTAATCTCAAAGTTTCAAGTATTGTTAAGTCAATTTTTTGAACCTCGGACTTGTATGTCAACAACCCGAATCAAGGTAGACGCGAGCCGAGTCAAAAATTGGGAGAACAAGAAAAGGAAACTCGGGGACTTCGCCCACGATAATCCGACATTACAAACTTAGTGGCAAACAACACAAATTGTATCATAACCAAACCAAAGTACTTAAATACATCTTCACCCGGTATTCCAGGGATTTGACAAATACGGTTAAGTGTTTTCAAGGAGTAGGGGCAGAAGCTGAATCATCGGCCTAGGCCTCATCTTCGGGATTGGCCTCTCCATCCTCCGGGTCTTCAGCTTCGTCGCCAAGTTTGGAGGCCTCGCCCTTGCTTCCCTCGTCTTCCTCACCCTCAGAAGCAACTTCATCATCAAATACATCAAGGTAGCTCGGCTTCTCATTCCAAGCATGGTAGAAGGGGTACTAGATAAGCTTGTTGGTGCAGGATTTGCGACGAGCAACGCACTCCGAATCTTCGGACCACTTAGATCCGGTGGACATGCGGGTGAGCAGCCCCAAGTCTATTCCTTCATACCATGACAAGATGAACTGCAGCGCGATATCAGCCCCGGCTCGTGCAGCAGATTCTCGCCACAAGTGCACTTGAGTATCACACTCCATCAATTTGGCTATGAGAGCCGCATTTCCCTTGGGAGTAGGCTCAGTGGGCCAGAGGGATTTGAGCATCCGCATCGCCATCGGCATAATATCTGCGCCATAATTCTTCACTAGCTCCATGGGAGTGAAGAGGCTCGCTAGCAGGTCCTTTGTATCGTAAGGGATTGGCTCCTCAGCAGGACCTATGGGAATACCATGTTGCTTGGGAGACCGGGCCACAGCAGCAGCAACAGTGTCACTTTCTAGAAACTTGCATGAGAACAGAATAGAGGAAACAATGAGCAAAAGAAATAAATCCGGAGAAATGAAAATTGAGCAAGGGAAAGGAACTCACGGGGAATCTGGAAGAGGAGACGCTAGAGCTCGGCATGGACATTGGCGCTATGGGCCTAGAGTTTCTTGTATTCTGACGTCACCGATGTAAGTTTTACATTAGCTTCCTCCAATAAGTCTTGGTCCTTGGAAATTGGCGTGGTTAGATGCTCTTTTTTCCTTGGCAAACTCCTGGTAAGTCTTATCCAGTTCGGATATATGGAGGTCCTTAAGCCTCTAGATTTCGGTATTCAGCCGAGTAATTTCCGAGTCCTGGAGGCGCAGCCGAGCTATCTCGTCGCCCTTCTTCTTCAATTCAGCCTGGTGCTTTCCTGCTTGTTCAAGAAAATGTGTCATCATATTAGGAATAGGTACGCTGTCTTCAAGGGTAACTGCAACAGTGGGTTAATCCGGCGGAGCCGAAGTATAAATATCTACCGAGTCAAAAAAAGAGCGCACAATGATCGTCTGAACAAGACAAAATACCTTGGATTTCAGCTAGATTTTTTCGCATGATAATGTTCTCAGCCTCAACCTCGGCTGCATAGTTCGAATAAAAAATTAATACGGATCATGAATAACTCGAATGAGCGCAAGTAAAAAAGGAAAAGTCTCGAGTAAAGAAAGTTACCTTTCCTCTGGTGATCCTCCAACAGCTTGCCATAACGCGCGCCAACATCTTTATAGGAATCCAGCAGGCGCTGGAACTCAGCAGTTCGGCGGTTAGTGGTGATCTGAAAAAAGCAAGACAATGTTAGTTCACAGGAAAAGTGAAAATAATTCTAAATCTACAAGACCTGGGCCAAGTGGAACTGAACCCGGCTCTAGGTGTGTGGATATTCGAAGTCTACAAGATCCGGGCCAAGTGGAACTTAACCCGGCTCTAGGTGTGTGGATATTCGAAGTCTACAAGACCTAGGCCAAGTGGACTTAACCCGGCTCTAGGTGTGTGGATATTCGAAGTCTACAAGATCCGAGCCAAGTGGAACTTAACCCGGCTCTAGGTGTGTGGATATTCGAAGTCTACAAGATCCGGGCCAAGCGGAACATAACCCGGCTCTAGGTGTGTGGATATTCGAAGTCTATGAGATCCGGGCCAAGTGGAACTTAACCCGGCTCTAAGTGTGTCGATATTCAAAGCCTATAAGGTCCGGGCCAAGTGGAACTTACCCCGGCCCTAACTTCATCACTATTTGAAATTTCTAAGGACGTAAATTGAATTTTCTAGGAGCATCCGACCGAGTAACAAGTTACTACCTTGGAGGCTCGGGGACTAGGGCATATATCTATAAGTGTTCATGCATACAAAGTGCCACAGCGAAAGAAAAGGGTTACCTCCATCATCCGGCCAGCCAAAGAGATGGCCTTGGTGGCGGAGTTCATCTGAGCGATGAACTCCGCTGGACCGAACTTCTCCGGCAGATCATCCTTTGGATCAATGAATTCAGCGTTGTTCCAGTTGTTCACGTACTCTAGGAGCAGTGGGTTGTAAATTTCGCCGCTAGGGGAATGACTCGCCACCAAGACTTTGATATGGGCCTCTCACCTCACGGATTGGGCAGCAGGAGGACTGGTATGCAGGACTAGTTGCCTACTCCCTTCTGATCCGGAAGCGGGAGACCAGGAAGTGGTGCCCTTGGCTGTCTCGACAACTTTCTTGAGCTTGCCAGATGACACAGGGGACGGCGGAAGATCAGAGGCAGTTGATCCGGACGGCGCCTGAGAAGCTGGCTGAAAGATGTCCACCATGGACACCGTAGATCCGGAGGCAGCTGACGGAGCTTTCCTCTTCGGAGGCTTGGTGGAGGTTGTTGCTGCTACTGGCTTTGGTGCTAGGGTTGGTGTTGGAGCTGATGCTACTGGTGCTGATGCTGATGCTGATGCTGGTACTAGAGCTGCTGATATCGTTGGTGCTACTGGTGCTGCTGGTACTCGTACTAGTGGTTCAAAAGAAATTGGCACCTCAGTATTGGGCGCTGGCACTGAAGAAGAGGAGCTAGGATGATCCGGCATAGCCATATCCTGAGCTGCCCCACTATCCCCCGCGCCGACAATACCCTCCTCTTGATGAGAAGGGCTCCGATCAGGCGTGGTCACGGAGTCCTCTTGAATACGACTAAGCGGGCGAGCGTCATCGTCGTGAGGGGGGGGGGAAGGACTGCTCCGGATCGGAGAGGCAATGCCGGAGCCGCTCTAGGGAATGACCCTAGGAGCTCTGGAAACTAAAAGAGCAGCACGTCAAGAAGAGAGAGAAAGATCAAACAAGAGGCAAGGGTAAAGGAAGAAATGGAAGAACCCAAGAGTAGACACAAAAAGACTTACACATCCGAGGTTGGAGGGGCCCGAGGTTTGGGTGCCCTTCAGACCGTGCTCTTGGCCGCTGGCTTGGCCGAGGCTTTCACCCTAGACTTCTTCTGCCTCTTCTTGGGCGGCGACGCCTCCGAAACTGCGGTCGAGGTAGCCGCACACTTTTGGGATGGAGCAAGGACCAGACCACTTGTGGCAAGGGGGGAACCTCATGGACCTGACCGGCTGGGTGAGCTGAAGATTCGAACATAACCGGAAATGCGTAAGAGATGAGCAATGGGTCAAGTACCTCAAGAACCTCAACATCCGTCCAATCCCTTAAAGAAGAGGCCTTAATAGAGGTGCGTTTGACGGTGTCCGGAGTGGGCAAGAAGCACTCCGAATCAGGATCCACCTCGTCCGCCTCGGCACGATCCGGCACCCACTTGCTCGCCAGCTCCTGGCCACTTCCAGTGGCCGCTGGAGAAATCGCTGAGAATAAAGCAGCAGTGGTTAAGTTAAAAAAGTTATCCGACATATCAAGAAGACCCGGCAAAACCGTAAGAGAGAAATTTACCTTCGGAGGAGGGTTGTCCCAGGTATAGGGCGCATGCCCCCATTCCCAAGCCTCGGAGAATTCCTTCTCCATGTTGAAAATGGCCTTAACCCGACGATATGCCTCCGAGTTATCGAGCTCGAAGGAGGAAGTCTAGTGGGGATCGAGGGGGGCGCTCAAATAGCAGATCTTGTGGACGCGTTTCTCTAGGGGGGAGACCCGGCTATGAATGAAGGTGATCATAATATCCCCCCCCCGTAGCTTCTCCTTGAGCAGCTCCTTGATCCGGCAGTCAACTTGGTTCGCCAGAGCAGTGGGTCGCTTCGGAATGTTCTCCCACAAAGAGGTGTCTGGGACTCCAAGCTTGAAGGGGAGGAGCCGGATCAAGTCCTCGTCTGTGGTGTTCCGCACGTAGAAGAAAGTCCAGGCCCAACCCTTGTAAGACTCGAGCCCGGTGACCCGGGGGAATGCAAAGCCCTTGCGGGAGAGATGGAGGCTGCCCCACACTGGGTCAGATGCTTCTCCGCTGGGGTGAGATGTTTGTCCGGAATGACGTTCTTCCGCAGAGAAAAGAACTTGATCCACATCTCCTTGGATGGCCAGAGGCCGACATACCCCTCTATGCCAGAGGCAAAAGAGGAGAGAGAGGTGATGGCATTGGCAGGGAGATGGTGTGGTTGTAGTTGGTAAGTGCAGATGAAATCAAAGAAGAAATCGGAAATAGGAAGGCCAAAGCCACGCTAGAAGTGGGAAAGAAAAACCACATACTCCCTTGGATTTGGAGATGGGGAAATCTCGTCGGCGGCGACGCGGCAGGCGACACCTACAGGGATGCGGCGGGTGGCGTATAGCCAATCCAAGTCGTCTTCGCAGATGAAGGCACCATCTCAGCCGCCACGCTCGCAGCCCTCGTCTTCCTCCTCCTGCTAGGCGACCACGGCGGCTTCTTCCTCAGTCATGGTGAGGTCGAGGTCCTCGAGGACGAGGTCGGAGTAGAGGTAGCCGGAGGTAGGGAACCTAGAAGCATAGGGCCCCATGGTGGAGATCTTAAACAGAGGCGGTGAGTTGGTCGCTGGGAGTGTATGAAAGCAGTTGCGGCGAAGAAGCACTGGAGAAGAAGCAGTGGTGGCAGCAGCATCGCAACGAAGAAGAAAGGAGGCAGGGGAGCGCGCAATGTGTGGGGAACCTCCCCAAGATTGCCCCCAACCCCCTATTTAACTAGGTGTGCGGGCGTGTAGTGGGATGCTTTGCAGTGGACCTGCCACATGCTGCCGCCGTGTATGCGTCTGAACCAACCAATCAGACGCCAGCCACAGCAAGGGCCACAGGGAGCAGAAGATTCCATGACGCGACGTGCTGTTATGGTTAACGAGGCGCTGCTGCAAAGGGACATGCGTAGCAGTTATTCCTAACATTGCAACAGTAACCGGCGCAGTAAATGGGCATGGCCCTTAAAATGAGGCAAAGTAATGATTACCCTCCATGTAGGACGTGGGGAAGCGTATGAGAGAAGGAAAGGTAACCCGGATATGTGAGCAAAAGACCCGGCCATCGAGGAATAACTCGGAAAGAGCCAAGGGAACGTAAGAGAAAAAGTCCAGATTACAGAATAACTTGGCCAAAGAGGTGAAGATCCGGATATGGGAACCTGTTGTGGCCTTAACAACTAAAGTTGCTAAGACCGCACCAGCTTCGGGGACTAATGTTGGGGGGATACCCCCAGGTAGGGTAACACCAGGGTATAAAGGCCGAGTTAGCCGGGGTACGGCATGGTCAAAGCAAATGCTGGCCGGGTCACCTCAAGGGAGGCTGACCTACGGAGTAACCTGGCCCATGGAGCATCTCCCTAGCCTTAACCCGGCCGGCATAAAATGTATGCCGGCCATGTTTGTCTATCTATTACGTAGGTACCCTCGTAGCCGGGTTAGCCGCATGCTAGCCAGACTACCGTATGGCTTCCAAGAGAAGGAAAGAATCTCCCGCTAGTCAAAAGGTGGCTTTTGATAGCTGTATCGTGAGCGAAGCAAAGCAGAGGGAAGGACCAGCGCGACACGGGTGACCAAGATGAAGCGGGCAATGTCGGCTGATGTAGCCCGTGTCTAGTGACGCTTAAAGGCAAGGATTACACTATGGGTTACGTCCAAAGTCTGGAGGAGCCGTTAAAGAGAATAAAGAAGCATCTAGCTTTAACCAAGGGGCATATTCGGGGAATATGTTGCCACGTGTGCCCTAACTTTGTAACCTGGTCTCCCCTATATAAGGAACACCGGGGCCTCCATAGAGAGGGATCGATCATTTTCTCTGTCTAAGGTAGAACTCTAGAGCTAGGTGGTGGGGAGTAAGAGACATTGTCTCCTTCTCACGAACAGCTCAAGGAGCACTTGTATCCACCATTGATAGAGGAAATATAACAACATCTGTGTGTGGAATCACCATGTTTTCCCTCCCTGGATTCCCCTAGCACTCATTGGCCCCATCTTTAGCCTATCCATGGTATCTGCCGTGCCACCACCACGACACTTGAGAAACATGATACTACTGGTCCGGGTGGTTCTGAAGGCTTCTTCCACAATTCGAATAGGCACTTCATGATAAGTTAGATCCTTGTTGATATCTATGGTTCTGTGATCGATGTTCTTGAAAACTTTGGTCTTCTCCGGAACTTCTAGGCATTTCCTAAGTAACGAGATATGGAACACATCATGTACGGCTGACATCTCCTCAGGCAGTTCCAGTTGATAGGATACTTCTCCTCCGCGGCTTAAAATCTTGAAAGGTCCAATATATCTGGGGGCAAGCTTCCCTTTCAGTCAAAAATGCTACATTCCTTTCAAGGGTGATACTTTGAGATACACGAAATCTCTGACTTTGAAGGTCAAGTCTCGGCGTCTTTTATCAGCATAACTCTTCTGTCTGGATTGGGCGGTCTTGAGGTGTTCACGGACTTTGTGAACCTTCTCTTCGGCTTTTTTTAGAATATCGGGTCCGAATATCTGACTCTCTCCTACTTGCGACCAATTCAGGGGTGTATGACACTTCCTTCCATACAAAAATTCAAATGGGGCCATTTGCAAACTAGCTTGATAAGTATTGTTGTAGGAGAATTCTACGAAAGGCAGACAATCTTCCCATTTAGATCGATATTCCAACACAGGCTCTCAACATATCTTCTAGTATCTGGTTTACTCTTTCTATTTGTCCGTCGGTTTGCTGGTGATAAGATGTGCTAAAGTTCAGTTTGGTTCCTAATCCTTCTTGGAATTTCTTCCGGAACCTTGAGGTAAACTGGATTCTTCGATCTGACACTATGGTCTTGGGGGTTCCATGCAGACTGACTATTCTAGCAATGTATAACTCCGCTAGCTTTGAGCTTTCATAAGTGGTCTTGACTGATATGAAATGAGCTACTTTTCACGGTCTATCCACTATGACCCAAATAGAATCATTTCCCCTACTAGATGTAGGTAAACCTATGATGAAATCCATTCTAACAGAATCCCATTTCCATTCCGGAATCTACAATGGTTGCAAAATTCTTGCGGGTCACTGATGTTCTGCCTTGACTCTATGACAGATATCACACTTGGCTATGTAGCTTTTGACTTCTGTCTTCATCTTGTGCCACCAAAATTGCTCCTTCAGATCCTGATACATCATCGTTCCTCCTAGGTGAATAGAGTAAAGGGTATCATGGGCTTCCTGCATAATGACTTGTTTCAACACTGAATATGTTGGCACACAGATATGTCCTTTATACCACCGAACTCCATCTTCATCTGGTAAATTCGGGTACCTTCCCTGTTCCAATACGATGCTTGATTCCATCAATACTTGCATTTCCTTTCTGGGCTTCCTTTATCTGACTGATCAAGGTGTGTTGAAATTCTATGCTATCTAGAAATCCTTCGCTAACTAGCTCCATTCTAAAATTCTCCAACTCCTCATGCAAACTTGGCTGGTCTTCCTTAATCATGGTGTTTAACCTACACGGTAGTCGACTAAGAGCATTTGCTACCACATTGGCCTTGCCGGGCAGATAGTGAATGTCAAGGTCATAATCCTTGATTAAATCTATCCATCTCCTTTGCCTCATATTCAACTCCTTCTGGGTGAAAATATACTTCAGACTCTTGTGATCCAAATAAATCTCACAGTGGTTACCCATTAGGTAACGCCATGTCTTCAAGGCTAAAACTACGACTTCCAGCTCTAAATCATGGGTGCGTTAGTTTTGCTCATGTCGCTTCAGTTGTCGGGAAAGATAGGATATTACTTTGCCTTCTTGCATCAACACACATCTAAGACCAATCTTGGATGCATCACAATATACATCAAAAGGATTCATGATATCTTGCATGATCAAAATTGGGGCTGAAATCAATCTCTTCTTAAGATCTTGAAAACTTGCTTCACATTTGTCGGTCCATTCAAACTTCTTATCCTTCTTTAATAGTTGGGTCATCGCCCTTGCGATGCTAGAAAATCCTTCAACAAACTTGCGGTAATATCCGGCTAATCCAAGAAATGCGCGAACGTCAGTTTGGGTGGTTGGGGCTTTCCATTCTTCAACATCCTTAATCTTGGCAAGATCGACGACAACTCCGCCTGCCGACAAGATATGGCCTAGGAATCCTATTTCCCTTGACCAAAACTCACATTTGCTAAACTTGGCATACAACTAATGCTCTCTAAGGGTTTCAAGGATGGTTCTTAGGTGCTACTCATGGTCTTCTTCTGACTTGGAGTAGATTAGAATGTCATCAATAAAAACAACGACAAACTTATCCAGGAAGTTCATAAAAATCGTATTCATGAGGTTCATGAAATAAGCGGGGGCATTGGTTAATCCAAAATACATGACATTGTACTCATACAATCCATATCTGGCCGTGAAGGCGGTCTTTGGAATATCCGTTGTGCGGATCTTCAGTTGATGATAACCGGTTCTAAGATCAATCTTAGAAAACACTCAGGCACCAGTCAGTTGGTCAAACAAATATTCTATCTTTGGCAGTGGGTACTTGTTCTTGATGGTGACATCATTCAGCTTCCAGTAATCCATACACAAACGGTTGGCACCATCCTTCTTATCCACAAGCAAAACAACTGATCTCCATGGCGATGCACTTGGTTGTATCAAACCTTTTCCCAACATATCATCAAGTTTCTTCTTCAGCTCCACTAATTCAGATGGGTTCATACTATAAGGCCTCTGAGCTATGGGTCTAGTTCTAGGAACTAGTTTAATGATAAACTCGATACCCTGATATGGGGGCATACAGGGAAATTCATCTGGGAACACATCGGGGTATTCATAGACTACTCTAACTTGGTAAATAGTGGATTTGGCTAAACTTTTTTTGCACTTGAATTGATGGGGTAGCATCTCAGATACATGTTTTACTGATACTCCGGTGCTACTAGTCATGGTTATGGCTTTCTTGGCGTAGTCTATTAATCCTTGATGTTTCGACATCCAATCCATTCCTAGTACTACTTCCAAACCTTGGTTCCAAGTACTATTAGATTGGCATAAAAATCTATCCCATGTATTCTGATAGGTACGGCCTTGCAAATTTTTCTAGCTTTGGTGGTTGAACCAGGTATTTGAACTATCATAACATGCTTCAAATTTGTTGCTTAAATCTTACTAGTACATGAAAATTCTTCTGTAACAAACGAGTGCGATGCTCTAGAATCAAACAACACTCTTGCAAGTACCGAGTTAACAGAAAACATACCCAGCATGACATCTGGCGCTTCCTAGGCTTCTTTAGCATTCATGTGGAATAGACGGCCGGTATGGTTGTGCGGGTTTCCTGGGGCAAACCTCTTTCTAGGTTGGACACGGCGTTGTTTCTGGGCAGGTGCAGTATCATTGGTTGCTGCGGCAAGCTTCTTTGGGCACTCGTTGAAGTAGTGACCCGTGACTCCACATTCAAAGCAAGTGATCATTGACGTGTCTTTCCCTGCGATAGGCACAACATTGCTTCCAGTCCTTGGGGTAGTATTTGTTGTTGTTGTTGTTGCTGTTGTTGGACCTTGGCGGTACACGGTTGAAATTATTGGGGTTGCCAGGGTTGTTGTGGTTGTTGTGGCCTCTGGGCCTCGGGTTTCCTCTGCCACGATTGGGATAGTTCGGACGGGTAATAGGGGGTTTGTTGTTTCTTGGTGCATATCCTGCAGACGGGTTGGGGCGATACTTCGGGGTCTGGTGGGGTCCAGGTTGGTGCATCATACGACACTTGCGGTTCTCACTGGCTTGGTTGATATTTCCTTCCATCTGGATAGCAGAATCCACTAGAGCTTCAAGGTCATCAAAAGGAATGTTGACTAACACTGTCTGCATCTCATCATGCAGGCCATTCAAGAATCTCTCTTTCTTCTTCGCTTCAGTGTCAATCTCATCAGGGGCATACCTAGCTAGAGACAGAAATTTGTCACGGTATTCTACCATAGTCATTCTTCCCTACTTCAGCTCCCTGAATTCATCTCTCATCCTCTTGATCAAACCTGGGGGCACATGGGTCCTGCAGAACTTGAGTTTGAATTCTTCCCAAGTCATCATCTGACCTCCGTTCATGGTACGGGTGCCGTTCCACCAAGATCTTGCATAGCCTGCCAGATAGTGGGTGGCAAACAGTACCTTCTAATTGGCATCTACTCCTTCCACTTCTAAGTTGTTTTCCATGGTCTGCAGCCAGTCATCAGCATCTACGGGCTCTTCTGATTTGCTAAACATGGGCGGGTTGGTGTTTTGGAAGTTCTTGAGTTTGGATCCATGGTGATCTTGTTTTCCATGGCCTCGATTGTTATGTGCCATCTGGGCTATCTGTTGAAGAGTGGCTAGATTGGCTTGACGTTCAGCTCTACCGGCTTCACGGTCAGAAACTAACATCTGCAGAATCTACAGCATTGGATCCTGGGATGAGCTGCTCCCACCGGGATTTCCGCGAGTCATCTGAAGATTGCGATAGATCATAAGACAAGAGGGAAATTTTCTATGGTTTATTGGTATGGTTCAAAAGCTTTTAAAACTTTGAGTATGACTAAGGTTTGAACACTAACAACTCCTTCTCATTCATTCATTGCAAGAACACAATACAAACACACACCACAACTACGAAAGTAGATGGTTTTAAGAACCATTTTGTGAAGCTATGATACAGTGGGACTGACTACAACTCACACCTACGATGGTGCTCATGTGCGACTACTCATCATCAGGATTGTCGGGCTCCTCATCATCAATGAAGTCTATGTCATCCTCGTCAGTGTCGTCCTCCATGGCAACGTCCTCGAGGTAGTCATCATCATCACTGAGGTAAGAGTGAATATCATCACGGATATCTTCACCTTCCTCGTCCTTCTCCTCCAACTGGATCTCCTGGTCATGGATAGTCTCCTCCAAGGTGGCTATCTTATGACGAAGACGGGCGATGATGCGATCCTTCTTGTCACGCTGGCGACAAAGTGACTTGCGCTCCTTGGTGAGAATGGCGAGGGTTTGCTTCCTCTCAGTGGCTTCAGCATGATTCTGGCTGGCGTAGGCACGAGTGTTGTCCAACTCCTTCTGAGTCTCATGCAGCATGAAGTCCATGTGGTCCACGTGATGCTTCCACTACGGATGTGACGGCATGGCCAAAGGCTGTCCCATAGATTCACGTCTTGCATAGTGGGCAAAACGTGTGCCATTGATCTTGTTGATGTTTTGTGCACACATATGAGCAAGTGCCTCCTGCATTTCCCTGGCTCGACTGTCTAACCAGTTGTTCTCCCTGACGCCGAACTGAATCTTTTCCAAAAGAGGTGGTTCCGTTTTGCCTCTCAGATCCACAACTCTCAACCACTATAGTTCCCCTCCTTGTTGGTCATTGAGCTGTGTTCCGAAGAACTCCGGGTGCGGGCGTCCAAGATACTCCGAGAGCTGATCCAAATCCCTCTCAAAGATGAGATGTCCTCCATTTCCCAACTGTTAAAACTTGTTATATTTGACCTCCATCTATAAGCAATTAAGATGAGTAAGTTAGTGGGGTGATCAAGTGTGTCAATTTTTATGTAGAATTGTAAACACCCGGATTTTTAAGTCTAGATGCCTGTTATGCCGTACATCACAATCCCAAGATTACCATTTTTGCGAGACATTACAGAAATGGGTACCATAGTATATCATCCATTACAAACCATAATAGTCTTACAAATAGTTGATCTCATGATAAATTATTAATACAAATTAGAGCAGCGGATATATATATAACATAGTAGACTCCATCTTCATAGTCACAAGCAATGCTGATGATGGGAGATGATCCTAGTTATCATAGACCTCCTGCTGTCCATCTTCTGGGTAGTCCTCCTCATAGTCTGGCCATGGGAATAGCCAGGGACAAAGCCATGAGTACTCTTTAAGTACTCGCAAACTAGCACTAGTATAAGTAAGGTAAAGCTAGTAGGAATCTTAAGCTCTAGGTTTTATTTGCAAAAGGCCAGGTTTATTTCAGAATGACTTAAAGAGTAAAGACCTAATTTAGTTCTCTAGATTACTTATGTGGGAATCTAGTTTTCATGTTCACAACCCTATTGTGGTCAAGTCAAAGTCATTGTTCAAGTCACAAGTCTTTTTGGAAACATCTAACAACGGAACAGTATGGCCACTCCAACTGTCCATAACCACAGACATGACTATTCGAATAGTTTGACACTCTGAAGAGGTGGTACACTTTCACCACAAGATTCGATACATCCGTCAGGGATAACCCTGAATCATCATACTTGGTATGCGGATAATCAATCATAACCTTTCAATTACACACCCTAGTATAGGCACCTCCCCTATGAGCTTGGCCTCCCAGCCATGGCCAACTGTCTTCCCGGGAACTGCATAGGTGGAAAATCATATTCACGAGGCAACCTCAACTTCACCTCTTTCCACAAGGGAACCCATACTAAGACATATAAACTTCCAGTTAAGCCCTACCCAACTCAGGTATTGTGGGTGTACAGTAAAATTTGAATGGTATCGCATCCGAACCGAACCATCAGTTTTTATCAAAGTCAAGGCTCATGCCTCTTTCAGTTTCATCATCAAACCATTGTGTTTCATAACACATGTCAAAACATTTCAATAGAATGAATCCTCATTCCAAGGTTTTCATAATCCTTTTCTCCAAGTATTCACATCTAAAGTGATCAAGTTTTAGCTTAGCACTAGCCACTAGTGTTGAGGGTATCACTATTAAGGGGTGCTACTCAAGTATAAGTATCCAAGACTAGTTCTATGATCTTGATGGTATCCATCCTATTTTCCACTAATCACAATTCATTAACTAAGTAAGAAACTTTAGTAAAAAGAAAAGTAAAGCTTGCAACTAAAACTTGGGATGGGTATAATTAGAGTTGCATAACCAATCATGCCTAGTGCATCTTGCATAGGTTAGCTTGCATTAGTTAGCTTGCACTGATAACTTGCCTTGTTGAGTGCAGTTGTTGAAGTTCTCTTCTTTTTCCTCGAAGTACTCCTTCTGGTCGTAGCCCGGGTCGGTACTAGCGTCCATAAATACATACGAGGTACACAATAACCAAACAACACTTCACTATTTCTATTTAGCACCCAAAGGCTCACACTAGATGATCTAGCATCATTTCAATCATCACATGAAATAATGACACATTCTTATTTATCTTATTTTGGGAAAAGTAATTTCTACTCATTGAAAATACTTAAGATTTAATATTCTCCAATTAAAATATGGGATCATATTGACACATGTCATCACCACATATTCTAATACTTGGGAATGTTATTTAAAGTGGTGGTCATATATTACAAGATTTAATATTACTATTTAATAATATTAAAGTGACTAGAAATGCCTATATAGCATTCTTTTAATACTAATCCATGTTTAATATCTGTAAAACCAAATCTTTTTACATATTCATGTAGAGCATGGCAAATGTGATTTTTGAGAGTTGGAATCAACTCAAAAGCATTTATGGTTGATTTTATAAAAATGTTTGAAGTGGTAAAATTCTTTGTATTGTTATTTTTAGTATAGGTGATCTATAATTTCAAATGATTTGAATCCAATGGTATTGATTAGATATTTTCAATACCTTTCTAACAAAAATAGAATCATGCAATTTGGTTCAGTACAACTCTTTGAATTCAGTTTTGAATACAGCTACAAAACAGTGTTTTTAACTAAATGGCAAAATTCTATTTAAATCGTTGGGCTCTGCGCGAGAAAGAATATGGGCCAGCCCAACTACACAGCACGCGCGCAGCGGGCTGCTGACAAGTTGGTCCCATGAGTCAGCGGCTCTATCTAAACCAAACGGTACAAGCTAATATCAGCGCTACGATTAGAACAAGATCGACGACTGAGGTTCATCGTCTACGTCGCAGAGGTCTCACGGGATTCTAAACCTAGCGGTGTTGTGGAGTTCGTCAAAGGCTTACCAGGGCTCCAGCTAGGTCTGGCGATGGAGGCGAAGGGGCTGGTAGACGACGGCGAGTCGAACGGTGGTCGCGGCGACTCCTGGGGTGGCTCCAATCGATGACGCCCTTCCTTCACTGCAGTGGCGGGCTCCGGCCAAATTCTGGCGACGTGGTGCTCGCTTTGCTCCGGGAAAGGGTCTAGGAGGTTTCTGAGAGAGAGAGAGAGGAGTGGAATGGTGTGCCATTTGAGGTCTGGGAGGGTCCTATTTATACACCGGTGATGGAGGCAGGGCGACATGGCTCGGGCTCATCGGCGACGCTGCTACAGGTCGTGATAGGCATGGCGGATGGCATGGGTCGACGCGGTGGACTGCGGTTATCGTCACGCGCGTGATGGCGCGACAAGGCGCGGTCTCAGTCGGTCGGGAGAGGTCCGTGCACTCTGCGGTGTTCGTCATCGAGTATGGTGGTCAAGGGGCGCGCGGCAGCGAATGGGTCGTGTGTGGGAGGTGGCTGGTGACGCGGCGAGTACGGGTACGCACAGAGAGAGCAAGGCGCGGCGTGGCTGCGTGAGGCGGCTTCGGCGCTCTAGCGTGCTCTCAGCATGGCTGCAAGTTAAATGGGCGCGGCTGCGCTGGCTTCTCCACTGCTCGCCGTTGGTCAAGGGGTGGACAGAGAGGTGCGGTGACGTCACACATGTCTTCTCGTGGTCGTGGGAGAGGGCGACGTGGCGTGTGGCGTCGTGTCCATGGTCGACCGGCATGGACACGCTCGGGTACGACATGGCACTGGTGCAACGACGAAGGAGAGCTGCTCCATTGCATGGCCATGTACTAGGGTGATCGTGGGTGAGTTACTGAGGGGGATTGTAGTACAGTTGGTGAGAAATTGAGTGATCACAAAAAGTAGATAGTTGGTAATCTGTACTGTGTCTGCTAGGTGTTCGACTAAATAGGCGCATGAGATAAAGATTCAAATTTTTGAATGAATTTTGGTGGGTGTGTTGGTCACATGCTTGAGTATCTCTGGTTGCTATGGATTTCCAAATGGTGTTGGTTTGAGTGGTTTATGCAAAATGGTGATCTATGCACCTATACTTGATTCAATTTTTAATTGCTTCTCAAATAGGTTTGAAATTGGTTTCTGTAGATTTGTAAAGTTTGCTTGGGTTCATTTTTACTTGGTCTAGCAAGGGCTGAAAAGAAATAGAATTGTTTCTGTTGGAAATATTTTACTACAGATGCCCAAAGTGGGCTAGTCGCTAATTTTGGCCAAAATGACTATTTGATCTTATGCTTCATATTTGATTTTCTTTTTATTTGATTTTGTTTGGAATTGACATAGATGATGTGGTATTCATATTTAAACTAATCCTTATCATTTATAGCAATCAAACATGACAAAGGCAAGCATTCATGCATTAGCAGAAATCACACATGGACTCATATGGGTTTAAGAAATAAAGTTTTTGTTAATCCTAATCTTGAGTGATTATAACTTGATAAGCTTGTTTAATATTTTTGAGATATTACAACTTTAGACAAACTTGCAATATTTATTTTGTGACGGAGAGCATATTTACTAGTACAGAAAGGTTGTTTTCTTATAAAGAATACAACTGAAATGCTAAAATGAATGGTCAAAGGAATCTGGTGATGCCAGTTTTTTAGTTTTGAACCTTGCGATAATTGACAACAATATTGGTTTTTTCCTTTTGCGACGAGGCAACAACATTAGCTATCCAGTTACAATGCGTGGCAATACTAGACAGTGGCGGAGCTACGTGCATGTCAGGGGTCACCGCTTCCTAAATTTGGACCAATCTTTGAAGTTTTCTTTAGGAAGGACTTAGATTGATGTTTTAGCCTTTTGCCCTCCAAGATTTTTTACTTTTGCCCTCCAGCAACTTTTGTCTAGCTCCGCCTCTGGTACTAGACAAGAATTGTACGAATGGCCGTATAACTAATAAGAGAACAAATGTATATGCCACCAGATTATTTTAAACCATCTTATCCAGCAGACTCTATCGTGCAGTGACATTGCACTAAAGAAATGATGAGTAGAACATACTTTCTGGTGATTTTTTTTGGAGAAATTAAATAGTCCAAGAAATTGTGCTACTTATTTAAAGTTTGTCTGGACCGAGTGGTGAATTAGTGTACATGGGCGCCAACAATCTCCTTTTGTTTTCAAAATTGTAAGTCATATTTCTGTGCTTCATAAAAAATATCTAAAAAAACATTCGGACGTAGCGAACGATGTACTCCTATAAACATGCAAAATATCAATTTTTAAATACTTGGTATTATGAGCTACACAAAAATGACAAAAATATGGATCTGAGTATTCATATTTTCAAATCTTGAAATTTTATCGGACTCTTATTTTATATATCTCATAATATAATGAAGTTCAGGTTGCATGCTTGTAGGATACCCCATTGACTATGTCTAGATTTTTCATAAAACTTGTAAGCATAACTTTTGAATTTTTTAAAGTGAAGCAACCACTGGAGCTCAGGAGGCCAAGACACTTTCCGTGCCTGGACCGCATAGATATATATCAACGACTATACATAGGAATGAGCTGTATTCCCTGTCACTGTTCTGAAATTAAATTTGGCGTGTTCGAGACAAGGTTATTTTCACCATTCATTGTTCCAAAATGTGATGGAATACCATGCGTACAATAAATAACACAAATTTATTCCATATTTCTACTTTGAAAATATAGTTGTCATTTTATCGTGATAGACAAGCACAATTTAATTATATTTTAAATAGCAGACACATACTACAACCTAAGGAAATTGGTGGAAACTTTAATAATATAGCTTAGTTATTGTTGAGCTCTTTTGCAGTACACCCAATTCTTGGACTGTTATGAGGTTACAGCTAAAGGGATGAACCCAAAAGCATCTAAACGTATAATAGAGGCACCCCTGGCTGTTACCACAATGATTAGTGCATTTTGGCCGTTTGATTAAGCCTCATGAGCAAATCTAGACCGTCTAAGCACAGTCAGACTTATTTACCCCCTCAAAGTATTCTGTTGTGTGCACTACGTTCCCTCACTGACATTAGGACCAAATAGTTTAGGCCCGCAACACAGTCTCTATTTGATTATTTTTGTTGGGTGTGTCAGAAGCTGAGAGGGATGTGAGGGGTAAGATTGCCGCGCCTATCTTTTGCCATGCTGAAGCCAACCAATCCCCATCCTCATTCCTCTTCCCTAATCCCTCCACGGTCGCCGCCGGCACCACATTTCCCGGTCGGGCTGCCACCACCCCATCCCCTTGTCGATTTCCCGCTGTCACCACCTGCGCCACCCGGCTATGCTTCTTCTCGTTGCGCCAGCCTATGGGAGGAGCAAGGGAGGGGGCCATCATGTCCACGGAGGGCAGCTCCATCTCTCCTCCATTCTCCACCTCCTTCCCCAATCCCCTCAATGTCTGATCGAGCCCCTTCTCCTCCGTTGGTCTTCTTCATGGCTGGAGCAGGGAGAGGTGAAGGGAAGTAGGGGCCGTGGATGAAGAGGTGGAGCTCAATTTGGTGGAGCATGCGGGAACTATAGACTAGTTCATCCCTGACCTCTTGTCCAGCAACCGGTGGTCGGCCTGGCTCTACCCCTCGCCATGGCCCCTCGCCGTGTATGTGGACAAAAGGACGACATCGACGGGGCCGTCGCCCCAAAACCCTATGATGAAGCCTAGGACCCAAGGTGAGAGCCCTTCCCTACACCCCTCATGTCGTCCTTCTCCCACCGTCTTCTCTCCTACCTCACAGCCATCCTGTATTTCTTAGTAGGGATGATGGGGAGTTGGTTCATTTAGCCCATTTGATTTGGTGAAGGGGTATGATTTGTCAAGAAAGGATATTCAAGGGTAGGTATTGATTTAGCACAGATTTGGCTGTAGCCATGGCATGTGTTTAGCCATACTATTTCTTCAACTAGGTCAACCTAATACATATATTTTGTAAGTTGACCATTTCATGTGCGATGTGTTCTCTGATTATTTGGTAACTAAGAAAACATGACATTTAGGCCAGCAAGGAGCACGTGCATTATCCATTGAGTACTAACCCATCTATATGTCCCTGATTTGTCAAACTAAATGCGAGTTCACTGAAAAATGGAGGCCTAATATGTGCTTTGTTGTAGGTGATGCTAGGCGGCGTGGTACTTTGCAGGCCTTGTGATGATTGGCGTAGGCGTTGCGTGCCGAACTGGCACAACTATTGTGATGAGTACCAGAGTGCACGGGTTGCCCTCTTCTTTTCTTCTTGTGCGAGAGAATATAAGTTTTGGTGGTTCTTTTTCTTATCGTAATCCTCTCATGATTCCTGCCGATCTAATTATGCTACACAAGAGTTTGTGCTGCCCCCAATTTGTATTTTACCCAGGTGATGAATTTCGTGCATGGTTCGACCTATATGACCTCTAAAATATGATTATGTATTTTTCTCGCGCCACGCTGTCACCTGGAGGCTTCACCAACACCACCGATGTTCTGCTTGTGGATGGATGGCCGTCTCTCACGTCATCGTCCCCGTGAAATAAAAGATCTTTCTCCCTATCACTCTCTGAGTTTGCTCATGAACACCTTCTTCATGCATTGACTCACTGGGTAAGAGGCCTAGCAGTAGGACACTAGTGTGGCTGCTTCCCCTACAAAGGTAATCCATGACCATAGCGAGGAGTCAACCAGTGGGATGTTCAGTAAGATCAAAATTATCAAACCTATCTGAACATCTTCTTCACTTGAGTTATTAGTCTCAAGGTCAACAAAGATTTAGTTTCTTTTGCCTCCCTTTGTTGTTACATGTCATGAATCCAAATTGTTTATTTGCATGTTAGTCGTGCTTGCTGATTGTTTGATCCGTAAGTGGCTAAATGTTTGATCCGGAACATTTCCCTATTTTGTGAAAAAAAATCAAGTATCTAATTTTTGTTTAGAGACATAAAACATTGCTACCTGGTTTTGTGATTTTTGAAAGTGATATTTAAAACGATAAGGAGTTTGAGATGATGAATCAAAATAAAAAATCATGATATTTTCTGGTTGTGGTTAAGATAAAATTATAAATCTTTGGAGTTACAATGAGTCCCAGTTTTCTCTCTATCCCTCTACTAGCGATGGTTCACTTATCATACTAATGAACACGTTGTCATATCATATCGTTGGTTTATTTTCTCCCTGCTAATTCTATGGTGTTGAAAATCTTGGCTCCTCTATTTAGGTGGGTAGAGAAACAAGCCAGAAGGAAAGGGTGTATGTTGTTCCTATTACTTATTTGCGCCATTCTCGTGGTGCTGTTTCACAAGGATTATTACTTTCATTGTTTGGTGTTCCTCATCATAAAATGGATTCAGATCACGTCACTATTTATAGCCAGGTATACTGGTTTATTTCCATTTGCCTTTGTTTTCTTCGAGGTGCCAAATATTAGGTGATCATTGGATTTAAATTGGTCAAGCAATAAAAGGTTTGTTAGGTTAATTTTTATGATCTTATACTAATATAGTCATAAGCATAGTTGTGATGCCATCTTGGACATCTTTAAATTTTGATCTATTCTTTCTTCTACTTAAGAGATACTATTGTTTTTTACAATGCGTCCACAGTTCATCCATTGGTGTTAGATGTTCCGAAAAAATTGAACATGTACAACTCTGTTAGAGTAGTCGAATGGTTATAATCTAAAAAGGAGAGATACTTCTCTTGCGCAATGTTTCTTCTTCATGCTTACATGATTACTGATTTTGAACTACGAGCAACTGAAGCGTGCCATGTCGGAAGAGGTGGCTTAGGGAGGAGGAGCAGACAAAGGAGGTGGAGTGGCCATGTAATAGGCTGCCAGTGTGAGTTGGCGATGACAGAGGTTTGGGGGGCTTCAGTTTCATCCTCCACTTCCACTTCCTCCACCGTTCAGTACAGCAAGATGCGCTCTCCAGGTTAGTAATCATCTCCTCCTAACATGCAGTCTATAAAATCATGGCTTGGTGTTCAGTGCATGAGATTGGAGATAGAAGTGGGAAGTGAATACAAGTAAGCCTTTCCAAACTGAGATACTGAATTGAATGCACAAGAAATTGTTTTCTTCATGTTTCATAGAAGTGGAAAGTTTTTAGTTCCTAGTTGTAAAATTCAGCTTCGATGGGATGTGATCAATTCATTGCTCATTTGATAGGTATCGGTCATGTGCATATAGGTAAGTCATGTACATATAGGTAGTACATGTGTGAGTCCACACTCTGTCATTAATTTGTACATCCTTTACAATAAAATTTAAAGCTACAACACCTTCTAAAAGTAAGACATTGTGTGCTTGCGCATTTTTGTTTTGTTGCTAGATGTTCTTAATGGGAGAAGTTGGCTTCTATTGAAATTAGCATCTATCTTTTGTCTCTGGCTCAAAAGAAGCATTGAGCAGGGGCAGTTGCAATTGCAAGGTGATGGCTACCGAATACCCTAATTATTTGGGTTCCTTTTCATCTCTCAAGAGAATTCAGGCCACAACCATACAACACAAGGAGGCTCTTCCAATATACATTTCTTCTCCACGAGTCGACGCCAACGAGCTAAGGGAGCCTGAATTCAACGCTTGCGGGGTATCTCTATAGCATGTCCATGCAGAGATTGTTTAGAGACCTTTTTATTTGAGAGGGTTGGTTTTCTATTTACATGTTACAAGATAAAGTTCTGCATCACAACCTTTTCTACTCGTGTGGCACTTCACGGAATTTTTTCCATGTGTAGAATTCCAGTTTGGTTATATTTATGACCGGACCATTCTTAAATAACAACATCACAAATGATTGGTGTTCCACCACACGCTATTGCCAGTGGGATAAATATCTGACAAATGTTCATGTTCTGGTGTTTTAGGCGGCTGCAGTAGGAGAAAGCTCAGGGATGCCTCCAATTGCAAGTAATCACGACAAGGTTGTTGCTAGCATACCTCTATTTTAAAAAGTAAGCCAGGCCAATCATTTTTTACCAAGTTGAGCCTGACCCATCTATCTATTCCATGCTACGCAATATACATAGGACAAATTAATAGTAGTTTTATTATTGGCACGGCAGCACAAGTATTGTTGTAGGTCTAGTTGTAATATAAAAGTGTACCATTTTCATTTATATTATGTTTTATAATTAGCATCAGATCCTAAGAATTGAATGTAAGGACATAGTACTGTTGTTATGTAGGTCTTTTTCAACAAATGAGTTTCTAAGTATAACCGCACAAACATTATCGCTTGCCATAGCCGTCTTACACAAATAAGGATCTCATGATCCAGTCTTAATACAACAAGCAGCGGAAATAAAAGATAAGCGTAGCGGTGGGGTCCATCTTCAAAGGCACAGGCAATGCTGACAAAGGCAGATAGTCCTAGTTATCATAGCCGTCCTTTTGGCCATCATCTTGATAGTCTCCTTCATAGTCTGGCCATGATAATAGCTAGGGACAAAAGCCATGAGTACTCTTTAAGTACTCGCAAACTACCACTAACAAGTTCTATATTTCAAATTTAAAGTGCTAACTCTATGTTTAACTATGAAGTTAAGCTTGAAACCTAAGCTGAGTTCAGAAGCAAAGAAAGATAAAATAAAGTTCTAGAATCACTTAAGTTGGGAAGCTAGTGTCATAAACACAACCCTGTTGTGGTCAAGTCAAGATTCATCATTCCTTTCGAATTATTTGGAAAACATCTGACAACGAAAAAGTATGGCCATTCCAACTGTGCATAACTGCGGACACGGCTATTCGAATAGTTTGAAACTCTGCAGAGGTGGTACACTTTCACCACAAGATTCGATATATCTGTCAGGGATAACAATGAATCATCATACTTAGTATGCAAATAATCAAATATAACCTTCCCTTTACACACCCTAGTATAACCACCTCTCCTATGAGCATGGCCTCCCAACCATGACCATCAGTCATCTTGGGCACTGCATAGGTGGACATCATGAGAGGTAGCCTCAGCTCAGACCTCTCCCATGAGGGAACTAATACTAATGCATATAAATTTCCAGCTAAGCCTTACCCAATTCAGGTAGTGTGGTTGTTCGGTAAATTTGGAGTGGTATCGCATCCGAATCCAACAATCAGTTTTATAAAAGGGTTAAGGCTCATGCCTCAACATTTTCATCATCATCAACCATTTGTGTTTCACAACACATGTCAAAACATCTCAATGGAATGACTCATCATTCCAAGGTTTTCATAATTCATTTTCACCAAGTGTTCCCATCTAAAGTGACTCAAGTTTTTGATCTACTCTAAACTACTAAGTTAAGAGTGTTCACTAAGGTGGAAAAGATGGGTTCAATCTCATGCCATAGAATGACATCTAAAGGTTTCTAAATAGGTCAAGTTTTATACTTTTTATGCTACCTTCAAAACAAGTAAATAACTTTGTGTAAACTAAGAGAGTAAAGTTTGTAAAATAGAACTTGGGGTAGTACTAGTAAAAGGGGTGTGATCAAAGCATGCTTCAGGCATCTTTACTAAACCATTTAGTTTGGTCCTAACTTGCTAAGCACTAATCTTGCAAGTGTTAGCTTGCACTGTTAATGGTGGCTTGCACTTAGATAGTGCTAGCTTGCTAATAGTAGCTTGCCTTGGTTGGTGTAGTGGTTGATGTTTTCTTCTTCTTCTTCTTCTTCTTCTTGGTAGAACTCCTCCTCCTCGAAAGATGGGTCGGTACTATCGTCTATAAATACATACGGAGCACGCAACCACCAAACAATACTTAACTAGGATAAGTAGCATTCTAAGATACATATTTGATGATCTAATATCATCACAAGCATCACAATTTTAATTTAATGGTTTCATCCTTTTTATTTTAGCAAAGTAATTTCTACTCATTAAAAATTTTTTAACTAAGATTTAATATTCACCACTTAAACTATGGGATCATGTTGACACATGTCATCACCGCATATCCTAACATGTGGCAATGAGAATTAAAGGTTGGATCAACATTACTTTGGTTTAAGTTTATTATTTAATGATTTAAAGTGACTAGAAATGCCTATATAGCATTACTTTGGTACTAGTCCAAAGTCACTTCATGTAAACCTTAATATTATTACATTGTTAGATAGATATTATAAAATTTGATTTTTGAGAATTGGAATCAACTCAAAAGCAAACTTGGTTGATTTTATAAAAATGTTGCAAGTTGCCAATGCTTCTGTTTTGTTATTTTTATTAGGAGAGATCTATAACTCTAATTGAATTAAATCCAACGGGCTTGGATAGATCATCTCAATACCTTCCAGGAAAAATTGGTTTAATGCAATTTGGATTTGTCAAACTCCCAGAATTGAATTTTAAAAGAGTGGACAGAAACTAGATTTAACTAAAAAGAAAAATCCAGATTAGAACGGGTGGGCTAGCGCGGGAAAGGACTTGGGCCGGCCTAGTGGCACTCCGTGGCACCGGGCTCAGCTAACAGGGGGTCATGCTTGTCAGCGACACATAAAACGCGAAACGGAACGCGCGCTGTGGGCCGTAGGATTAGAAGGGGAATCTACGGCTGAGGGTCGTCGTTGACGACGAACAGGTCGCCGGCGAGCTCGAACCCTTGCGGCTCGGTGGGGGTCTGCTGGGGACGTACCAGGGCTCCAGCGACGACGGCGAGGCGGGCAAGCAAACTAGAAGATGACGGCGAGCTCAGGGACGGTCGAAGCAGCTCCGGGGGTGGTCGGAATCAACGGCGCCCTTCTCCTCCAGAGGTGGCGGCTCCGGCTCCAATTCCGGCGAGCTGCTACTCCCCTTGCTCCGACTAAAGGTGGGTGAGGTTTAGCGAGGTGAGGGGAGTGGAATGGTGTGGAGAGAAGAGGCTGGGGAGGCCTCCTTTTATAGGCCCGACGGTGAGACCCAGCGGGATGGGCAGGCGACGGTGGCGACATGGCTACGGCGGGGTAGAGGCATGGCTGAGGGTGGCGATCGACGGGCGGTCCCTTGGCGGTGCTCTAGGAAGTGAAGGCGGCCGTAGGGGCGGTGGCATACAGTCTGGGCGAGGTGGCGCTCTGAGCGGTAGAGGCAGCGGTGGCTGTGAGGCGTTGGGCGGCCAGCGGGGGTGTCTGGGGCGTTCTCCAGGTCATGGCGGAGCGGCGAGCACGGGCTGCGGCCAAGGGGCGGTCTGTGCGAGCGGGGATAGAGCGCGCTCTAGGGGCAGCACCGGCATGGTGCGTTGGCATTGGGCGTGTGGTTTCCTCGGTAGTCTACTGCAGGACTTGGCTCCGGCAGGGGACAAAGGGTGGCGGTGAGGTGTGAGCTACCTCCTATACATGGAGAGAGAGGGGGAGATGGTCTGCTGCGATGAGGGCAAGGTTGGCCGGTGAGGGGTGGCTCGGCATGGCATGGCAATGCCACTAGGAGTGTAGGGAATGGGTGCTAAAGGCATGGTTAGACTCTGGGGGGACAAGGAGATTAAATGTAGATCATTTGGGGGCAAAACCCTATTCAAAACAGTGAGCTAAGATTTAGGGTGGAAATCATGCATGCCAAGTGTTTAATGAAATGGCCGCATGAGATTTAGTTTTGAATTTTGAAAATATTTTTGGTGGGTTTGCTAGGAATAAGCTTGAGATTCTGTGGGTGCTTGGGTTTTGAAAATTGAGCTTGTTTAAGTGGTTTTTGAAATAATGGGATCTTCCCATATGAATTAGATTCAATTTTAAACTGTCATTTAAATTAGCATTTGAAAGTTTTTAGCAGATCACAAAGTGGGCCTTGGTACCTCATTATGTGTACTATCAAGGGGTGTAAAGATCCACACATGTTTCTGTTAAGTTTTGAGTACTAGGAATAGCCAAAGTAGGCATGAGAGTTAATTTTGCCAAAATGACCATTCACTTCAAATATTCATTTTGAGTTGTTCTTCTTTGGAAAAAGTTTGGGAATGACTTAGATGATGTTTATTTCACTTAAGAAACAGTTTAGAAGCAAAGGATCACACAACCATGGCAATTCAAAACAACTCCTATTTTAAATGCACACATACATGAATGCTTTCATTTTAAATTTGCAAAAGTTTTTGTTACCCCCAAATTTGATGATTTAGATCTTGATAAGCTTGAATTGAAGTTTTGAGATGTTACACACCTTCCCCCCTTAAACAAAATCTCGTCCTCAGATTTACAAAGAAAACTAGGAACTAAAGAGATCTGGGAACTCTGTCCTAATGTAATCTTCGTGGTCCCAAGTAGCTTCTTCCTCGGTATGGTTTTTCCACTGAATCTTGAGAAACTGGATACTCCTGGTCCTGGTGGTTCTGTAGGCTTCTTCTAAGATACGGATGGGTACTTCCCGATAAGTCAGATCAGTGTTGATTTCTACAGCTCTATGGTCGATGTTCTTGAAAACTTCAGTCTCCTCCGGCACTTCTAGACATTTGCGAAGTAACGAGATATGGAACACATTGTAGATGGCTGACATCTCTTCAGGCAATTCCAGTTGATACGATACTTCTCCTCGACAGTTCAGAATCTTGAAAGGTCTAATATATCTAGGGGCTAACTTTCCCTTCAGACTAAAGCGCTGAGTTCCTTTCAATGGTGAAACCTTGAGATATACAAAATCTCCAACATTGAAAGTCAGGTCTCTCCTTCTTTTGTTAGCATAACTCTTTTGTCTGGATTGGGTGGACTTGAGGTGCTCACGGACTTTGTGAACTTTCTCTTCTGCTTCTCGGAGAATGTCGGGTCCGAAGATCTGACTCTCTCCTACTTGTGACCAATTCAAAGGGGTACGGCACTTTCTTCCATATAGGAATTCAAAGGGTGCCATCTACAAGCTAGCTTGATAACTGTTGTTATATGAGAATTCTACGAAAGGCAGGCAGTCTTCCCATTTTGATCCGTACTCCAACACACAAGCTCAAAGCATATCCTCGAGGATCTGATTGACTCTCTTAGTCTGTCCATCAATTTGTGGATGATACGCTGTGCTGAAGTTCAACTTGGTTCCTAGTCCTTCTTGGACCTTCTTCCAAAATCCGAAGGTAAACTGAGTTCCTCGATCTGATACGATGGTCTTGGGGGTTCCATGCAGACTAACAATCCTAGCAATGTACAGTTCTGCTAAATTTGCACTCCGGTAAGTGGTCTTGATAGGTATAAAGTGGGCTACCTTGGACGGTCTATCAACTATGACCCAGATTGAGTCATTTCCCCTACTAGAAGTAGGCAAACCGGTGATAAAGTCCATTCCGACGGAATCCCATTTCCATTCCGGAATCTGCAATGGTTGCAACAGTCCTGCAGGTCTCTGATGCTCTGCCTCGACTCTTTGACAGATGTCACATTTGGCGATGTAGCTTCCGATCTCTCTCTTCATCTTGTGCCACCAAAATTGCTCCTTCAAATCCTGATACATCTTTGTTCCTCCGGGGTGGATAGAATATAGAGTATCATGAGCTCCTTTCATGATAACTTCCTTCAGCTCCGAATCTGCTGGAACACAGATATGTCCTTTGTACCACAGTACTCCTTCTTCGTCTTTGGTGAATCCAGGTACCTTTCCTGTACCAATACGACGTTTGATTCCGTCGATACTTTCATTTCCCTTCTGGGCTTCCTTGATTTGGCTGATCAAAGTGGGTTGAAGTTCAATGCTAGCTAGGAATCCTTTGCTAACTAATTCAGTCCTAAACTGCTCCAACTCTTCATACAAACTTGGTTGCTTCTCCTTGATCATGGTGTTAAGCCTACACGGCAATCTACTAAGAACATCCGCTACCACATTGGCTTTGCCGGGGTGATAGTGAATGTCAAGGTCATAATCCTTGATTAACTCTATCCATCTCCTTTGCCTTATATTCAGCTCCTTCTGAGTGAAGATATATTTCAAGATTTTATGATCTGAGTAAATCTCGCAGCGATTACCCATCAAATAATGACGCTAGGTCTTCAGTGCTAGAACCACAGCTGCTAGCTCAAGATCATGGGTCGGATAGTTCTGCTCATGCTGCTTCAGTTGTCGAGACAGATAAGCGATGACTTTGCCTTATTGCATCAATACACATCCTAGACCAATCTTGGATGCGTCACAATACACATCAAAGGGCTTCTTGATGTCCGGCATGACTAAAATTGGGGCGGATATCAATCTCTTCTTCAGCTCCTGGAAACTGGCTTCACATTTGTCTGTCCATTCAAACTTCTTGTCCTTCTTCAACAATTGGGTCATTGGTCGGGCTATGCTCGAGAATCGTTCTACGAACTTGCGGTAATATCCCGCTAATCTGAGAAATGCACGGACTTGGGTTTGAGTGGTTGGAGCTTCCCATTCTTCGACATCTTTGATCTTGGCTGGATCAACAGAAACTCCTCCGGCAGACACAATATGTCCTAGGAATCCTACTTCCTTCAGCCAAAACTCACACTTGCTGAACTTGGCATATAACTGATGCTCTCTCAGGGTTTCTAGGATAACTCTCAGATGTTGCTCATGCTCTTCTTCTGACTTGGAGTAGATAAGGATGTCGTCGATAAACACAACTACAAACTTATCTAGGAAATTCATAAAGATCTTATTCATGAGATTCATGAAATAAGCAGGGGCATTGGTTAATCCAAAAGGCATAACCGTATACTCGTATAAACCATAGCGAGTAGTAAAGGCGGTCTTTGGAATATCCGTTGCATGAATCTTAAGTTGGTGATAATCAGTCCTAAGATCAATCTTTGAGAATACCTACGCTCTAGTCAACTGATCAAATAGATCCTCTATCTTTCGAAAGGGGTACTTGTTCTTGATGGTGACATCATTCAACTTTCTGTAATCTGTGCACAGATGGTTGCCTCCATCTTTCTTGTCGATGAATAACACTGGTGATCTCCATGGCGATGCACTTGGTTGAATCAAGCCATTGGCTAGCATAGCATCCAACTGCTTCTTTAGCTCCACTAACTCTGAGGGGTTCATGCTATAGGGTCTCTGGGCTACAGGTCCGGTTCCGAGGATTAGTTCAATAATGAACTCAATATCCCTATTCGGGGGCATACCTGGCAATTCATTTGGGAATACGTTAGGGTATTCACAGACTACTCTAACTTTCTCTATGGTGGGCAAGGCTACACTCTAGTTGCACTTGAATTGACGGGGTAAGGTTTCAGAGATATGCTCTACTGTTACTCCAGAACTACTGGTCATGGTGATGGCTTTCTTAGCACAGTCTATCAATCCTTTATGCTTTCACATCCAGTCCATACCTAGTACTACTTCCAATCCTTTGGTTCCTAGTACAATTAGGTTGGCATAAAAATCTATCCCATGTATTCTGATAGGTACATCTTTGCAAATTTTTCTAGCTTTGGTTGTTGAACCGGGGATTTGAACTATCATGACATGCTTCAGATTGGTTGGACGAATCTTACTAGTGCATGCAAATTCATCGGTGACAAATGAATGCGATGCTCCCGAATCAAACAATACTCTTGCTAAAACTTAGTTGACAGAAAACATACCCAGAACTACGTCTGGCGCTTCCTGGGCTTCTTCTGCATTCATGTGGAAGAGACGGCCATTGCGGTTGTGAGGGTTCCCTGGGGCAAATTTCCTTCCTGGTTGAACACGACGCTCCTGCTGAGCTGGGGCATTCACATTGGTATTGGCTGCAGTCTTCTTGGGACACTCATTGGAGTAGTGACCCTTCACTCCACACTCAAAACAAGTGATCTGGGACTTGTCCTTGACTGCGACAGGCACAGCATTGCTGCCAGTTCTGGGTGCAGTGTTGTTGTTGTTGTTCTTAGGAGGGGCACGGTTGAAATTGTTGGCGTTACCGGAGTTGTGATTGTTTCCTCCGGGCTTCACATTGCCCCTGCTACGGTTGGGGTAGCTTGGGCGAGAGTTTGGGGGTCGGTTGTTCCTTGGTGCATATCCTGGTGAAGGGTTGGGACGGTACTTCTGGTGACTGTTGGATCTAGACTGCTACATCATACGACGTTTGCGGTTGTCGTTTTCCTGGTTAATCTTCCCTTCCATCTGGATGGCAGAGTCGACTAGCTCTTCGAGATCCTGGAAACGGATGTTGACGAGGACAGTCTACATCTCATCATGCAGTCCATTCAAGAATCTCTCCTTCTTCTTGGCCTCCGTGTTGATCTCATCAGGTGCATATCTGGCAAGTGACAGGAATCTGTCACGGTACTCGACCACAATCATTCTCCCTTGCTTCTATTCGCAGAATTCATCTCTCATTCGGTTGACTAGGCCTTGCGGCACATGGGTGCGACTGAACTTGACTTTGAATTCTTCCCATGTCATCACTTGACCATGGTTCATATTGCGGATGCTATTCCACCAAGCTCTTGCATCTCCTGCCAGATAGTGGGTGGCGAAGAGAACTTTCTCATTTTCATCAACTCTGGCAACTACTAAGTTGTTTTCCATGGTCTACAACCAGCCATCAACATCTAATGGGTTCTCAGATTGATTGAAGATTGGGGGATTGGTGTTCTGAAATTTTTTGAGTTTGGATCCCTGGTGATCCTGGTTCCCATGCCCTTGGTTGTTGAGAGCCATCTGGGCGATCTGTTGAAGTGTTGCTAAGTTGGCTTGACGTTCTGCCCGGCTTGCTTCACGGTCTGCGATGAGATTTTTCAGTATCTGCAGCATTGGGTCTTGCGACGAGCTGCTCCCTCCTTGGTTTCCACGAGTCATTTGAAGATTGAGATATAGGGGTAAGAGGGAAATTCTAAGGTTCATGGTTTTGGGTTTTCAACGCTAAAACTTTGAGTTAGACTCAGGTTTTTCAACTAACTTCATTTTCATTCATGCAAGCAAGCACACGATACAACACACACCACAACAATCAAAGGGAAAACATATGGTTTGAAGAACCATTCTGTAAGCTACAATACAGTGAGATCGATACATCTCATGCTACGACAGTGCTCTAGTGCATCTACTCATCGTCAATGAAGTCGGAGTCCTCATCATCAGTGTAGAAGTCCACGGCATCCTCCTCCAGAAAGTCATCATCGTTGCTGAGGTAAGAATCCATGTCTCCCTGGATGTCTTCACCCTCATCTTCTTCTTCCTTTGCTGCAAGCTGAGCTTCCTGCTCCTTGATGGTCTTCTCAAGGTCGGCCACCTTCTTGCGAAGACAGGCGATGGTGCGATCCTTCTTGGCACGTTGACGGCGAAGAGACTGACGGTCCTAGACAAGCAGTGGGAAAGTCTGGGCCTTCTGATCGGCAATGGCACGGTTCTGGTTGGCTAATTCTCTAGCATTGTCCAGTTCCTGCTGTCTATCATGCAGCAAGAAGTCAAGGTTCTCCACTTGACTCCTCAACTCGGGGTGGCCCGGCATCTCCATTGGCATTCCCATGAAGTCATGTCTTGCATAGTGGGCAAAACGGGTTCCTTGGACCTTGTTGACCCTGAGGGCACATAGACGTGCGAGAGCTTCATGCATTTCCCTGGCTAATCCATCTAGCCAGTGATTCTCTCTCACGGAGAACTGAATTCTCCCAGAGGTTGGTGCTTCAATGCTTCCTCTAAGATCGGTGGTGACTAGCCACTGTAGGTCTCCTCCTAGTGGTCCTGGAAGTGGAGCTCCAAGAAACTCCGGGTGTGGGCGTCCCAGTAACTCTGATAGTGAATCAAGATCCCTCTCGAAGATCAGTTGACCTCCATTTCCTAACTGGTAAAACTTGTTGAACTGAGTCTCCATCTACAAGATTTAAGGATGAGGAAGTAGTGAAGGGATCAAGTGTGTCAAATTTTAAGTAGTGGTGTAAGAATTTTGAGTATCATGAGTTTTTGAGAAAGAATCCACAAGGTTAAGAGAGGAGATAGTTTTTCATAAATACTCACTTTGGTTTTGAAACTAAGTTTTTGGTTTGACGTCCATTCTAACTAGGGTCTCCTATGGTTAGGATGGCTCTGATACCAACTTGTCAACACCCAGATTTTTAATACCAGATGCCCGTTATGCCATACCTCACAATCCCAGGATTACCATTTTTGCGAGACATAACGGATTGGATATCACAGTACATCATCCATTACAAACCATACATAAGGTCTTACACAAATAAGGATCTCATGATCTAGTCTTAATACAACAAGCAGCGGAAATAAAAGATAAGCGTAGCGGTGGGGTCCATCTTCAGGGGCACAGGCAATGCTGACGAAGGCAGATAGTCCTAGTTATCATAGCCGTCCTGTTGGCCATCATCTTGATAGTCTCCTTCATAGTCTGGCCATGATAATAGCCAGGGACAAAAGCCATGAGTACTCTTTAAGTACTCTCAAACTACCACTAACAAGTACTATATTTCAAATTTAAAGTGCTAACTCTATGTTTAACTATGAAGTTAAGCTTGAAACCTAAGCTGAGTTTAGAAGCAAAGAAAGATAAAGTAAAGTTCTAGAATCACTTAAGTTGGGAAGCTAGTGTCATAAACACAACCCTATTGTGGTCAAGTCAAGATTCATCATTCCTTTCAAATTATTTGGAAAACATCTGACAACGAAACAGTATGGCCATTCCAACTGTTCATAACTGCGGACACGGCTATTCGAATAGTTTGACACTCTGCAGAGGTGGTACACTTTCACCACAAGATTCGATATATCTGTCAGGGATAACCCTGAATCATCATACTTAGTATGCAAATAATCAAACATAACCTTCCCTTTACACACCCTAGTATAACCACCTCTCCTATGAGCATGGCCTCCCAACCATGACCATCAGTCATCTTGGGCACTGCATAGGTGGACATCATGAGAGGTAGCCTCAGCTCAGACCTCTCCCATGAGGGAACTAATACTAATGCATATAAATTTCCAGCTAAGCCTTACCCAATTCAGGTAGTGTGGTTGTTCGGTAAATTTGGAGTGGTATCGCATCCGAATCCAACAATCAGTTTTATAAAAGGGTTAAGGCTCATGCCTCAACATTTTCATCATCATCAACCATTTGTGTTTCACAACACATGTCAAAACATCTCAATAGAATGACTCATCATTCCAAGGTTTTCATAATTCATTTTCACCAAGTGTTCCCATCTAAAGTGATTCAAGTTTTTGATCTACTCTAAACTACTAAGTTAAGAGTGTTCACTAAGGTGGAAAAGATGGGTTCAATCTCATGCCATAGAATGACATCCAAAGGTTTCTAAATAGGTCAAGTTTTATACTTTTTATGCTACCTTCAAAACATGTAAAGAACTTTGTGTAAACTAAGAGTGTAAAGTTTGTAAAATAGAACTTGGGGTAGTACTAGTCAAAGGGATGTGATCAAAGCATGCTTCAGGCATCTTTACTAAACCATTTAGTTTGGTCCTAACTTGCTAAGAACTAAACTTGCAAGTGTTAGCTTGCACTGTTAATGGTGGCTTGCACTTAGATAGTGCTAGCTTGCTAATAGTAGCTTTCCTTGGTTGGTGCAGTGGTTGAAGTTTTCTTCTTCTTCTTCTTGGTAGAACTCCTCCTCCTCGAAAGCTTGGTCGGTACTATCGTCTATAAATACATACGGAGCACACAATCACCAAACAATACTTAACTAGGCTAAGTAGCATTCTAAGACACATATTTGATGATCTAATATCATCACAAGCATCACAATTTTAATTTAATGGTTTCATCCTTTTTATTTTAGAAAATTAATTTCTACTCATTGAAAAAAATTAACTAAGATTTCATATTCACCACTTAAACTATGCGATCATGTTGACACATGTCATCACCACATATCCTAACATGTGGGAATGAGAATTAAAGGTTGGATCAACATTACTTTGGTTTAAGTTCATTATTTAATGATTTAAAGTGAATAGAATTTCCTATATAGCATTATTTTGATACTAGTCCAAAGTCGCTGCATGTAAACCTTCATATTATTACATAGTTAGATAGATATGATAAAATGTGATTTTTGAGAGTTGGAATCAACTAAAAAGCTAACTTGGTTGATTTTATAAAAATGTTGCAAGTTGCCAATGCTTCTGTTTTGTTATTTTTATTAGGAGAGATCTATAACTCTAATTGAATTAAATCCAACGGTCTTGGATAGATCATCTCAATACCTTTCAGGCAAAATTGGTTTCATGCAATTTGGATTTGTCAAACTCCCAGAAATTAAATTTTAAAAGAGTGGACAGAAACTAGATTTAACTAAAAAGAAAAATCCAGATTAGAACGGGTGGGCTAGCGCGGGAAAGGAATTGGGCCGGCCCAGTGGCACTCCGCGGCACGGGCTCAGCTGACAGGGGGGTCCCGCTTGTCAGCGGCACTTAAAACGCGAAACGGTACACGCGCTGTGGGCCGTAGGATTAGAAGGGGAATCTACGGCTGAGGGTCATCGTCGATGACGAACAGGTCGCCGGTGAGCTCGAACCCTAGCGGCTCGGTGGGGGTCTGTTGGGGACGTACCAGGGCTCCTGCGACGACGGCGAGGTAGGCAAACGAACTGGAAGATGACGGCGAGCTTAGGGACGGTCGAAGCAGCTCCGGGGGTGGTCGCAATCAACGTCGCCCTTCTCCTCCAGAGGCGGTGGCTCTGGCTCCAATTCCGGCGAGCTGCTGCTCCCCTTGCTCCGCCTGGAGGTGGGTGAGGTTCAGAGAGGTGAGGGGAGTGGAATGGTGTGGAGAGAAGAGGCTGGGGAGGCTTCCTTTTATAGGCCCGGCGGTGAGACCGAGCGGGATGGGCAGGCGATGGTGGCGACATGGCTATGGCGGGGTAGAGGCATGGCTGAGGGTGGCGATCGACGGACGGTCCCCTGGTGGTGCTCTAGGAAGTGAATGTGGCCGTAGGGGCGGTGGCATGCGGTCTGGGCGAGGTGGCGCTCTGAGTCGCAGAGGCGGCGTGTCCACGGCGAGCGGTGGCTGTGAGGCGTTGGGCGGCCAGCGGGCGTGTCTGGGGTGTTCTTCAGGTCGTGGCAGAGCGGCGGGCGCGGGATGTGGCCAAGGGGCGGTCTGTGCTAGCGGGGACAGAGCGCGCTCTGGGGGCGGCACCGACATGGTGCGGTGGCACTGGGCGCATGGTTTCCTTGGTGATCCACTGCAGGACTTGGCTCGGGCAGGGGACAGATGGTGGCGGTGAGGTGTGAGCTACCTCCTATACATGGAGAGAGAGGGGGAGATGGTCTGCTGTGGTGAGGGCAAGGTTGGCCGCCGAGGGGTGGATCGGCAAGGCATGGCAATGCCACTAGGGGTGTAGGAAATGGGTGATAAATGCATGGTTAGACTCTGGTGGGACAAGGAGATTAAATGTAGACCATTTGGGGGCAAAACCCTGTTCAAAACAGTGAGCTAGGATTTAGGGTGGAAATCATGCATGCCAAGTGTTTAATGAAATGGCCGCATGAGATTTAGTTTTGAATTTTGAAAAGATTTTTGGTGGGTTTGCTAGGAATAAGCTTGAGATTCTGTGGCTGCTTGGGTTTTGAAAATTGAGCTTGTTTGAGTGGTTTTTTAAATAATGGGATCTTCCCATATGAATTAGATTCAATTTTAAACTATCATTTTAAATTAGCATTTGAAAGTTTTTAGCAGATCACAAAGTGGGCCTTGGTACCTCATTATTTGTACTATCAAGGGGTGTAAAGATCCACACATGTTTCTGTTAAGTTTTGAGTACTAGGAATAGCCAAAGTAGGCATGAGAGTTAATTTTGCCAAAATGACCATTCACTTCAAATATTCATTTTGAGTTGTTCTTCTTTGGAAAAAGTTTGGGAATGACCTAGATGATGTTTATTTCACTTAAGAAACATTTTAGAAGCAAGGGATCACACAACCATGGCAATTCAAAACAACTCCTATTTTAAATGCACACATACATGAATGCTTTCATTTTTAAATTTGCAAAAGTTTTTGTTAACCCCAAATTTGATGATTTAGATCTTGATAAGCTTGAATTGAAGTTTTGAGATGTTACATCTTGCCATGCCAGAATTCATTCTAATAATTATGTACGGTTAGTATGCCCTCTTTATTACTGTAAAGATTTCTAATAAACGTTTATTTGTGCAGAAGTTGGGGTTGCGCTCCAAGGCGTGCTCCTAATAAATCCGAGGTATAATATACGTGGCGACCCTAGCCCGAGATATTAGTGATTAATTAATTGAAGCGACATTCAAGCTTTGTTACCTGAATCAACCAGAAATTATATCGATCTGTTTTGGTGCAGTTATGTCAGTGTTTCTAAATATAGTGATATATTCAGTTCTGCATCTACCGTCATATGAATATTGTTTTTTCTTAACCATATGAAATTTCCTTGAGAATTACTCTGATTTCATCGGTGCAACACCCTCCATACCTAAACAAATAATTATTCTTTGTGTTACTAATAACCATATGCTCTTTTTGGCTAATGTGGGAGATGGTACTTAGGCAAATCCTGTTGTTGAATACACTATTGCATATCTTGGTAAGAAATGCATCATAATTTAGAGTGCTCAAAAGATGCCTAGAACACCCTTTTCACAGTTTATCTAAATCGTGTCAGGTGAAGATGACTGAATCCATTAGGACTTTCAGGCCAACTGCTATGACTCTAGTGGGCTGCCTATAAATATTAAGAACGTCCTCCTTTTATGCTAGCTACTTCCAATGCTCCATTCTGGGTAGTGATATCATGATCACCATGTCGTTCGTGTTTGATATTCATCCTAGGCTACGTAAATAATGAAACAACTAGCTCTGTTGTGAACCAAGATAGTACACATCCTTGTGTTTGACTCCTGTTAGCTGAGAACCATGTATTATACTTTATATGTAATATATTTATATACTTTGTGCAGTATTCCTCAATTTTGCAGGTGAGAATAAATACAAGTGATCTATGGGGTAATAGTGTCGCTTACCGTGTTGACTACTGTGTTGACCAGTAGCAGACCTAAGTCGGGAAAGCTCTTGACCTTACAACTTTTTATCAGTAGGAGATTGCTCCCTACTTGGTTTTATCGCCGTAACACATAATGTAGATTAATGCGGATGTTACAGGGCCGTGCGCCAAGGCGCACCTCTAAATCTAGTGGCGAATAAACTGTGATGCTTAGAACTGACCAAACAGTTTTTTTAATAAAATTTCACCGACCTATTAATAATCATCAAGAATATTACAAATAATTTCAAAAGTAATAAAGATTACAAATAGGTCATTGGGCCACCTAGTGATGACTATATACATTAGCACGAACCGAAGGCGCATCGCCATCCTCGCCCCTCCATCACCAGAGCCGGATAGAGCTTGCCTTAGTAGTACTTGTCGTAGTAGACATATGAGAAGCCATCATGCAAAGGCCCTGAAGGAGAAGTGCACCAGAGCAGCAACCATCACCGAATATAACAGTCGTGGAAGAGACTGATCTCAACACACTCCAATGAATACCAAAAAACAACGGAATCCCAAGAGAACCATTAAACAAACGTTTCGCAAAAAAAACCATTAAACACACGACTGTACATGTCCTCCATCATTATTAGGTGCACCACCAGAGCAATGAAAGGCAAGGAATAAGGACCTTGAAAGGCAAGGAATAAGGACCTTATTCAGGACGTAACCGTCAATTAAATATTCTGACGAAAACACTGAAATAGTCTAAACAAAAAAATCAAACCTTCCTGGACATGGCGATTTGGCTCCCAGGTCCCTATTATAAAAAAATAAATTTTATATGAATTCAAAATGTTGAAAAATTCCGAAACAAAATCCTGGGTGTGCATCCGAACATGCTATCACTAGTAGAAAAGCCCCCCTTTGGTCCCGATTCATATGGGCCATTGGTCCCGGTTCACTCGGGACCAATGCTGGTCCCGGTTCTGGCATGAACCGGGATAAATGGGTCTCCACGTGGGCGCGCGCGCACAACGAGGGGTGGTGGATCATTGGTCCCGGTTCGTGGAATGAGACGGGATCATTGGTCTCCACGTGGATGCGCGTGCAACGAGGGGGGGGGGGGGGGTGGATCATTGGTCCCGGTTCGTGGCACGAACCGGGATAGTTGGTCTCTGCATTTCGGGCTATTTTTGTACCACGGCAGCGTTTTGTGTTTTTTTCCATTTATTTATTTGGTGTTTTGTATTCAATTTAATGGTACTACATATATACAGCAATAATGAAGGAACCACGATATATATATATTACACATCATGGTCATAAATATATTATACACCATCTCAACCGCCGTGCTTGGTCGAAATATATTACAAACAGTACTCACACGAATTTCATCTAATTTACATCTTTTTTACACTTCACCCTTCCAAATGAATTGGGCAATAGTATTCCCCTTTCGGATCTATGACATGTTCTAATAAGAATCCGGCAATTTCCTCTTGAATTGCTTGTACACGTTCTTGTGATAGAAGACCGTCCCGCATCCGTTCGATCTAATTTAAAGAAGGGGATCAATATATATGAATGAAACCAAACACAATTGGTGGTAATAAAATAAAGTTGTGATAATTGTTTATCGTACTTCAATTTTTTTAAAGTTCCGGTCTGCGCCCTTCTCTTTGGTCGTCTAGCGAATGAACTCACAGACATAGTATTGATACGTCCATTTTGCATCACTATTCTATGTCATAATTCACTGTTATTCATTGATATATTTCGTATTTAGAGATGATACTTATGTTATTTCATCTATTTTTGCATGGTTGATGACTTTTGGAGCATGGACCGCTTCAGTCAGGATTCTGGTGGAAAAGGTGTTGTTTGGAAGCAAAATTCGCGAAGATCAGAAAATCCGGGAAAATACATGGAAAATCCTATTTTTCCAGAAGACGAAGGAAGCTGGAAGGAGGCTGGAGATGGGCCATAGGTGGCCCACACCACCCACTGGTGCGGGCCGGCCTAGGTCACGCCACCAGGTGGTGTGGCTGCCCTGGTCCACCACTGGCTCTCCCCTATGGCGTATATATTCCTCCCGAAACCCTAAGACTCGGGGAGTGACCACAGAAAGATTTCGCCGCCTCTGCGGGATGGAAAACACCGAGAGAGAAAGATCTCTCTGGCAGATAGATTTCTGCCGGATGAATTCCTTCCCGGAGAGGGGAGATCGTCGCCATCAACACCACCATCAAGCTGGACTTCATCGGGATCATCATCATCATCACCACCATCTTCGCCATCAGCACCCACATCACCATCTCCATATTGCTGTAACAATTGGGTTGAATCTTGCATTAGTTCTTAGGGGAAACTTTCCCGGTGTTGATTACTCTTTATAGTTGATGCTATTGAGTGAACCGTTGAATTATGGTTTATGTTCAGATTGTTATACATCATTATTCCATCTCTGATCATGATCCATATGATGTCTTGTGAGTAGTTCGTTTTGTTCTTGAGGACATGGGAGAAGTCATGTTGTTAGTAGTGGAATTGTGTTGAGAAAGATTCAATAGGTTGATATTTAAATTGTGGTGTACTTCTTCTAGTGGTGTCATGTGAACGCCGACTACATGACACTTCACCTATATGGGCCTAGGGGGAATGCATTGTGTATTTGGATGCTGATCCTAGGCGTTGCCGAAGTGACAGAAACCTGAACCCCCGTTAGGAAACCATTGCATAAGGGACGTAAGGGTCTTAGAGTTTAAAGCTGTGGTTTGGTTTCTACCTTAATTACTTTCTTGTACTTACAGATGTTTGCAAGGGGTATAATCACAAGTATGTATTAGTCCTAGGAAGGTCGGTACATTAGCACAGGTTCACCCACACAACACTTAGCAAGCTAAAGAAGATTAATCAACTATATGAAGCGAAAGCACTTGTCAATGTTCCCATGTGTCCTCGAGAATGTTTGGTCATCTTAAGTAATACAACCGGCTTGTCCTTTGCAGCATAAAGGATTGGGCCACTTGCTGCATTTATTCCTACTATCTTTTATTTACTCGTACTTTGTTTACTTGCTTTATCAAAAACCCCTAAAAATCTGTTTGCTAAGTATTTGCAGAGAATTCCTGATCCATACCACTAGCCAGGACCTTCTGCTCCTCATTGGGTTCGACACTCTTACTTCTCGAAAATACTGTGGTACACCCCCTATACTTGTGGGTCATCAAGGCTTTTTTCTGGCACCGTTGCCGGGGAGTGAAGTGCTACTGGAGAGTGGAATTGGTAAAGGAAACTTCTACTGTGAGTATTGTTTACTTCTGTTAGTTGCTTCATTTTCGTTATGGATAATTCACCGAGTTTCTTATTTGGTAATGCTACTGCCACTGCTAAGGTTGTAGATGAACCACCACCTACTAAGAATGATGCTTTTAAAATACCTACAAGAATTATTGATCATGTTATGGATAGGAAGTAGGTTGATCATTAAAATAACTACTATGTTGGGGATGGAATTGTCCATCCCGATGATCATTTACTCTTTATACACGAATTATGCGGGTTGTTCAATTGTGCAGGTATTACTACAAATCAAGTTAAGGAGAAGTTATTTTCATTATCACTAAAAGGAAGAGCTGAGGAATGGTATAAGCTGCTGAAGAATGGTCAAGCTCTTGAATGGGAGGAAATAGTACCTCTCTTTTATTCAAAGTTTTATCCTCCTAGTGAGATTCATAAAGATCGGAATCAAATATACAACTTTTGGCCTCTTGATAGAGAGAATACAACTCAAGCTTGGGGCAGATTGAAGTTACTAATGCTCAAATGTCCCATTCATGAGCTCCCCAACAATATTATTATCAATAACTTTTATGCATGGCTCCCTCTACATGATAATGATTTATTGGATGCTTCTTGTGCTGGATCATTCACTCGCATGGAAGAAGAAGCTAAATGGGATCTCCTGGACCATATTCAAGACAATGCTGAAGCTTGGGAGAATGACAAAGGTAGAAAGTCAGGTATAAATTATGATTATGAATGTATTGAATCTTTTATGGGAACTGATGACTTTCAAAATATAAAAAATGCTTATGGTCTAGACTCTCAAGCTATTGCTTCTTATTTTAAGGCTTTTGCTTCCTATATTGAAGTGCCTGAAAAGAAGTGGAATAAGTATCATGAAACTTATAAAGATATTGCTAAGAGTGTTCCTGCAAGAAATACTGAAGTTTATACAGCTAATCATGTTTTACCGGAACCTTATATTGAGAAAATGCCTTTCCCAGTTAAGATAAAGGAACATTCTATGATAGCTAGTATGTTTAATGAAAGTAAAAATAAAGTTGTTGAACCTGATAAACAAATGGATGATGAACCTATAATAGCAAATGTGAAAGACTTTGTTACTCAATATGTAGAAGAGGGACACACTATCCTTTGTAAGGATACCTCTAATATTGTTTCACAAAGTAGTGTTATGAGAGCTAGTATTCATGTGTTTTCTATTAGGATAAGTGATCATTGTTATGATGGATCGTGTGATAGCTATATTTTTAAGTTTATGCATGATACTGAAAGTTACTATGAGAGAGGGAAAAGTGTTCTTATGCATCTCAATAATATCAAGTTTCCTCGTTTTATGCTGAAAGTTTTTATGTTGCACTTCTTTTGCCTTCTTATGCAAGTAGCCTTTGGTTTCAAAAATTTGTTTGTTTACAAAATTCCCTTGCATAGGAAGTAGGTTAGACTTAAACGTGTGTATTTTTGCTTCTTAATGCTCTCTTTCACTTCAATTCATATTCCTTTGTGAGCATCTCCAAAATTATCACGCCCATCTTAATGGCTATAAAGAAAGAGCTTTTTGGGAGACAACCCAATTTATTTTTGCTTTCAGTTTGTTTGTGTTTATTTGAGTCTTGGAAGTTTTTACTTTGGTAATAACCTCTCCTTATCCGTTTTGTTTGGTTTTCGTGTCAAGATCAACCTCTAATGAGACAGAAGTAAGATTTGGGGAAGTTGCTGTCCCGAAACAGATTTTGGTGCTTCACCGTAAAAGTTCGTGAGAGATCTCTGTATGTCGGATTCAGCTGTAATTGTTTGTGCTTTTGACCCAGGTTGTTATTTAACTTTCGTTAGTTTTACACTTTTTGATTTGAGCAATAGAAGATGTTCGAAAAAACTGATCTTTACCTGCTGGTATGTTTTGAAAGATTTTGCCACTCTTGCATTTGCTTCTTTATTCGATTTCCTTTTTGAATTCTTTTTGGGTTTTTGGAAGGAGTTGCTATAGTAGCTTATGTTTTGATGGTTTTCAGTTGAATTTGGACTCAAAAGGTTTTATCACTTCACGTGTACTAATGTTGCTAATGAGAATTGTGTGAAGTTTTGTGTGAAAGAAATTTCCAGGTGGTGGAGATAATGGTGCAATAAGGAAGAGAAGGGTTTTATGAATCAAGCAATAAGTGTATGAAGATGAAGATATCGATGTTATTCAAGTGGTGACTCTGGAAGAATCTACTAGATACCAAATTCAGAGACCTGCAGAGTCTGTTTTTCAAATAGGTAACCGTTCTGGTAAGAAAAGTTCCACGAAAATACAATCCAACAATATTTTTGTAGTTTTTAGCCAATAAGGAAAGTTACGAAGCGAAAGAGGGACGAAAACAGAGCTAGGGTGGCTCACACCGCCCATTGGCGTGGTCCAACCCCTGGCCGTGCCACCAGGTGGTGAGTCCACCCCAGACTCCGCCTCCGACTCGTTTTCTCCCAGTACCTTCCTTTTATTATGAAACTTCGTAATATATAATCCCCCGGATCCCCCGAGGTTCGTATATCGTGTTTTCGTTGTGTTTTCGTTTTGATCTGTTTCTGCCAGGAACTATTCTTGAAAGCTTAGAAGCATAATGGTGTCTGCCAAGGATAAAGGAAAGGAGCATATGGAGGAAGATCTCCAAGACGCCAAGCAAGGGCTGGTACCTTTAGTCACTTGCCCTACATCAATAGAATCCCTACGTGTCACTAATGAGTTCTGCGATAAGTACCGAGACTTGAGGAGGAAGGTGGACATGCTTCAATGGGAGAATAATAGGCTTCACAAGATGCTGGAAGATTTCCTCATGTCAACTAAGAAAATATTACCACCACCACGAAAGGAGTAATTCGTCATCAGGTTTGGCATCCCCTTGGTTTGTTCCAAGCTTGGGGGAGTGCCGCGGTATCACATCACTATCTTCTATTTTTTTACCTTATTAGCAGAGTCATATCATGAATAGAGAAGTTATTATGTATGATGGTTTGCATTATGGAAGTGTCCCCTCTCTCGTTAGATATGTATCCCTTTGTGTGAGTTGCCGTTATGTAATATTAATGAGAAGTTCTTTCATTCACTCTTTTGCATAGCTTATATTAGTTTTCAATTCGTGGTTATATGATTGATCTTGTTGTTAGTATTGGTATCACTTTGGGATCATTGAGTTAATTTAGTTGGTTTTGGCAAACCTGGCTTGGTCAGTAGCAAAACTATTTTTGAGAGTTGAATGAAAAGGTAAAAGTACTCTAAAGAAAAATAATTTCATCATCTTTCTTTCTTTCTTTCTTGATTTGCTCATAAGTCTAGTATTTTCTAGTTAAGATCTTTTGTGCTTCCAAGGAAGATTGCATGATTTGTTTTTATCACTTGTATGTTTGTTTGTTTCCTTCAACTCTTATACTTGCTACCTAGCCTTGCTAGCCAAAAACCTGAACTGAGAGGGAATTCTTCTCGTGCATCCACTTCCTTAAACCAAAACCATGCCATTTGTGTCCACCATACCTACCTATTAGCACTATTGCTATTCCAATTAAATTCTTGTTTTATCTACCTCCCAAATTAAACTTGTTATGTGAAAATTAGTGACTAAAGCTCTCACGAACTTGATGGCACACATTACTTTCTTGCACTTAATGAACTTGAACCATTGTGCTCACCTATGCAGCGTATATGCTTGCACTTTGTAAGTTGTGAATTAGCAGAACCATGCTGTCATGGGGAACACTTTCAACATTGCACTGGTACTTTGTACCTAGTTGATATCATGTTCTTTTGTCTATGGATGTCGTCGGTGTGGAATGAAAGGGGAGCTTGTAAGTCCATGGAGTTATGCATGTGTGTTAGAGAAACGCCTAGGCCGCTGGTCTAATCCATGCTGACATGGTGGAAACCTGCAGCGTAACCATAACGAGCATCTATGAACCATTCTTCTTATAAAAAAGAGTCCGATATTGAGAAAAAAGAGATATTATAAAAGGAGGAAAGAGAGAAAAAAACACCATATTCCCATGGTAAATAAGAAGATTGTTGAGATGCTTATTGTGTGCTTGCCTTTTTATTTTGATATGGGGATTCTTCCGTATCATCGGGCAAGGGGGACCCCATTGGTTAATTAATGTACTTTTATGTGTTGAATTACTCAGTACAATATTGTTAGAACAAACTCCTCTGATATTATAGAATAAAAGTTTTGGTATACTATGTGCTAAGTATTCTTTTCCTATCAATGATCCATGAATTTTTCATAATAGAATTCTCATAATAAAATATGAGAATTCTATTATGAAAAGTAGAGTATTCTTGCAATAGTACTTACGACTTCCATTTTCTCCAAAATCATTGGTTTAATGTTAGTAAAGTAAATCCTATTAATATTAATAGGAGCATAAAGTTTGATTCTCTAAATTTTTCCTTTTATTGAAAGAATTCTCAAAATTTAAGGGAGAAACAAACTAATTAGAAAAAAAGGAGTTCCAACTCTTTCAAGCAGTCTTTCTATTAGGCACAGCAAGCCAGCCTAATTTCTAGAATAGGGCTGCGGGCAGGAGGGCTTTGTTTGTGCAATCTTGCTCGCAACACCCTCTCCTCCAGCATATGTTTACGATGACAAGAACTTACCGGTGACTAAGCTTGAGTAGCATGAGGAGCGGCCCTCGTATTCAAGGGACATGAGATTCGCAATTTACAACTTATCAAGCATATCCTCATATTTGATCACTTTTACCTTAATCACCTAAATATGCCTATGATAGGGGCAATGAGAGCTGAAAGCTAGTAAGTATCATAATTTTTGGGAGCTCTTTATGAAACTTGAAATCCCTACTTCCCTCTCCGAAGGGCCTTTCTTTTACTTTTTAGTCGAGTCAGTAAACCTACTCCCTTCTATCTCAGCAAGTATTTTGAGTTGTTGTGTTTCATTCATTCATATGATGATTTATTCAATCATGTTTCTTATGTTCCTTGTTTTGCATATTGCTCTTATCTGGGTGTTTACTACTTTGAAAGCTTTCATTGGAAACCAGTTATTTCTGAACTCCAGCAAATTATCAACTATTCTTCGACTAAGAGCTAAGTTTGCCATTACCAATTATGATTTACTTTATGTATCTTTATTGTGTTTCCTTTACTTATTGCAAGTTAAGTTATATAATAGTGAGTTGTCTTCTATTATGATCTATGTATTGATGAACGTGATGCTTCTTGGCTGTATTCTTTTATCGACTCTTCACTCCATAAACCTGAGGCCATGTTTATTGAGGTCAGTTTCGCTTGGGGACAAGCGAAGTCTAAGCTTGGGGGGAGTTGATACGTCCATTTTGCATCACTATTCTATGTCATAATTCACTGTTATTCATTGATATATTTCGTATTGAGAGGTGATACTTATGTTATTTCATCTATTTTTGCATGGTTGATGACTTTTGGAGCATGGACCGCTGCAGTCAGGATTCTGGTGGAAAAGGTGTTGTTTGGAGGCAAAATTCGCGAAGATCAGAAAATCCGGGAAAATACGTGGAAAATACTATTTTCCTAGAAGACGAAGGAAGCTAGAAGGGGGGCTAGAGATGGGCCACATGGGGCCCACACCACCCCCTGGCGCGGACCAGCCTAGGTCACGCCACCAGGTGGTGTGGCCGCCCTGGTCCTCCCCTGGCTCTCCCCTCTGGCGTATATATTCCTCCCAAAACCCTAAGACTCGGGAGCGACCACAGAAAGATTCCGCCGCCTCTGCGGGGCGCAAAACACCGAGAGAGAAAGATCTCTCCGGCAGACAGATTTATGCTGGGGGAGTTCCTTCCCGGAGAGGCGAGATCGTCTCCATCAACACCACCATCAAGCTGTACTTCATTGGGATCATCATCATCATCACCAGCATCATCACCATCAGCACCCTCATCACCATCTCCATATTGTTGTAACAATTGGGTTGAATCTTGCATTAGTTCTTAGGGGAAAATTTCCTGGTGTTGATTACTCTTTGTAGTTGATGCTGTTGAGTGAACTGTTGAATTATGGTTTATGTTCAGATTGTTATACATCATTATTCCATCTCTGATCATGATCCATATGATTTCTTGTGAGTAGTTCATTTTGTTCAGGAGGACATGGGAGAAGTCATGTTGTTAGTAGTTGAATTATGTTGAGAAAGATTCAATAGTTTGATATTTAAGTTGTGGTGTACTTCTTCTAGTGGTGTCATGTGAACGTCGACTACATGACACTTCACCTATATGGGCCTAGGGGAATGCATTGTGTATTTGGCTACTAATCCTAGGCGTTGCCGGAGTGACAGAAACCTGAACCCCCATTAGGAAACCATTGCATAAGGGACGTAAGGGTCTTAGAGTTTAAAGTTGTGGTTAGGTTTCTACCTTAATTACTTTCTTGTACTTACAGATGTTTGCAAGGGGTATAATCACAAGTATGTATTAGTCCTAGGAAGGTTGGTACATTAGACAGGTTCACCCACACAACACTTAGCAAGCTAAAGAAGATTAATCAACTATATGAAGCGGAAGCACTTGACAGTGTTCCCATGTGTCCTCGAGAACGTTTGGTCATCTTAAGTAATACAATTGGCTTGTCCTTTGCTGCATAAAGGATTGGGCCACTTGCTGCATTTATTCCTACTATCTTTTATTTACTCGTACTTTGTTTACTTGCTTTATCAAAAACCCCTAAAAATCCGTTTGTTAAGTATTTGCAGAGAATTCCTGATCCATACCACTAGCCAGCACCTTCTGCTCCTTGTTGGGTTCGACACTCTTACTTATCAAAAATACTGCGATACACCCCCTATACTTGTGGGTCATCAAGTATCCACATAAGTTATTCCCGGCTTCCTGCCTCAAGCACTTTACGAGAACGAAGTTCAATCAAAATAATAATCAAGCATGATAATGGTATTGAAACTAGAATCAAAGAGATGCGTGGATCTAGCAAGTAGTACTTATAGTCAATGGTTGAAATGTAAGCTTTGGCTTCCAAACACCCCTAGTGTTGGCGGTGAACCATTTCCAAGCCTTCTGGAGGCATTCCTACATGTGCGCCCACTTTTCTAAAGGTGTGCCTTTTGAGTCCATGACTTTTACTACTCCTTGGTCAACAACAATGATTAACATAATATAGTGGAAGCTAGACACACTAACAAAATATAACACGAGTCAATTATACGCTTAACATCGAGTAAGCAAAAATAGAATGTGTACAAGACAGTAACACTCACCGAGCATTGTAAGGAAATAGTATTTCCCTTCTGTTGCCGAAATACGTCAATGCTTGTACCAAGTTATCCTCTGTCTCTTTGGGTTTTGTTTTTAGAGTAACTTCATGAATGAAATTGCAGTCAACAATCCCAAGGTCATAGATTTGTCCTTTGTTACATTCGAGAATCTTCATTCTTCATATATAATTAGTATAGTGATGAGTAAGATTATACAAGCAATGGATGAGCTGAGCTAGAAAGACTTAATTAAAGAAATTAATAATACTTACAAACAATAGGCACTGACGATAGTTTTGTCGAGGGCGTATCATTGGTAAAACTGAAATAATTCTGAAAATTCAATCAGTAGGAAGCCATCTCCATGACCGTAATGGTGGTGTTTATCCCTAGCATAGATCCATTTTTTGGATTCAGCAGAGGCTTGCATGTACCACTTATGCAATCTTCGCGTTTTGGTTGGTAGATCTTTGACTAGCTCGGGTTTGACGAGAGGAGCCTCGTGCCGGTATACGTATGCTATTTGTTGGTACCCCTCGAACTCGTCCATACGGCTCATGTACTTAGTAATAGACAATCCGTATAATTTAGCCTTTTCTCCATATAGTTGAATAAACTCCGGATCAATATTCGGATCATGCCGCTCCTAGTCTCTCCACTCATTGGTATCGTACACTTTGAGCGGTTCGACCATTGATTTTTCTGTTGTCTGAGCTGCGCAACTTCTTTCCCGACTCTCTGCTCTTTTGCCTCAGCCGACTTGGTAATAGAGCGGGCTAATATGAGCGCTATGGGTTGGTGAAGCTGAATCTTAAGCGCAGCTGCTTTGGCTTTATCTTCTGCGGTGACCGGGAAGAATGGCTCTATCGGCCTTTTCTTGTTAGCCATGTCAATCTTCCACTTTTCATAATGGGCATATGCGGCCGCAGAAATTTCCTCATATGTCTTCACGCAAGGTAGCTTCTTCATATTCTTATGAGGTACTCTTGGGAGGGACGATAGCTTACGTTTTGGTGATCAGAACGTTCTCTTGTTCCTGCTGCTGGTGTTGCCCCTCTTAGTATACTTTCTCTTTTGTCTCTAAGGCTCAGGGGACGGAGACGGTTGAGGCGGCGGCGGAGACGGCTGAGGCGACGGTGGAGACGGCAACGCTGAGTGGTGAGGCAGTGAAGGCGATTGTTGCGCTGGAGAATGGTGAGGTGGCGGCGAAGGTGGATTGCTGCTCTGAGGAGTGGGTGGCCTTGGCGGCACATAATTTAGAAGCACGATGTGCTCCTTTGGCCATACAACAGTCCCCCCTTTGGCTTCTCTTAGTTCAGTCAGCTCCATATCTTCCCATGCAGGGTGGTCCAACTTCAGCTCCTCAAAATCTTGCTTCACATCATCCACCGTGACAACAACATACACTTTTGGAACCGGTCTGCAATGCCAAGTTGGGTTAGGCGCAATTGGTACGGCCATGCCGACCGCCGCCGTCACCCTTAAGTTCATAACATGCACCTTTAGCTCACAAGCTGTGCTCTCCATGATATCATTTCCCAACCGGTGTATCTGGAACCTTTTCGTCCATCCCTCATGAAAAAGACAAATCCTGCCGAATCAGGAGGAGGTTCCCAGATTTGAACTACAAGTACATGATATAATGCTTGTGAATTTTTTAAAAATCATTTATAGGTTAACAACATGCTATTTCATGAGAGATCCACTTCAAGTTGAGTGATCTGTCAACACCCGGATTTTTAATCCCAGATGCCCATTATGCCATACTTCGCAATCCTAGGATTACCATTTTTGCGAGATATAACGAATTGGATATCACAGTACATCATCCATTACAAACCATACATAAGGTCTTACACAAATACGGACCTCATGATGCAGTCTTAATACAACAAGAAGCAGAAATAAAATATAAGCGTAGCGGTGGGGTCCATCTTCAGGGGCACAGGCAATGCTGACGAAGGCAGATAGTCCTAGTTATCATAACCGTCCTGCTAGCCATTATCTTGGTAGTCTCCTTCATAGTCTGGCCATGAGAATAGCCAGGGACAAAAGCCATGAGTACTCTTTAAGTACTCGCAAACTACCACTAACAAGTAGTATAGTTCTAATTTAAAGTGCTAACTCTAAGTTTAACTATCAAGTTAAGTTTGAAACCTAAGCTAAGTTCAGAAGCAAAGAAAGATAAAATAAAGTTCTAGAATCACTTAAGTTGGGAAGCTAGTGTCATAAACACAACCCTGTTGTGGTCAAGTCAAGATTCATCATCTCATAAGTCATTTTGAAAACACCTGACAATGAAACAGTATGGCCATTCCAACTGTCCATAACCGCGGACACGGCTATTCGAATAGTTTGACACTCTGCAGAGGTGGTACACTTTCACCACAAGATTCGATACATCTGTCAGGGATAACCCTGAATCATCATACTTAGTATGCAGATAATCAAATATAACCTTTCCTTTACACACCCTAGTATAAGCACCTCTCCTATGAGCATGGCCTCCCAACCATGACCATCAGTCATCTTGGGCACTGCATAGGTGGACAACATTGAGAGGTAGCCTCAGCTCAAACCTCTCCCATGAGGGATCTAATACTAATGCATATAAACTTCCGGCTAAGCCTTACCATATTCAGGTAATGTGGTTGTACGATAAATTTGGAATGGTATCACATCCGAATCCAACCATCAGTTTTATAAAAGGGTTAAAGCTCATGCCTCAACATTTTCATCATCATAAACCATTTGTGTTTCTCAACACATGTCAAAACATCTCAATAGAATGACTCATCATTCCAAGGTTTTCATAATTCATTTTCACCAAGTGCTCCCATCTATAGTGACTCAAGTTTTTTATCTACTATAAACTACTAAGTTAAGAGTGTTCGCTAAGGTGTAAAAGGTGGGATCAATCTCATGCCATAGAATGACATCTAAAGGATTCTATATAGGCCAAGTTTTATACTCTTTATGCTACCTTCTAAACAAGTAAAGAACCTTGGGTAAAGTAAAGGAAGTAAAGCTTGGAAAATAATACTTGGGGTAAGTAAATAGTCGAAGTGGTATAACCAAAGCATGCCTAATGCATTTTCTTAGATTATCTAGCTGGCAAGGGTTAGCTTGCATTGTTAATGGTGGCTTTCCTTGGTTGATGCAGTGGTTGAAGTTTTCTTCTTCTTCTTCTTGGTAGAACTCCTCCTCCTTGTAGACTTGGTCGGTACTATCGTCTATAAATACATACGGAGTACACAATCACCAAACAATACTTAACTAGTCTAATTAGCACTCTAAGTCATATAGTTGATGATCTATTATCATCACAAGCATCACAAGTTTTATCAACTAGTTTCCTTCTTTTTATTTTAGAAAAGTAATTTCTACTCATTGAAAAATTTAACTAAGATTTAATATTCACCACTTAAAATATGGGATCATGTAGACACATGTCATCACCACACATTCTAACATCTGGGAATGTGATTTAAAGGTTGGATCATAATTACTTTGGTTTAAGTCCATTATTTAAGGATTTAAAGTGACTAGAAATGCCTATATAGCATTATTTTGGTACTAGTCCAAAGTCACTGCATGTAAACCTTAATATTATTACATATTCAGATAGGTATGGTGAAATGTGATTTTTGAGAGTTGGAATCAACTCAAAAGCTATCTTGGTTGATTTTATAAAAATGTTGCAAGGTGCAAAAGCTTCTGTCTTATTATTTTTACTAGGAGAGATCTCTAACTCTAATTGAATTAAATCCAATGGGATTGGGTAGATCTTTTCAGTAGCTTTCTACCAAAATTGGACACACTCCATTTGGATTTATAAATCTCTCTGAATTGAATTTCAAAATCAGAGACATAACTAGGTTGAAACTAAAAAGAAAAATCCTAATTCAAACTAACTGGGTTGCGCAGGAAAGCTAATGGGCCGGCCCAGTAACACTACGCGGCACGGGGCTCAGCTGTCAGGGGGGTCCAGCGGCCAGTGGCTCATAACGCGCGAAGCGATACGGGGTGATATGGGTCGTTGGATTAGAACTGGGATCGACAGCTAGGGATCATCATCGACGACGAAAAGGTCGCCGGCGAGCTCTAACGCTAGCGGCTCGGTGGGGGTGCATAGGGGGCGTACGAGGGTTCTAGCGACAACGGCGAGGCGGGAAAACAGACTGGTGGTCGACGGCGAGCTCAGGGACGGTTGAGGCAGCTCCGGGGGTGGTCGCAATCAGCGACGCCCTTCTCCTCCAGAGGCGGCCTGCTCCGGTGCAATTCCGGCGAACTGCTGCTCGCCTTGCTCCGGTTAGAGGTGTGGGATTGTCAGTGAGGTGAGGGGAGGTGAGTGGTGTGTCGAATGGGGCTCGGGGTACCCACCTTTTATAGGGTCGACGACGGGACAGCGCAACATGGCCAGGCGACGGTGGCGACATGGCTACGGGCTGCTAGCGGCATGGCTACAGGCGGCGATCGACACGCGGTCTCCTGCTGGTACTCTAGGGCTTTAATGCGGGCTTAGGGGCGGTGGTATGCGGTCGGGCGTTGCTGGCGCTCTGAGCGGCAGAGGCGGCGGTGTCCACGGCGAGCGGTGGCAGTGGTGCATTGGGCGGCGAACGAGCATGTTCGGCGTGCTCACTTGGTCGTGGCGGAGCGGTGGGTGCAGGCTGCGGTCGAGCGGCGGCTTGTGCACGCGTGTCAGGCGCGGCGCTCTAGCGCATGCTCGGCATGGTGCATACATGCAGTGCGCGGTGGTTTGGCGGTGCTCCACGCTCTGGCTTGGCTCGGGGAGGGGACAGTGGGTGGCGGTGAGGTGTGAGCTAGCTGCTAGAGATGGTGAGAGAGAGGGGGACGGTCTGCTGTTGTGGTGACCAAGTTGGCCAGCGAGTTGGTGCTCGGCATGGCTTGGGCATGCTGCTAGGGGATAGGGGATGGGTTGGTTTGGGTCTGGTTTGATCAAGGGGAGACAAAGGGAGTGTTTTGAGGAAAATTGGGTGCAAAACCCTGTACAAAACAGTGAGCTAGATATTAGGTGATAAACCTGCCTACCAAGTGTTTGTGAAAATGGCCGCAAGAAAAATATTTTGGAATTTTGAAAAGATTTTTGGTGGGTGTGTTATGCATAAGCTTGAGACTTTGTGGGTGCTTGGGTTTTGAAAATTGAGCTTGTTTGAGTTGCTTTTGAAATAGTGGGATCTTCCCATATGAAATAGATTCAATTTTAAACTGCCATTTAAAATTAGTGTTTGAATGTTTTTAGCAGATCACAAAGTGGGCCTTGGTACATCATTATGTGTACTAGCAAGAGGTGCAAAGATCCACAATTGTTTCTGTTAGGTTTTGAGTTCTAGGAATAGCCAAAGTAGGCATGTTGATTAAAATGGCACAAATGACCATTCTCTTCCTTTATTCATTTTGATTTGTTTTTCTTTGGGATTTGTCTGGGAAAGATCTAGATGATGTTTATTTCACCTAAGAATCATTTTACAAGCAATGGATCACTTAAACAAGGCAATTCAAATCAATTCCAATTTTAAATGCACACACACATGAATGTTTTAATAATTTTATTTGGAAAAGTTTTTGTTAACCCTAATTTTGATGATTTGGATCTTAATAACCTTGGATTAATGTTTTCGGCTGTTACAAACCTTCCCCCCTTAAACAAAATCTCGTCCCGAGATTTACATAGAAAACTAGGAACTAAAGAGATCTGGGAACTCTGTCCTAATGTAATCTTCTCGCTCCGAAGTAGCTTTGTCTTCGGTATGGTCACTCCACTGAATCTTGAGAAACTTGATACTCCTGGTCCTGGTGGTTCTGTAAGCTTCTTCTAAAATACGGATGGGCACCTCACGATACGTCAGGTCATTGTTGATCTCCACAACCCTGTGATCGATGTTCTTGAAAACTTCAGTCTTCTCTGGCACTTCTAGGCATTTGCGAAGTAACGAGATATGGAACACATTGTGGATGGCTGACATCTCTTCAGGTAGTAGTTGATACGATACTTCTCCTCAGCGATTCAGAATCTTGAAGGGCCAATATCTCTGGGGGCTAACTTTCCCTTCAGGCTAAAGCGTTGGGTTCCTTTCAATGGCGAAACCTTGAGATATACAAAATCTCCGACATTAAAAGTCAGGTCTATCCTTCTTTTGTTAGCATAACTCTTCTGTCTGGATTGGGCGGTCTTGAGGTTCTCACGGACTTTGTGAACCTTCTCTTCGGCTTCTCAGATAATGTCGGGTCCAAAGATCTAGCTCTCCCCTACTTGTTACCAATTTAAAGGGGTACGACACTTTCTTCCATATAGGAACTCAAATGGTGCCATATGCAAACTAGCCTGATAGTTGTTGTTATATGAGAATTCTGCGAAAGGCAGGCAGTCTTCCCATTTTGATCCATATTCCAACACACAAGCTCTTAACATATCCTCTAGGATCTGGTTGACTCTCTCAGTCTGTCCATCAGTTTGCGGGTGATAAGCTATGCTGAAATTCAACTTGGTTCCCACTCCTTCCTGAACTTTTTGCCAAAATCTTGAGGTAAACTGGGTTCTTCGATCTGATAAGATGGTCTTGAGGGTTCCATGCAGACTTACAATCCTAGCAATATACAGTTTTGCTAGCTTCGAACTCTGGTAGGTAGTCTTGGCAGGGACAACGTGAGCTACCTTGGACAGTCTATAAACTATGACCCAGATTGAGTCATTTCCCTACTAGAAGTAGGCAAACCGGTGATAAAGTCCATTCCGACGGAATCCCATTTCCATTCCGGAATCTGCAATGGTTGCAACAGTCCCGCAGGTCTCTGATGCTCTGCTTTCACTCTCTGACATATGTCACACTTGGCGATGTAGCTGTCGATTTCTCTCTTCATCTTGTGCCACCAAAATTGCTCTTTCAAATCTTGATACATCTTCGTTCCTCCGGGGTGGATAGAATAAAGAGTATCATGAGCTTCCTGCATGATAACTTGCTTCATCTTCCAATCTACTGGCACACAGATACGTCCTTTGTACCACAGAACTCCTTCTTCGTCTTTCGTGAATCCAGGTACCTTTCTTGTACCAATATGACGTTTGATTCCATCGATACTTTCATTTCCCTTCTAGCCTTCCTTGATTTGGCTAATCAAAGTGGGTTGAAGTTCAATGCTAGCTAAGAATCCTTTGATAACTAATTCAGTTCTAAACTGCTCCAACTCTTCATACAAACTTGGCTGCTTCTCCTTGATCATGGTGTTTAACCTACACGGCAGTCTGCTAAGAGCATCCGCTACCACATTGGCTTTGCCGGGGTGATAGTGAATGTCAAGGTCATAATCCTTGATTAACTCTATCCATCTCCTTTGCCTCATATTCAGCTCCTTCTGAGTGAAAATATACTTCAAGCTCTTGTGCTCTGAGTAAATCCCACAGCGATTACCCATCAGATAATGACGCCATGTCTTCAATGCCAAAACTACGGCTGCTAATTCAAGATCATGGGTCGGATAGTTCTTCTCATGCTGCTTCAGTTGTCGAGACAGATAAGTGATAACCTTTCCTTCTTGCATCAATACACATCGAGACCAATCTTGGATGCATCACAGTATACATCAAACGGCTTCTTGATGTCTGGCATGACCAAAATTGGGGCTGATATCAATCTCTTCTTCAGCTCCTAGAAACTGGCTTCGCATTTGTCTATCCATTCAAAATTCTTGTCCTTCTTCAACAATTGGGTCATGGGTCTGGCGATGCTCGAGAATCCTTCTACGAACTTGCGGTAATATCCCGCTAATCCGAGAAATGCACGGACTTGGGTTTGTGTGGTTGGGGCTTCCCATTTTTCGACGTCTTTGATCTTGGCGGGATCAAGAGAGACTCCTCCGGCAGACACAATATGTCCTAGGAATCCTACTTCTTTCAACCAAAACTCACACTTGCTGAACTTGGCATATAACTGATGCTCTCTCAGGGTTTCTAGTATGATTCTCAGATGTTGCTCATGCTCTTCTTCTGACTTGGAGTAGATAAGGATGTCGTCGATGAATACAACTACAAACTTATCTAGGAAATTCATAAAGATCTTATTCATGAGATTCATGAAATAAGCAGGGGCATTGGTTAATCCAAAAGACATAACCGTATACTCATATAAACCATAGTGAGTAGTAAAGGCGGTCTTTGGAATATCCGTTGCACGAATCTTAAGTTGGTGATAACCAGTCCTAAGATCAATCATTGAGAATACCTGGGCTCCAGTCAACTGATCAAATAGATCCTATATCTTTGGCAAGGGGTACTTGTTCTTGATGGTGACGTCATTCAACTTTCTGTAATCTGTGCACAAACGATTGCCTCCATCTTTCTTGTCGACGAATAACACTGGTGATCTCCATGGCGGTGCGCTTGGTTGAATCAAGCCTTTTTCTAACATGGCATCCAACTGCTTCTTCAGTTCCACTAACTCTGAGGGGTTCATGCTATAGGGTCTCTAGGCTATGGGTCTGGTTCTGGGGATTAGTTCGATAATGAACTCAATATCCCTATCCGGGGGCATACCTGGCAATTCATCTGGGAATACATCGGGGTATTCACAGACTACTCTGACCCGGTCAATGGTGGGCAGGGCTACACTCTTGTTGCACTTGAATTGACGGGGTAGGGTTTCAGAGATATGCTCTATTGTTACTCCAGAGCTACTGGTCATGGTGATGGCTTTCTTAGCACAGTCTATGAATCCTTTATGCCTTGACATCCAGTCCATACCTAGTACTACTTCCAAACCTTTGGTTCCAAGTACAATTAGGTTGGCATAAAAATCTTTCCCATGTATTCTGATAGGCACAGCTTTGCAAATTTTTCTAGCTTTGGTTGTTGAACCAGGGATTTGAACTATCATGACATGCTTCAGGTTGGTTGGGTGAATCTTACTAGTGCATGCAAATTCTTCGGTGACAAATGAATGCAATGCTCCTGAATCAAACAATACTCTAGCTAAAACTGAGTTGACGGAAAACATACCCAACACTACATCTGGCGCTTCTTAGGCTTCTTCGGCGTTCATGTGGAAGAGACGGCCGTTGCGGTTGTGAGGGTTCCCTAGAGCGAATCTTCTCCTTGGTTGAACACGACACTGCTGTTCAGCTGGGGCATTCAATTTGGCAGTGGCTGCAGTCTTTTTGGGACACTCATTGGAATAGTGACCCTTCACTCCACACTCGAAACAAGTGATCCGAGACTTGTCCTTGACTGCGACAGGCACAGCATTGCTACCAGTTCTGGGTGCAGTGTTGTTGTTGTTGTTGTTGTTGTTTCTCTTGGGAGGTGCACGGTTGAAGTTGTTGGCATTGCCGGAGTTGTGATTGTTTCCTCCGGACTTCACATTGCTTCTGCTATGGTTGGGGTAGCTTGGGCGAGAGATTGGGGGTCGATTGATTCTGGGTGCATATCCTGGTGAGGGGTTGGGACGGTACTTCTGGTGATTGCTGGATCCAGATTGCTGCATCATACGACGCTTGCGGTTGTTGATTGCCTGGTTAATCTTCCCTTCCATCTGAATGGCAGAGTCGACTAACTCTTCGAGGTCCTAGAAGTGGATGTTGACGAGGACAGTATGCATCTCATCATGCAGTCCGTTCAGGAATCTCTCCTTCTTCTTGGCCTCCGTGTTGATCTCGTCAGGTGCATACCTTGCAAGCGACAAGAACCTGTCACGGTACTCCACCATAGTCATTCTGCCTTGCTTCAATTCACGAAACTCATCTCTCATTCGGGTGACTAGACCCTACGACACGTGGGTGCGGCTGAATTTGATTTTGAAGGCTTCCCATGTCATCACTTGACCATGGTTCATGGTGCGGATACTGTTCCACCAGGCTCTTGCATCTCCTGCCAGATAGTGGGTGGCAAAAAGAACTTTCTCGTTGTCATCAACTCCTGCTACTTCTAAGTTGTTTTCCATTATCTGCAACCAGTCATCAGCATCTAGTGGGTTCTCTGAAGTACTAAAGATTGGGGGATTGGTATTCTGGAAGTTTTTGAGTTTGGATCCATGGTGATACTGTTTTCCATGTCCTTGGTTGTTTTGGGCCATCTTAGCTATCTACTGCGATGTTGCTAAGTTGGCCTGGCGCTCTGCCCTGCTTGCTTCACGGCCTGCAACTAACATCTGCATAATCTGCAGCATTGGGTCTTGCGACGAGTTGCTCCCTCCTTGGTTTCCACGAGTCATCTGAAGATTGAGGAAGATAAGGGGGTAAGAGGGAAAGTTCTAAGGTTCATGGTTTTGGTTTCAAGGCTAAAAATTTGAGTTTGACTTAGGTTTTTGCACTAACTTCATTTCATTCATGCAAATAAGCACATGATACAAACACACACCACAACAACAAAGGGAAAACAGATGGTTTTAAGAACCATTCTGCAAGCTACGATACAGTGGGACCGATACATCTCATGCTACGACAGAGCTCTAGTGCATCTACTCATCGTCGATGAAGTCGGAGTCCTCATCGTCAATGTAGAAGTCCACAGCATCCTCCTCCAGAAAGTCATCATCATTGTTGAGGTAAGAATCCATGTCTCCCTAGATGTCTTCACCCTCCTCTTCTTCCTCCTTTGCTGCAAGCTGAGCTTCTTGCTCCTTGATATTCTTCTCGAGGTCGGCCACCTTCTTGCGAAGACGGGCGATGGTGCGATCCTTCTTCTCGCGCTGGACGCAAAGAGACTGACGATCCTTGACAAGCAGCGAGAAATTCTGGGCCCTTGATACATTGCAAATGTATCTATAATTTTTGATGTTCCATGCTTGGTTTTATCTACTTTCTTATGTTTTGTCCACACTTTGGAGTACTTTTCATATGATTTCTTGGACTAACCTATTAACAAGAGCCATAGTGCCAGTTGCCTGTTGTTTTTGGTTCCAGGAAAGTCAGAAAATCAATATTCTCATAATTGAACGGGACAAAAGCCAAAGTTCCTATTTTACCGGAAGACTCACGGAGCCCGAAGCAGAGACGGAGGAGGGCCAGGGCCTGGCCACACCATATGGTGGCGCGGGCTAGCCCTGGCCGTGCCACCAGGTGGTGTGGGCCCCTTGGCACTCCACCGACCTTGCCTCTTCGCCTATAAGAAGCCTCCCGATGCATAAACCCTAGATAGTCAAGCCTCCAGCCACGAAAAGTTCCGCTGCACCGCCGCCACCGATGGGGAGATTCGGGGACAGAAAGTCTCTGTTCCAGCACCCTGCCGGGACGGCGAAGTGCCCCCGGAGCCATCTCCATCGATCTCCACCACCATCTCCATCACATTTGCTGATTCCCATGATGAGGAGGGAGTAGTTGTCTCTCGAGGCTATGGGTTCTACCGGTAGCTATGTGTTCATCTCTCTCTCTATGCATGATCATATTGTGATCATGAGCTTGTAATCTATAGATCTATTCTTCTACTCAAGTGCTTTAATGAATCTCTGCTCTCCCCATGTGTGTGAAAGTGACAGCGTGCTCACCATGGTGGCACTTAGGCTAGAGATTACAAATAATTGTTATGATTTATATTTGGAGTTGGATGTTTCTATGAAATTGTGGTGTTTGTTGGACTCATCTAGTGCTCAAGGTGATAGTGTGGGGTTTTCTAGATGGGAAAGATGAGCTTTGAGGTGTGTTGTTATAGCCCTACCAACGATTAGAGTGTCCAACCGGAGAGTAGTTCAGCGTAGTATCATAAAGAAGTATATATTTATATGAGAGTGTTCACTAGTGAAAGTATGATCCCTAGGCCTTGTTTCTAAACACTGAAACACCGTTTGCTATTAGATCTATTACATGTTTGCTTGCTTCCATCTTTATTTCAGTTTTACCTTAGTCTCTTCCACGACATCAAAGTATTTTCTAGCACCGTTATCTTATATCCATACCACTTGTATTTCACTATCTCTTCGCCGAACTAGTGCACCTATACACCTGACAAGTGTATTGGGTGTGTTGGGGACACAAGAGACTTCTTGTATCTTGATTGCAGGGTTGCTTGAGAGGGGATACCTTTGACCACTTTCTCCCTGAGTTCGATAAACCTTGGGTGATGCACTTAAGGGAAACTTGCTGCTGTTCTACAAACCTTTGCACTTGGAGGCCCAACAACTGTCTACAAGAATAGAAGTGCGTAGACATCAGCCTTCTTGGCTACAATGGCACGGTTGTGGTTAGCGAACTCCCTAGCATTGTCCAACTCCTTCTGACGATCGTACAGTAGGAAGTCAAGGTTCTCCACTTGACGCTTCAGTTCTGGATGACTTGGCATCTCCATCGGCATTCCCATGAAGTCACGTCTTGCATAGTTAGCAAAACGGGTCCCTTTGATCTGGTTGACACTGAGGGAACATAGACGTGCGAGAGCTTCATGCATTGCCCTGGCTAATCCATCTAGCCAGTTGTTCTCTCTCACGAAGAACTGGATTCTCCCGGACGTTGGTGCTTCTATGCTTCCTCTAAGATCAGTGGTGACTAGCCATTGCAAATCTCCTCCTGGGGGTCCTGGAAGTTGAGCTCCAAGAAACTCCGGATATGGGCGTCCCAATAACTCCGACAGTGAATCCAGATCCCTCTCGAAGATCAGTTGACCTCCGTTTCCTAACTGGTAAAACTTGCTGAACTAAGTCTCCATCTACAAGAATTAAGGATGAAGAAGTTAGTGAAGTGATCAAGTGTGTCAAATTTTAAGTAGCAATGTAAGAAATTGGAGAACATGAATTTTTGAGAAAGAATGAATTCCCAAGGATAAGAGAGGAAATAGTTTTTTATAAATACTCACTTTGGTTTTGAAACTAAGTTTTTGTTTTGGACGTCCATTCTAAGTAGGGTCTCCTATGGTCAGGATGGCTCTGATACCAACTTGTCAACACCCGGATGCCAGTTATGTCATACCTCGCAATCCCAGGATTACCATTTTTGTGAGACATAACGGATTGGATATCACAGTACATCATCCATTACAAACCATACATAAGGTCTTATACAAATAAGGATGTCATAATCCAGTATTAATACAACAAGCAGCAGAATTAAAAGATAAGCGTAGTGGTGGGGTCCATCTTCAGGGGCACAGGCAATGTTGACGAAGACAAATAGTCCTAGTTATCATAGCCGTCCTGCTGGCCATCATCTTGGTAGTTTCCTTCATAGTCTGGCCATGAGAATAGCCAGGGACAAAAGCCACGAGTACTCTTTAAATACTCGCAAACTACCACTAACAAGTAGTATAGTTCTAATTTAAAGTGCTAACTCTAAGTTTAACTATCAAGTTAAGTTTGAAACCTAAGCTGAGTTCAGAAGCAAAGAAATATAAAATAAAGTTCTAGAATCTCTTAAGTTGGGAAGCTAGTGTCATAAACACAACCCTGTTGTGGTCAAGTCAAGATTCATCATCTCATAAGTCATTTTTATAACACCTGACAACGAAACAGTATGGCCATTCCAACTGTCCATAACCGAGGATATGGCTATTCGAATAGTTTGACACTCTGCAGAGGTGGTACACTTTCACCACAAGATTCGATACATCTGTCAGGGATAACCCTGAATCATCATAATTAGTATGCATATAATCAAACATAATCTTTCCTTTACACACCCTAGTATAAGCACCTCTCCTATGAGCATGGCCTCCCAACCATTACCATCTGTCATCTTGGGCACTTCATAGGTGGACAACATTGAGAGGTAGCCTTAGCTAAAACCTCTCCCGCGAGGGAACTAATACTAATGCATATAAACTGCCGGCTAAGCCTTACCCAATTCAAGTAATGTGGTTGTATGATAAATTTGGAATGGTGTCGCATCTGAATCCAACCATTAGTTTTATAAAAGGGTTAAAGCTCATGCCTCAACATTTTCATCATCATAAACCATTTGTGTTTCTCAACACATGTCAAAACATCTCAATAGAATGACTCATCATTCCAAGGGTTTTATAATTCATTTTCACCAAGTGCTCCCATCTATAGTGACTCAAGTTTTTTATGTACTATAAACTACTAAGTTAAGAGTGTTCACTAAGGTGGAAAAGGTGGAATCAATATCTTGCCATAGAATGACATCTAAAGGATTATATATAGGCCAAGTTTTATACTCTTTATGCTACCTTCTAAACAAATAAAGAACCTTGGGTAAACTAATGGAAGTAAAGCTTGTAAACCTTAATATCTGTCTTTTAAACCTTGGGTAAAGTAAAGGAAGTAAAGCTTGTAAACCTTAATATCTGTTTTCTAAAATAATACTTGGGGTAAGTAAATAGTCAAAGTGGTATAACCAAAGCATGCCTAATGGGTTAGCTTGCATTGTTAATGGTGGCTTGCCTTGGTTGGTGCAGTTGTTGAAGTTTTCTTCTTCTTCTTGGTAGAACTCTTCCTCCTCGTAGACTTGGTCGGTACTATCGTCTATAAATACATACGGAGTACACAATCACCAAATAATACTTAAATAATCAAATTAGCACTCTAAGTCATATAGTTGATGATCTATTATCATCACAAGCATCACAAGTTTTATCAACTAGTTTCCTTCTTTTTATTTTAGAAAAGTAATTTCTACTCATTGAAAAATTTAACTAAGATTTAATATTCACCACTTAAAATATGGGATCATGTCGACACATGTCATCACCACACATGCTAACATGTGGGAATGTGATTTAAAGGTTGGATCATAATTACTTTGGTTTAAGTCCATTATTTAATGATTTAAAGTGACTAGAAATGCCTATATAGCATTATTTTGGTACTAGTCCAAAGTCACTGCATGTAAACCTTAATATTATTACATATTCAGATATGTATGGTGAAATGTGATTTTTGAGAGTTGGAATCAACTCAAAAGCTATCTTGGTCGATTTTATAAAAATGTTGCAAGGTGCAAAAGCTTTTGTCTTATTATTTTTACTAGGAGAGATCTCTAACTCTAATTGAATTAAATCCAACGGGCTTGGGTAGATCTTTTTTAGTAGCTTTCTACCAAAATTGGAAACACTCCATTTGGATTTATAAATCTCTCTGAATTGAAATTCAAACTCAGAGACAGAACTAGGTTGAAACTAAAAAGAAAAATCCTAATTCAAACTAACTGGGTTGCGCGGGAAAGCTAATGGGCTGGCCCAGTAACACTGCGCGGCGCGGGGCTCAGCTGACAGGGGGGTCCAGTGGTTAGTGGCTCATAACGCGCGAAGCGGTACGGGGCGATATGGGTCATTGGATTAGAACTGGGATCGACAACTAGGGATCGTCGTCGACGACGAACAAGTCGTCAGCGAGCTCTAACCCTAGCGGCTCGGTGGGGGTGCATAGGAGGCATACGAGGGCTCCAGCGACAACAGCGAGGCGGGAAAACGGACTGGTGGTCGACGGCGAGCTCAGGGATGGTCAAGGCAGCTCCAGGGGTGGTCGCAATCAACGGCGCCCTTCTCCTCCAAACGTGGCCTGCACTGGTGCAATTCCGGCGAACTGCTGCTCGCCTTGCTCCGGCTAGAGGTGTGGGATTGTCAGTGAGGTGAGGGGAGGTGAGTGGTGTGTCGAATGGGGCTGGGGGTACCCTCCTTTTTTAGGGTCGACAACGGGACAACGCGGCATGGCCAAGCGATGGTGGCGACATAGCTACGGGCTGCTAGCGGCATGGCTGCAGACGGCGATCGATGCGCGGTCTACTGGCGGTGCTCTAGGGCTTTAATGCGGGCTTAGGGGTGGTGGTATGCGGTCGGGCGTAGCTGGCGCTCTGAGCGGCAGAGGCGGCGGTGTCCACGGCGAGCGGTGGCTGTGGTGCGTTGGGCGGCGAACGGGCATGTCCGGCGTGCTCACTAGGTCGTGGCGGAGCGGTGGGTGCAGGCTACGTCGAGCGGCAGCTTGTGCACGCGTGTCGGGCGCGGCGCTCTGGCGCGTGCTTGGCATGGTGCAGACAGGCAGTGCGCGGCGATTTGGCGGTGGTCCACGCTTTGGCTTGGCCCGGGGAGGGGACAGTGGGTGCTGGTGAGGTGTGAGCTAGCTGCTAAACATGGTGAGAGAGAGGGGGACGGTCTGCTGCGGCGGTGACCAAGTTGGCCGGCGAATTGGTGCTCGGCATGGCTTCGCCATGCTGCTAGGGGGTAGGGGATGGGTTGGTTTGGGTCTGGTTTGATCAAGGGGAGACAAAGGGAGTGTTTTGAGGACAATTGGGTGCAAAACCCTGTACAAAACAGTGAGCTAGATATTAGGTGATAAACCTGCCTACCAAGTGTTTGTGAAAATGGCCGCAAGAAAAAGATTTTGGAATTTCGAAAAGATTTTTGGTGGGTGTGTTATGCATAAGCTTGAGAGTCTGTGGGTGCTTGGGTTTTGAAAATCGAGCTTGTTTGAGTGGTTTTTGAAATAGTGGGATCTTCCCATATGAAATAGATTCAATTTTAAACTGCCATTTAAAATTAGTGTTTGAATGTTTTTAGCAGATCACAAAGTGGGCCTTGGTACATCATTATGTGTACTAGAAAGGGGTGCAAAGATCCACAATTGTTTCTGTTAGGTTTTGAGTTATAGGAATAGCCAAAGTAGGCATGTTGATTAAAATGGCACGAATGACCATTCTCTTCCTCTATTCATTTTGATTTGTTTTTCTTTGGTATTTGTTTGGGAAAGATCTAGATGATGTTTATTTCACCTAAGAATCATTTTACAAGCAATGGATCACTTAAACAAGGCAATTCAAATCAACTCCTATTTTAAATGCACACACACATGAATGTTTTAATAATTTTAATTGGAAAAGTTTTTGTTAACCCTAATTTTGATGATTTGGATCTTAATAACCTTGGATTAATGTTTTGGGATGTTACATGATCCAAACAATGTGAAACCTTTATGTGGTCTCATATAAAGTTTTCATACATCACATAAAGTTTTCATACATTACATAGATTTACATAAGGTTTAGGGTTTAGGGTATGAATCCTTCGTCGCGTATGTCGATCCCTTTCCTTTGATCGCTTCTTAGGCCGAAACCATGGAGCATCTTCTTTGTTTAATGGGATGCTTGGGTCAGTTTTCACGGTGAAGGGCAGAATTTCATAAAACTTATCATAATCTGCTCACATGTCTGTCTTGTCCTCGACTCCCGCGATGTTTCTTTTCCCTTAAAGAACTATGTGATGCTTGGTCTCATCGTCAGATGTATTCGTTTCCGTATTTTTTTTCTTTTTTCGGTCTAGAGGACATGTCCTTCACATAGAAAACCTGAGCCACATCATTGGCTAGGACGAATGGTTCGTCTCTATAACCAAGATTCTTGAGATCCACGGTTATCATTCCGTACAGCTGGTCTACCTTTACCCCTTCTCCATTCATGTTGACCCAACTACACCGAAATAAAGGGACCTTAAAAGTAGGTCCATAGTCAAGTTCCCATAGCTCCTCTCTGTAACCATAGTATGTGTCCTTTTTCCCATTCTCGCAGGTTGCATCAAAGCGGACACCACTATTTTGGTTGGTGCTCTTTTTATCTTTGGCAATTGTGTATAATGTATTCCCATTTATCTCGTACCCTTGGAAAGTCAATAGAGTCGCAGATGGTGTCGCAGCCAACAAGTAGAGCTGATCTGCAATAGTGGTGTCATTCATGAGATGTAATTGCAACCAAGTGCCGAAAGTCTCCATGTGATTTTCTTTAATCGAGTAGACATCCTTCCCCGGGAACTTGGAGCGTACAACATTCATGTGTTCCTCGATGTACGGAGCCACGAAGGTAGAACTTTGTAGAACTGTGTAGTGTGCTTGATTCAAAGAATGCCCGTCCCTAAATATCATTGCTTTCTTCCCTAACGTGCCTTTTCCACACAGTCTCCCCTCATACCGTGATTCAGGAACACCAATCGGCTTAAGGTCAGGAAGAAATTCTACATAGAACCCAATGACCTCCTCTGTTCCATAGCCCTTGGAGATGCTTCCTTCTGGCCTATCACGGTTACAAACATATTTCTTTAAGACTCCCACGAACCTCTCAAAATGGAACATATGTTGGGTCCGCAGCATAGACAACAAAAAATTTCCTACGATGAGAACTATACGCCAAGATCTATCTACTAGATATAGAGCAACGGGTGGACATACATCCATGGAGAACTTACCCTTGAAGACAACGAGTTTTGTTAACGAGTAGGAACTCGTGGTTGATGTAGTCGTACGCTTGCCGATCTCAAGAACGTGTGGAAGTCCGAGAACCGCAAATCAGCAGCGCATCTGTTCTCGCACACACGTCCAAGCTACCGGACAACCTCCACCTCCTCGCTCCACCAAATCAGTGGAAGCAGCAACTCCTTCTAGACGCAAGGCCACCGGGAACATGTATCTCGCTAATCTGAGACCATGGGGGAATATCTAGAGGGGGAGAGAGATCCTTCACGAGGAGGTGTGCTTTGTGAGGGAGGAGAGGGGGGCCTTTTATAGGAGAGGGGGGACTCCTCCCCTAGCATGGCCGGCAGCCAAGGAGGAAGCCCCCTCCTCTTCCTCATTCATGTGGTGGAAGCTCCACTCACATCAATTCAAGCTCCATCCAAAGTTCCACTCACATGCATTAAATTTCCACCAAATTCAATGCCACTCTAAATTAATAAAACTCTTTTATTTATTTTATTCAGAATTTTGTTAATTACTTTAATTAACAAACATTCACATAAAACCCCTTGCAACATTTCAATATCACATGCAGAACCACCTTCTGCAATTTCACCCGAAACAATTTCGGTTTCTATCGAAACATTTCCTGCGCTTTGCAAACCTTTTGTCTAAAACATATGTGCTCCTAAATGGTGTCCGGCAACCCTTAAGTGTGTCACCCTACGGTTCGCGAATAATGTAGACATGATTGAGACTCCTCTCAGATCAATAATCAGAAGCGGGACCTGGAGATCCATACTGACTCCTGCACATTCAACGATGACTTCTGTGATCGTGAGAACCTTTAATGCTAGTAATTTAATACCTTTGTCTCATGATATAATACATGTCCGAGATTCGATCATCGGTATCTAAATACCTAGTTTGATCTCGTTACTGACATGAACTCTTTTCTCGTTCCCGTGATATAACATTCTAGTGATCACATCACTTGCTTGCAAGCTATCTTAATGTGATATCACCGAGAGGGCCCAGAGTATATCTATCCGTCAGCGGGATTGACAAATTCCACTCTTGATCCAAGAGCCTCAACATAACACCTTCATAGCACTGAACCCACCTTTATAGTCAACCTGTTACGGTGTAACGTTTGATGTTATCAAGATACTCTTTCGGTGTTAGCAATTAACATGATCTCATGGTCTAAGGACTAAGACTACTTCATATGATGTTATAGCAATATAAACACAATGACTTGATTGTAATGCTATACTTCGGATGAATGTTCATCACCTCATTTCAAAAATGTTGTGAACTTGTTATTAACAACATCCAATGTCCATGATCAGGAAAGCTTGATCATCTTGTTAATCAACAAGCTAGTCTCTAAGAGAGGCATAACTAGGAACCCTTTTTGTTTATTAAACACACATGTATTGACGTTTCCTATCAATACAATTATAGCATGAAAAATAAACATCTATCATATACTAGGAATACATAATAACAACTTTATTATTGCCTCTCAGGGCATATTCCCTTCAGTCTCCCACTTGCACTAGAGACAATAATCTAGTTTACATAGTGATAAATCTAACACCCATGGAGTTCTGGTGTTGATCGTTTTGCCCTAGGGAGAACTTTTGTCAACGGATCCACTACATTCAGGTCCGTGTGCACTTTACAAATCTTTATATCTCCATCCTTGACATGCTCGCGGATGGAGTGAAACCGGCGCTTAATATGCTTGGAATTCTTGTGAGACCTTGGTTCCTTAGCGTTGGCTATGGCTCCATTGTTGTCAGAATTGATCACCGTTGGATCCAACACACTAGGAACCACACCTAGTTCCGTTATGAACTCCTCATCCAAACCGCTTCCTGCGCCGTTTCTGAAGCAGCAACATATTCCGCCTCCGTCGTTGATCCAGCCACCACAGGTTGTTTGGAACTCCTCCAACTAACTGCTGCTCCGTTCAAGAGAAATACGTATTTGGATTGAGACTTAGAGTCATCCGGATCAGTGTCAAAGCTAGCATCGACATAACACTTAGCGACTGGCTCTTCTTCACCTCCGTATACAAGAAACATATCCTTAGTTCTTCTTAAGTACTTAAGGATATTCTTGATCGCTATCCAGTGTTCCGAACCTGGATCAGATTGGTACCTACTAGTCAAACTAATAGCATGTGCCACGTCCGGTCTTATACATAACATGGTGTACATTATAGAGCCTATGGCTGAGGCATAGGGGATCTTATCCATTATCTCTCTTTCTTCCGCCATAGCCAGACTTTGAGTCTTACTCAATGTCTGGCCTTGCAACATAGGTAAGAACCCCTTCTTACTTCTGTCCATATTAAACTTCTTTAATATCTTATCAAGGTATGTACTCCGTGATGGACCAATTAGGCGTCTTGATCTATCTCTATAGATTTTAATGCCTAATATATATGAAGCTTCAGCAAGGTCTTTCATCAAAAATTTGGTGTTTAGATAACTTTTAACACTATTTAAAAGATCTATATCATTTCCAATCAATAATATGTCATCCACATATAATATTAGAAACGCCACATTGCTCCCACTCACTTTCTTGTAAATACAAGCCTCTCCATAAGTTTCGACAAATCCAAACTCTTTGATCACCTCATCAAAGCGGAGATTCCAACTTCGGGATGCTTGCTTCAGTCCATAGATAGATCGCTGAAGCTTGCATACCTTATCAGCATCCTTAGGATCGACAAAACCCTTAGGTTGTATCATATACAACTCTTCTTCAATATTACCATTGAGGAACGCAGTTTTGACATCCATCTGCCATATTTCATAATCAAAATATGCAGCAATCGCTAACATAATCCTAACCGATTTAAGCATCGCTACCGGAGAGAATGTGTCATCGTAGTCAACTCCTTGAATTTTTCGAAAACCCTTTGCGACAAGTCGAGCCTTATAGATGGTCACATTACCATCAGTATCTGTTTTTCTTTTGAAAATCCATTTATTCTCAACGGCCTTTCGATCGTGAGGTAAGTCTACCAAGGTCCAAACCTGGTTTTCGTACATGGATTCCATCTCGGATTTCATGGCTTCTAGCCATTTGGTGGAATCAGGGCTCATCATCGCTTCTTCATACGTCGCAGGGTCATCTATTTCATCAATCATGAAATTCATAACAGGATTGCCGTACAGTTCAGGAGTTGCACGTGTCCTGCTTGACCTGCTAGGTTCGGTAGTGTCCTCTTTCGGAGTTTCATGATCAATATCATTAGCTCTCTCTTCATTAGGTGAAGTCAACTCCGAAACAACTTCCGATGCTGCGTTACTCGCCATTTCATGAAGAGAAGGTTCAATAACCTCTTCGAGTTCTACCTTCCGACTACTCACACCTTTCGCGAGAAACTCCTTCTCAAGAAAGGATCCATTCTTGACAACAAAAACCTTGCCCTCGGATCTGTGATAGAAGGTATACCCAACCGTTTCCTTAGGGTATCCTATGAAGACACATTTTTCCGCTTTGGGTTTGAGTTTATCCGGTTGAAGTTTCTTCACATAAACACCGCATCCCCAAACTTTAAGAAATTACAGCTTAGGTTTGTTTCCAAACCATAATTCATACGGTGTCTTTTCAACGATTTAGATGGTGCCCTATTTAAAATGAATGCAGCGGTTTCCAGTGCATAACCCCAAAATGACAGTGGCTAAGTCAGTTAGAGACATCATAGATCGAACCATATCCAATAAAGTACGATTACGACGTTCTGACACACCATTACGTTGTGGTGTTCCGGTAGGCGTGAGTTGTGAAACTATTGCACAGTCTTTCATATGTGTGCTAAACTCGTAACGAAGATACTCTCCTCCACGGTCGGACCATAGAAATTTGATCTTTCTATTACGATGATTTTCCACTTCATTCTAAAATTCTTTGAACTTTTCAAAGGTTTCAGACTTATGTTTCATTAAATAGATATACCCGTATCTACTCAAATCATCCGTGAAAGTAACAAAATAACGATATCCACCTCGCGCCGACACACTCATTGGTCCACACACATCAGTATGAATGATTTCCAATAAATCTATCGCCCGTTCCATTGAACCGGAAAACGACGTTCTAGTCATCTTGCCCATAAGGCATGGCTCACATGTATCAAATGATTCAAAATCAAGTGATTCCAAAAATCCATCAGAATGGAGTTTCTTCATGCGTTTAACGCCAATATGACCTAGACGGCAGTGCCGCATATATGTAGATATATCATTATCAAGTTTAATCCTTTTAGCATCAACATTATGAATATGCGTAATACTACTATCAAGATCCAACAGAAATAAACCATTCAACACAGGTGCATGACCATAAAAGATATTATTCATATAAATCGAACAACCATTGTTTTCAGAATTAAATGAATAACCACTTTGCATCAAACACGATCCGGATACAATGTTCATGCTCAGTGCAGGCACCAAATAATAATTATTTCAGGTTTATAACTAATCCCGACGGCATATGGAGAGGCAGCGTTCCAACAGCGATCACATCAACTCTTGATCCATTGCCGGTCGACATCGTGACCTCATCCCTTGCTAGTTGTCGCTTGTTCCGCAACCCCTGAACCGAGTTACATATATTAGCAACCGATCCCGTATCAAATATCCAGGTGCTACTGCGAGTACTAGTCAAGTACACATCAATAACATGTATAGCACATATACCTTTGTTTGCCTTGCCGGCCTTCTTGTCCGCCAAATACTTGGGGAAGTTGCGCTTCCAATGGCCAGTCCCCTTGCAATAGTAACACTCGGTATCAGACTTAGGGCCAGCTCGGGGTTTCTTTACAGGTGCGGCAATAGATTTACCGCCCTTCTTTCCCTTCTGCTTGCCTTTCTTGTCCTTCTTGAAACCGGTGGTCTTATTGATCATCAACACTTGATGTTCTTTCCTAATCTCCACTTCTGCAGTCTTAAGCATTGACGGAAGCTCGGGAAGATACTTCTTCATGCCCTGCATATTATAGTTCATCACGAAGCTCTTGTAGCTAGGTGGTAGAGATTGGAGAACACGATGTATGCCTAAGTCAATAGGAATCGTTATTCCCAAGGACACAAGCTTATCGGTGTACCCAGACATTTTGAGTACGTGCTCACTAATAGAGCTGTTCTCCTCCATCATGCAGCTAAAGAACTTTTCAGAAGCATTATAACTGTCTACGGAAGCATGGGTATCGAAAATCATTTTCAATTCTCCCATGGTATCAAAGGCATTGCCATTTTTTGAAACGCTTTCGAAGTTCTGGCTCTAGCCCATACAGTATGCCGCAATGAACTAAGTTGTGGTCCTCCTGACGAGTTATATAGACTTTTTTTCATCGTCAGGGGCATCAGGAGCTGGTGGAGGGCCTAGCGGCGCCTCTAGCACATATTTCTTTTGTGCAGTAGTGAGGATAATCCGCAAATTCATAGCCCAGTTGGTGAAGTTGCTACCATTCGCAGCAAGCTTCTCTTTCTCCATGAACACATTGAAATTAAAAGCAGGTGGTGCCATCTACAACAGAATTTGTAAAGTATATTTAGACTAAGTTTATGATAGATTGAGTTCAACTAATCCAAATTACTAATGAACTCCAACTCAAAAACGACATCCCTCGTGTCCTTTTGGTGATTACATGAACCAAATCCACTACACCAAGTCCGATCATCACGTGAGTCGGTGTAGCTTCCAAGGCGAGCATCTATATGGGCATCATATCAACTATATGACTCATGCTTAACCTTTCGGTCCGTGTTCCGAGGCCATGTCTATACATGCTAGGCTCGCCATGTAAGAACCTTAGTATTCGCGTGTGTAAAACCGTCTTACACCCGTTGTATGAAAGCGTAGAGTCGAGAACACCCGATCATCACGTGATGCCTCAAAACACGATCCCCAAAATGGTGCATACATAAGGAAGAACACATTTTATCTTGATATCTAAATGAGGGATCATCTTATAATGCTACCAAAAGCGCCAAACTAGCAATATAGGATGCTAACATATAATGTGTGAAGTGAGATGATACGGTCCATGCATTTGATCTCTATCATTTGCATCATGGTATGATCTCTATCATTCCTTTATGTATAAGGCTAAGGTCTATGGAACTTACACGTTAAGTGAGTTGTAAGAGTATCTATCATACATCTACTTACAACAATACCATATCAAGACACTAGCCCAGCAATGATCTAAACTAGACGCCTCTAATTTATCAATTGTAAGTTTTACGTGGCTTAGGGCTTTCAGAGATAGAACCGGTCTTACCTACGAACATGAACCACAACGAGGATAACCAAGTTATTAGCAACTCGTTGTAAATCAGATATTGACTATAGTAGGAGAGACAGACACCCGCTATCCACTTATGCAAAACTAGTTGCATGTCAGTCGTGGAACCGGTCTCATGTACGATGACATGTAAGGTTGGTCTGGGCCGCTTCATCCCACTATGCCACTAATATCCAAAATGCATAGAAGATGCAATAATATGATCATCATCGCCCACATATAAACATATGTGTACTACTCGTGCAAAGCACCTACGCATAGATCAGGCTTTGATACCACTGTTGGGTCCGTAGCATAGAAAACAAAAAAATTCCTATGATGAGAACTATACGCCAAGATCTATCTACTAGATACAGAGCAACGGGTGGACATACATCCATGGAGAACTTACCTTCAAAGACAACGAGTTTTGTTAACGAGTAGGAACTCGTGGTTGATGTAGTCGTACGCCTGCCGACCTCAAGATCGTGTGGAAGTCCGAGCGCCGCAAATCAGCAGCGCATCCGTCCTCACACACACGTTCAAGCTACCAGACAACCTCCACCTCCTCGCTCCAGCGAATCAGCGGAAGCAGCAACTCCTTCCAGACGCAAGGCCACCGGGAACATGTATCTCGCTAATCCGAGACCATGGGGGAATATCTAGAGGGGGAGAGAGATCCTTCACGAGGAGGTGTGCTTTGTGAGGAAGGAGAGGGGGCCTTTTATAGGAGAGGGGGGACTCCTCCCCTACCATGGCCGGCGTCCAAGGAGGGACCCCCTCCTCTTCCTCATTCATGTGGTGGAAGCTCCACTCACATCAATTAAAGCTCCACCCAAAGTTCCACTCACATGCATTAAATTTCCACAAAATTTAATGCCACTCTCAATTAATAAAACTCTTTTATTTATTTTATTCAGAATTTTGTTAATTACTTTAATTAACAAACATTCATATAAACCCCTTGCAACATTTCAATATCACATGTAGAACCACCTTCTGCAATGTCACCCGAAACAATTCCGGATTCTATCGAAACATTTCCTGCACTTTGCAAACGTTTTGTCTGAAACATATGTGCTCCTAAATGGTGTTCGGCAACCCTTAAGTGTGTCACCTTACGGTTCGCGAATAATGCAGACATGATTGAGACTCCTCTCAGATCAATAATCAGAAGCGGGTCCGAAGATCCATACTGACTCCTGCACATTCAACGATGACTTCTGTGAACGTGAGAACCTTTAACGCTAGTAATTTAATCCCTTTGTCTCATGATATAATACATGTCCGAGATTCGATCATCGGTATCTAAATACCTAGTTTGATCTCGTTACCGACATGCACTCTTTTCTCGTTCCAGTGATATAACATTCTAGTGATCACATCACTTGCTTGCAAGCTATCTTAATGTGATATCACCGAGAGGGCCCAGAGTATATCTATCCATCATCGGGATTGACAAATTCCACTCTTGATCCATGAGCCTCAACATAACACCTTCATAGCACTGAACCTACCTTTATAGTCACCCTGCTATGGTGTGACGTTTGATGTTATCAAGATACTCTTCCGGTGTTAGCAATTAACATCATCTCATGGTCTAAGGACTAAGACTACTTCGTATGATGTTATAGCAATATAAACATAATTACTTGATTGTAATGCTATACTTCGGATGAATTTTCATCACATCATTTCACAAATGATGTGACCTTGTTATTAACAACATCCAATGTCCATGATCAGAAAACCTTGATCATCTTGTTAATCAACAAGCTAGTCTATAAGAGAGGCATAACTAAGAACCCTTTTTGTTTATTAAACACAAATGTATTGACGTTTCCTATCAATACAATTATAGCATGAAAAATAAACAGCTATCGTATACAAGGAATACATAATAACAACTTTATTATTGCCTCTCAAGGCATATTCCCTTCAACATATTATGCAGAAATACATGACCGAGAATGGAAATCTCTTCGACTAGGTGAACTAATAGATGCATCGTAATATTAAAGAAGGATGGGAGGAACACCAACTCAAAACTGACAAGACATTGGACCACATCCTTCTGTAGCCTTTCTAGACTTTCTTGATCGATTACCTTCTGAGATATTGCATTGAGGATTGCACATAGCTTCATAATGGGTACTCGAACATTTTTCCGATAGAAGCCCCTTCAATGCAACTGGAAGCAACTACATCATAATCACGTGGCAATCATGAGACTTCAGGTTTTGGAATTTTTTATCTGCCATATTTATTATTCCCTTTATGTTTGACGAGAAGCCAGCCGGGACCTTGATACTGCTCAGGCATTCAAAAAAGATTTCCTTCTCTGCTTTGGTAAGAGCGTACCTGCTTAAGTATTGAAGGCCTTTATCAGTATGCTTGTTGTATGGGTCATTGATGCGTTGCTGGTCCTCCCGTGCTTCTGGTGCATCTTTTGTATTCCCATACACGCCCAGGAAGCCTAGCAGGTTCACCCAAAGATTCTTCTTCACGTGCATCACATCGATTGAAGAACGGACCTCTAGGTCTTTCCAATACTCAATCTACCAAAATATAGATTTCTTCTTCCACATCGTCGTGTGTCCGGTAATGGGGTATTTCGAAACAGATTGACCGCCAGGACCCTTTCCAAAGATTACTTCTAGGTCCTTCACCATACCAAATACATCAGCACCTTTAGGGAGCTTAGGCTTCTTCCGGTAATCTGCCTCACCGTCGAAATGCTTGCCTTTCTTTCTTACTTGATGATTGGTCGGTAGAAATTTACGACACCCTAGGTATACAACCTTCTTACATTTATCCAAATATGTACCCTTAGTCTTATCTAAACAATGCGTGCATGCATTGTATCCCTTGTTTGACTGTCCTGCAATGTTCCTAAGAGCAGACCAATCATTGATGGTTATGAACAACAACGCTCGTAGGTCAAATGGCTCCTGCTTGTGCTCATCCCACACCTTTACACCTGGTTCTGCCCACAACTACAAAATTTCATCGACTAATGGCCTTAGGTACACATCAATGTCGTTGCTGGGTTGCTTCGGTCCTTGAATGAGCATTGGCATCATAATAAACTTCCGCTTCATGCACAATCATAGAGGAAGGTTGTAGATACATAGAGTCACTGGCCAGGTGCTGTGACTGCAGCTCTGCTCCCCAAACCATAAGTTCCTCGTGTCACTTGTAAAGTTCAAGTACTTTCTCTCGATGTTTATCCATTGTGACCCATCGCCGGGCTGTCTCAGTTTCCCTTCTTTCTTACACTCTTCTTTGTGCCATCGCAACAACCTCGCATGCTCTTTGTTTTGGAACAGACGTTTCAACCGTGGTATTATAGGAGCACACGACATAACCTTAGCAGGAACCCTCTTCCTAGGGGGCTCGTCACCGCCCTCAACATCACCAGGGTCATCTTATCTAATCTTGTACCAACATGCAGTGCATACCCGGAATTTATCCATATTCTCGTACTTCTCACCGCGGTATAGGATGCAGTCATTAATGTATGCATGTATCTTCTCCACATCTAATCCTAGAGGGCAGATAGTCTTCTTTGCTTCGTACGTTGTCTCAGGCAGCTCGTTATCCTTTGGAAGCTTCGGCTTCATTATTTTTAGTATCTTCTCAAATCCCTTGTCAGATAAACCAGCATCTGCCTTCCATTTTAGCAGTTCAAGTGTGGTACCGAGCTTTGTGCTGCCATCTTTGCAATTTGGGTACAACAACATTTTGTGATCCTTTTGCATGGCCTCCAACTTAAACTTCTCCCTTTCTGTATCGCATTGTTGCTTTGCATCAGAAATGACCCGACCAAGACCATCATCGGGCTCATCCGATGCCCTTTGTTCTTCTTCATTGCCGCCTCCCTCTTCTTCATTGTCTTCCATTGCAGTATCACCATATTCTTCAGGGGACATAGGATAGCTGTCATCATCCTCCTCTTCTTCATTTTCTTCCAGCCTAACCCCTCTTTCTCCGTGCATGGCCCAACAATAAGATCAGCGTATGAAACCTCTCTGAAGCAGATGACTTTGAAGGATTCTCGGGGCAGATTGCTCCGCCACGTTCCGACAGTCGATGTAGGGACAAGGCATACAATTATCCACTTTGTTTGCCTTAGCCACATCGATAAATTTATGTAGGCCTGCAATAAAATCGGAATCGCGTCGGTCACCGTACATCCGTCGCATCCGCGCATCGATCTGAGTCATAATAATTAACCATTACAATAACATCGTGAATAGTGAAATGACCACCCTACATGGACACATACAATATTTTTGTATCGGTTACATATAAAGAAGATAAGGTTGCTAAGCTCGGTCGAGGATACCGTGTTGTGCGAACTTAAGTGTGGTTCGGACATTTCGTCGAACACCTTGTGTGCAGTGTGAAGAAAAATAACCTAGCATCCACCTCCCACACAAAATTCCAGAAAAATAAGTGGTTGGGCTGGGCTTATTTATAGCCAGTGGAGGGTTTTTGGTCCTGGTTCGTGGCATGAACCGGGACCAATGCTCCGCAGAGCGCCACGTGTGCGTTGCGGGGGCATTGGTCCCGGTTCATGCCATGAACCGGGACCGTTGCTTAGAGATGAACCGGGTCCAATGCCCAAGTGGCATGAACCGGGACCGGTGCCTAGCATTGGTCCCGATTGTGGAACCGAACCGGGACCGATGGCATTTGGGTGTTGGAGACCCTTTTTCTACTTGTGTATGTCCTCACACAAAGTTTTGTAGCGAGAAGACATTTTTTAGGTCTGTACAAAAAAGACAAAAACATGTCTTGTGAAAAACTATTTTGCAACACCAAAAAATGTCTTTTTTTACATCATGTAAAATGTCTTTTTTCCTGGAACTTGGTACACAAACATAGAATGTGAACATATAAACCCGGATAGTTTTTTCAAAAAAATTAACATTTTGATGTATGTCTTTTTAGGGGTGGGTGCATCTACACGTACGAGCCATAGTGGATTTCCGAAACCTTCCCACACTTTATAACCATGGAGTATTCAGTAGTGCGCAACACATCACTTTATGAACAAAGAATTCATAACGATAGGAGCCACTTAGTCATTGACATATACACAGGTAATAGACTTTGCTTCTACTGCTGATTTCAAGTCCTATTTGTGCATATTACACTCTGTCTAACTTAGTCTCCATTTAAGAGTGCTTGTCGTCACTATAGGAAAGTTGACTAGCGCCGACGGTAGGACCCCGTCGCGTAGCCCCTGAATCCTGTCGGCGTAGGCTATGCCGGCGGTAGCCATCGGCCTCGTACCATTGGCCTACTGCCCCGTAGGCGTAGACCAGCACCTCGTCGGTGTACAGATTGCCATCGGCATAAAGGCGAGGCCAACAATTAAATCGAGCCATCGTCGCCGGTCATGTGGGGGCCCACTAGGTGGACGTAACGGCAGTTAGCTCTAGCAATTATATGCCGACGGCTCTGCCACGTTCAACCCCTGCATCCTTATATGACGAAGGCCGTGTCTTCGGGCCAGGTGGTCTCGCTGGGCCACGTACGGTCATACACCGATGACATTACTGTCGGCCCAACACTGGTGGAAAAATGGCCTCTAGTCCTGGTTCACGCACGAACCGGGACCAATGGGTCTCCACGTGGGCGGGCGTGCTACGAGGGGGGGTGGATCATTGGTCCCGGTTCGTGGGAAAACCGGGACCAATGGATCCCCACGTGGCAGCGCTAGAGACGGGCGGGGGTGGATCATTGGTCCCGGTTCTTGGCACGAACCGGGATCGTTGGTCTCTGTGCCGCGGCAGGGTTTTGTGCCGCGGCAGGATTTTCGGGCTATTTTTCTGCCGCGGCAGGATTTCGGGCCATTTTTCTACCACGGCAGGATTTTTTTTATAAATTTAATGGTTCTACATATATACAACAATAATGAAACCATGATATATATATTACACATCATGCATGATCACAAATATATACACCATCTCATCCGTCTTCTTGGTCGAAACATATTATAATTACAAACGATACTCTCACACGAATTTGATCTAATTTACACTTCTTTTATACACTTCACCCTTCCAAATGAAGTGGGTAATAGTATTCTCCTTTCGGATCTATGACTTGTTCTATCAAGAATCCGGCAATTTGCTCTTGAATTGCTTGCATGCGTTCTTGTGATAGAAGACCGTCCCACATCCGTTCGATCTAATATAAAGAAGGAGATCAATATATATGAATGAAACTAAACACAATTGGTGGTAATAAAATAAAGTTGTGATTATTGTTTATCGTACTTCAATTTTTTTGATGTTCCGGTCTGCCCCCGTCTCTTTGGTCGTCTGGCGAATGAACTCGCAGACATAGTATCCACATAAGTTATTCCCGGCTTCCTGCCTCAAGCACTTTACGAGAACGGAGTTCAATCAAAATAATAATCAAGCATGATAATGGTGGTATTGAAACTAGAATCAAAGAGATGCGTGGATCTAGCAAGTAGTACTTACAGTCAATGGTTGAAATATAAGCTCTGGCTTCCAAACACCCCTAGTTTTGGTGGTGAACCGTTTCCAAGCCCTTTGGAAACATTCCTGCATGTTCGCCAACTTTTCTAATGGTGTGCGTTTCGAGTCCAGGATTTTTACTACTTCGGTGTCAACAGAAATGATTAAGAGAATATAATGGAAGCTTGACACACTAACAAAATATAACACGAGTCAATTATACGCTTAACATCGAGTAATCGAAAATAGAATGTGTACAAGACAGTAACACTCACGCAGCGTTGTAAGGAAATAGTATTTCCCTTCTGTTGCTGAAATACTTCAACGCTTGGAACAAGTTATCCTCTGTCTCTTTGGGATTTGTTTTTAGAGTAACTTCATGAACGAAATTACAGTCAACAAACCCAAGGTCATAGATTTGTCCTTTGTTGCATTCTTGAATCTTCATTCTGCATATATAATTAGTATAGTGATTAGTAAGATTATACAAGCAACGAATGAGATGAGCTAGAAAGACTTAATTACAGAAATTAATAATACTTACAAACAATAGGCACTGACGATAGCTTTGTAGAGGGCGTCTTATTGGTAAAACTGAAATAATTCTGGAAATTCAATCAGTATGAAGCCATCTCCATGATCGTAATGGTGGTGTTTATATGCAGCATAGATCCAGTTTTTATGCAATCTTCGCATTTTTGTTGGTAGATCTTTGACTAACTCGGGTTTGACGAGAGGAGCCCCGTACTGGTACACCCATGTTGTTTCTTGGTACCCCTCGAACTCATGCATACGGCTCACGTACTCAGTAATAGACAATCCATATAATTGGGCTTTTTCTCCGTACAGTCGAACAAACTCCAGATCAATGTCCGGATCATGCCGCTCCTGGATCATCCACTCATTGGTATCGTACACTTTGAGCGGTTCGATCGATTGATTTTTCTGTTGTTTGAGCTGGGCAACTTCTTTCCCGACTCTCCGCTCTTTTGCCTCAGCCGACTTGGTAATAGAGCGACTATAGTCTGATGTGAGCGCTATGGGTTGGTGAAGCTGAATCTTAAGCGCGGCTGCTTTGGCTTTATCTTCTGCGGTGACCGGGAAAAATGCCTCTATCGGCCTTTTCATAATGGGCAGCTGCGGCCGCATCAGTTTCCTCATCTGTCTTCTCGCAAGGTAGCTTCTTCATATTCTGATGAGGTACTCTTGGGAGGTGCGATTGCTTACGTTTTGGTGATCGGAACGTGCTCTTGCTATTGTTGGTGGTGCTGCCCCCCTTAGTATACTTCCGCTTTTTTCTCTGAGGCTCAGGGGACAGAGACGGCTGACGCGGCGGTGGAGACGGCTGAGGCGGCGATGGAGACGGTTGCGCTGAGCAGTGAGGCGGGGAAGGCGACGGTTGCGCTAGAGAATGGTGAGGTGGCGGCGAAGGTGGATTGCTGCTCTGAGGAGTGGGTGGCCTTGGCGGCACATAATTTGGAAGCATGATGCGCTCCTTTAGCCATAGAATAGTCCCCCCTTTGGCTTCTCCTAGTTGAGTCAGCTCCATATCTTCCCCTGTAGGGTGGTCTAGCTTCAGCTCCTCAAAATCTTCCTTCACCTTATCCACCGTGACGACAGCGTACCCTTTTGGAACCGGTCTACAATGCCAAGTTGGGTTAGGCCCAATTGGTACCGCCATGCTGACCGCCGCCGTCACCTTTAAGTTCATAACCTGCACCTTTAGCTCACAAGCTGTTGTCTCCGTGATATCATCCACTGGGTAGCGTTTAGGAGGAGATGTCGTTGGTGCATCATCATCGACATCATGGAGCTGCGTGGAAGCGACACTGCTTTTCTTATTCGATGAGGCGCCGGTACCCTCGAATGCAGCTTCTACCACGTGCCGCTGAGATTGGCCGCTAGTAGGCTAAGTATGTCGAGTTGATCCTGGTGCCGCTTTAATGCTTCTTCTACATTACGCAGTCGGTCTGCAGCGGCCGCTTTCTCAGCTGCCTCCCTTTCCTTTCTCCTCTGATGGCTTTTATCGGGATATCTCTTCATTTCCGGGGGGAAGGCAACCTTCCACGGCTTGGAGCCTGGTATGCCTCGTGCTCGTCCATCGTGTTCAAGATTTTAAGGGCCCGTGTGAGCTCGTCGTTCTCTCTATAGGGAACGAACCGTCCCACTACAACATCATCTACTGCATTTCTAATACCGTTGATGGGCAGTAGGGGATCATCTTTGTGTTTCTGATTATAAATTGCCCTCCCTTCTTTGTCCAACGTGCCCCCATGGCCATAAAACCAGTTTCTCGCCCGTGGTGTCCATGTTGCGGGCTCTGGTCTGATCCCGGCAGCTGTGTAATTGACCTCAAGTGCATCCCACTTAGGCATGCAACCGGCGTAGCCAGAAGGCCCCATGTTATGATGGTATAGTTTCTTAGCAGCGTTCTTTGTATTTATCCTAGACCTTTCCTTAGCTTTCTCTGATGTCTTGTACTTCACAAAATCCTCCCACTAGTGTCTTAACTTGGCATAGCCGGCTTCATCGAATTTCGGAGTCTTCTCTACCTTGACAAAGTTATGGTACAGTTTCTTCTTCCAGTTCTTGAATGCATCGGCCATCTTGCTGAGAGCAAACATCTTGACTCTTTGCACAAGCTCCCTTCATGCTCTCCCCTCCTTATCTGGAGTCACATCTGGTTCCGGCAGGAGGAAATTAGTCATGAGCTTGTCAAAAAGCTTATCTTTGGCGTTGTCGCCGACATACAGGACTCCACCGCCGATTGACCGATTCCATTCTTGAACGGTGATCAGGATGTAGTCCCTCACAAGAACTCCGCATTACTTCACAATTTTTCTTGCGACATCGATGGGAGCTTGCGGTTCGCCATCTACACCGACCACGTCGATCCTATACCTCACAGTGTCATCCAACTTTTTTGTTGGGCCTCATATCGTTCTTACAGAAGAAGTTCTCGATCCGGAGGGCTAAAAGAAGAAAGTGTGTTAATATATGCATGTATATATAGACAGCAGCATTCTAATTAAAAATAGCATATATACACCTCGCCGGTGTTTGCGAGATTTAAGGTTCCGCTGGAGCCGTCGCCTTCTTCCTTATCGGCTTCTCCCCTGTCCCAGGCTTCGGCTTCTACCTCAGTGGAGCCGTCTCCTCGGTTGAGAGACTCATCTCCCTGACCGGAATCGTTCAAAAACTCACTCGTGACATCGATATCGATATCTTGATTTTCGCAGATCATCCCTTGGAGGATGTTTTCCTGATGTGTTGGATCCATAGTATCTGCAAGTTAAACAATCAACACATGGCATCGATAATGATATGGTAATTTAAACATAGTTGAAATTTAACCCTAAGGCATTCTTGGCAATTTAAGTGAGATCTGAAGGGTCCAAACCCTACTAAAGGAGAGACCCCAAAATCACCTACGAGGGGTTGATTTCATTCTCTTATTAAACTTGTAATTAAAGTTGTTGAACAATGCATGATTATGAGTCTATTGTGTAGATCTCTTTTTTTGAACATTTTGATATATTATACATATTTTTCTGACTTAGAAATAATTAGTTATTGAATTTATAAGATTAAACTTTTTTCTGAAATTATTTAAACATTTATTAAACTTTTCTTGCATCAGCATAGGTAAAGGCTGACGTCACCTAGGGATGGGAACCTTTTCTCACAGATGCATTGCCTACCCACAGTGATTGACTAGTGGGGCCAGGGCCACGTCGGGCTGCCATGCTGGCAGAGCTTACTCGACGCCCACGTCAGGGCGCCACATGAGCGCCACCTTGGCGCCACATGGGCTTGCCGTAGGGCACGTCGGCCGGCGGTGGTTAGCGGCACTAGATTGCTTGCTGGAATGCACAGAAGGTAGGGTTCGAACGAGCGTGTCGCGAGGAAGCTAACGGTGGTCGCGCCGCCCCTTATTTGTCATCAGAGCGTTGTCTGCGATGGCGGCCGACAGTGGCGCTCGGCGACAGAAGGAAACGGAGCGAGAGAGAGAAAGGAGAGGTCCTGAAGGACCAGCGGCTCACCACGAAGACGATGGACGGGTCGACGAGGCCGGAGGAGCTCGGAAGCAGCGGCAACCGCGACGGCCGGAGTCAGAGCAGACGGTGACCATGGCGTCAATTTCTAGCGTGCGCGGTCGATTCCTCAGATGGTGGTGGCGCCGCAGCGGCGGGCGTCGATGGCGTGAAGCGGCCGCTCTAGATTTGGCCAGCCTGCCGGCGTGATTTTGCTCCGCCGCAAATTTTCCTTAGCCGCGCGTCGATGTGCTCTGTGAATTGGGGAGGTTGGGGAGGAGGAAGGCCGGGGCTGTTAACTGTACAGACCATTGGTCCCGGGTCATCCCAATAACCGGGACCAAAGGACCAACGGTCCCGGTTCGTGCCACCAACCGGGACCAAAGGTCTGGGGCACGAGCGTTGCGGTGCTTCCACGTGCACGGCCGCTGGTCCCGGTTAGTCCTACCACGCGGGACCAAAGGATCAACGGTCCCGGTTCATGCCAACAACCGGGATCAAAGGCGTGTTAATGGTAGCACGCACATCCAGGATCATCGGTCCCAGTTCGTGGGACGAACCGGGATCGTTGACCCGTTTTTTCAGATTTTGGCAAACCTTTTGGTCTTCCCGCCATTTTCAAATTTGTTTCTTCTTTAATTAATAAGATGTTTCAAGTTAAGATGATTATTTATTTGGAATTTTAAAAAACTTTTAACAAGAAAAGTGCTTCAATTTAAATAACTAATCAAAAACTATTTTCTGTTTTCAGATATTTTGATTTGAACTATACAATTGTACTATTTACAATTAAAATTGCATTAACAAAATATTTATTAAATAATTTGGAATTTTAAAAAACTTTTAACAGGAAAAGTGCTTCAATTTAAATAACTAATCAAAAACCATTTTCTGTTTTCAAATATTTTTATTTGAACTATACAATTGTAATATTTAAAAATAAAATTGCATTAACAAAATATTTATTGCATAATTTGGAATTTTTAAAAACTTTTCAAGATTTCAACTACAAGTACATGATATAATGCTTGTGAATTTTAAAAAAATCATTTATAGGTTCACAACATGCTATTTCATCAGTTTGTGACAATGTGCCCATATTGTGCACACATATGCATCAGGGTGTTCTGTGAAGCAACCACCAAATTAAAGTTTGGCATTGGTACCAAACCATTTTTCAAAAATACTATACCACCTTATATGGACAATTTTCCAACCGGTGTATCTGGAACCTTTCTTCCATCCCTCATAAAAAGACAAATTCCTGCCGAATCGGTAGGAGGTTGCCAAGATTTGAACTACAAGTACATGATATAATGCTTGTGAATTTTTAAAAAAATCATTTATAGGTTCACAACATGCTATTTCATCAGAGTTCCACTTCAAGTTCAGCGAGGCTCAGCCCCGGGCTAAGAAGCTTCATGCCCGCCGTTTTGAATATAGTTTGAAACGGGCATAAGAAATTCAAAAATGATCCAAACAATGTGAAACCTTCGCGTGGTGTCATATTATGTGTCACAATTGCAAGGAAAAATATTGAAGTTGAAAAATTGCAAACATCATAAAAAATCCTTCACAAAATGACCTATCATGTTCGAGGTTTCATGGCATTTAGGTCAAACCACCAATGTTATGGCTAGAATCAAGGCATAGTTTGTGATAATGTGCCCATATTGTGCACACATGTGCATCTTGGGTAACCTTTAGTCCCGGCTGGTGGGTGAAACCGAGACTAAAGTTGTCGGTGGGATAAGGACGCGTGGATAACCTTTAGTCCCGGCTGGTGGGTGCAACCGAGACTAAAGCTGTCGGTGGCATAAGGATGCGTGGGTAACCTTTAGTCCCGGCTGGTGGGTGCAACCGAGACTAAAGCTGTCGGCAGGATAAGGACGTGTGGGTGGACGCACTGCTTGATGAGATAAAGCATGTAGCACACGATGCCCTGTCGGAGGAACAAGACAAAGTAGAAGCGGCGCCGTGCCTATAAAAGGACCATCTATACGCCATGGCAAGCAGCTCAACAAGCCAACATAGGTAGAGAGAGTTTCATCCCCATGGATAGAGGGTTGGGAAATCTCCCGTGGCGGAGCTTCTCGAAGATGTCGTTGGTGCACATGCCCTACGACATCTTTGGAAGCTTCGCCTCGGAAAAATTTCCCTGCAAGCCCGTGAAAGACTCCATCTTCTCTAACATTGTTGGGGAAAGGGTTGAGAAATCTCCCGTGGCGGAGCTTCTCGAAGATTTCTTTGGTGCACACGCCCTACGGCATCTTCGGAAGCTCTGCCTCGGAAAAATTTCCCTGCAAGCCCGTGAAAGACTCCATCTCCTCTAACAGTGTTGGGGAAAGGGTTGAGAAATCTCCCGTGGCGGAGCTTCTCGAAGATGTCGTTGGTGCACATGCCCTACGACATCTTTAGAAGCTCCGCCTCGGAAAAATTTCCCTGCAAGCCCGTGAAAGACTCCATTACCTAAAGTTTCGATACAACACATAAAGTTTCCATACATCACATAAAGTTTCCATACATTACATAGATTTACATAGGGTTTAGGTTTTAGGATATGAATCCTTCATTGCGTATGTCGATCCTGTCGAGGGGATGATCCCCAGGTACCCAAATCGGACAAGAAGCTAGGCAGTCGGATCACGTCCGGCTGACCAGATGTAGCCGTATAGGGCAAGACAGGCCGGCTATCACCCGGTAGCCGGATCAGCAAGAGACAGCGGGATACGGCGACGTAGCCGGACCCAATCAGTGAGACAGGACGACATGCGTATCAGTGCATGGTACGCCCTGTACGATGACAAGACGGGCAACCACCCGGCCATACCGAAGACTTTGCGTGGGTGACACAGGAACAGTGGACTGTGCTAACGACGGGCTCGCACGGCGTCCACTGTGCCTACGACAGCCATACCGCTCGTACTCCGACAAGACATGCCATACTGGATACTGTAGATGACTAGCCGACTGGGACCCGCCTGTGGGGCCCACCAGTCGGACTAGCTAGTGAGACCTTTGCCTCTCCGCCTATATAAGGAGAGGCAAGGCCTCAGTAGAAAGGGTTGCCCATACAGCATTTAAAGCTGTAGCTACCACATACAACTCGAGGAGCACTTGTAATTCGTGTATTCCACATAGTCAGATCCGGCAGGAGTAGGGGCTTTACCTCATCACGAGAGCCCCGAACCTGGGTACTTCTTGCGTCCCGCTACGCTCGCTTGTATCCAATCCCGCCTGCGGATGCCGTCGATAGCTTCCCTGCTAGTCCCCACACCTCTATCTAACCTCCTTAGGTACTCCCGTTCCCAATACAACGACAGTTGGCGCCCACCGTGGGGAAGGATGGCTTCGACCGGAGTCACGTTCCGCACGGGACCCCACACTTCAGCCGGTGAGCACATGGCCTCTGGGCTGGTGCTCACGCTTGGCAAGTTCGACTGCGTCATCGACAACGCCTCCTGCTTCGCCGGAACTTCCTTCCCGGCGAACGGCACCGTCCTGCTATTCGGCGATCTCCCCGTCTACGTCGCCACCGTCCCGGAGCGTTTCCCTAGGGAAATCGTCTCTGTTGCGGAGCTGCCGCGCTCAGACGGCAGCGCCTCCGCCGCATCCCGCGGCGTGGAGGTCATGATGGCCGGATCTAGCTCCCATCCCCGCCAGCCGCGCGAGCGAGGCGCGGACAAGGTCGGAACTTCCGCTCCCCCGTAGCCTCGGAACTCGGTGGAGGATGCCATTGATTGGCTCCTGACGCTGGTTAACCTCGGGGATAACCCGGAGGAAGCGGAGGCCAACTTCAGCATAGAGAGACAGATCCTCCTCCATGAGGCCATGGAGCTGGCGGCAGCCCGCAAGCAACTCGAGATCACTCGGCGCGAGTACGACCACACGCATGACCTTACTCCGGCTACCACGGAGCCGAGCCGGAGCGGCCAGGTACGGCATCGGGGCGGCAAGCTGGGTGGTAGGATGGAAAAGGACGGGGAACCGGATCCTACGCCTGCCCTCACATGGCCCACCTACAGCACGCCCATCAAGAACCTGCGTGCGGCGCGAGCCGCAGCAGAGGAACTACCCAGCCCGGAGGGCGAGGAGCGAGCACGCCAGCACGCCCGCGTGCAGGAGCTCCTCCGCGTCGCGGACGAGCAGGCCGGTGCCAACCGGCAGATGCAGGAAGACCTTAGCTACTCCAAGATGAGCAAGCTACCTGCCAACAGCAGGGGCGCGCCGTGCAACACCCAGCAGGTGTCCTCCCCTCAGCCGCCCAGGGCCCGCAGTAGGCGTCGCAGCTCTGGCAACAGGGGCCAGCCGCGCCAGGAGCAGACGGTGAATAGCAACCCGCCACCTCCCCCTCCGCCAGCCGGAACGCCCAAACCAGCCGGTTCTCGTCTATCGGGCCGGGTGGGAGCGCCTAACCCAGATTGTCCGGATGCACGCGACCGCATCGAGCTCCTCGCTCAAGCGCGCGTCATGGAGGAGGAAGATTCGACCGGCCCGGTTTGTTACGGACCCCGCATCCGGAACGAGCCATTTTCGGATAAATTCTCCCTGCCCAGGGACACCCCCAAGTACGACAGCAGCATGAAGCCAGAAGACTGGTTGACCAACTACGCTACGGCAGTCGGCATCGCCCACGGGAACAAGCGCACAGCCGTGCGCTACGTCCCCTCATGCTAACCGGGTCGGCAAGGACATGGCTCAATAGCCTGGCGCCCAACAGCATCAACGCCTTGCCTGACTTCGAGAAGGTGTTCGTCCGCAACTTCAACGGCATGTACAAACGTCTAGGGCGCCCGCGTGACCTGGCCTTGTGCATCCAGAGCGACCGCGAGACCGACCGCGAGTACCTCGCCAAGTGGACGGAGCTGCGCAATACTTGCGAGGGCATCCTAGAGAGCTAAGCCATCAGTTTCTTCGTCGAGGGTTGCCGAGAGGGCACCATGCTTCGCCACCGGCTACTGTGTGACGAGCCGAAAACCATGGCGGAGCTCATGACGGTTGCAGACCAGTACGCCACGGCGGATGCCGCCATGAAGAAGCCCCTCCGAGTAAACGCGGACGGGCGTCCGACTCCCACGGAGCCGGCTCGCGACCGACCAAGCAACCCAGCAGGGGAAGCCGGATCCTCCAGACGCCACGGCAACGACAACGGTTCCATGGGGACCGCCAGGCTGGACAGCACAAGCCTCGCTACCACGTGCGGCAGGTCAATGCTGTGGAGGGCGCGCCCGACACACCGGCTAATGAGGCAAGAAGGCAGAAGCCACGGCTCACCTTCGACCAGATGTTTGATGGCCCGTGCAAGTGGCATAGCGGTCCCTTCAAGCCGGCTACGCACACCACCCGGAACTGCAACTGGATCCTCCAGCTAAAGGACCAGGGCAACCAGCCTCGTCCCCCACCTCCCCCACCGGGTGGACCTCCACCACCGGCTAGGGGAGCCGACAATGATGGTAACGGCGGCAACAACAACAATCGCTACCCCCAGCCGCGCGCCACCTACCACATCTTCGAGACGGAGCAGGACGACAAGCACAGCCGCAGGCGAAGCTCCAAGGAGGTCAATGGCATCGTCTCTTCGGTCCCCCAGTACCTGAACTGGTCGGAAACCCCCATCACCTGGAGCCGGGCGGATCAGCCTAAGCATCTGCCGACTCCCGGGGGCTACGCCATGGTGCTTGACCCTCTCATCGTCTCCAACGCGCGCACCTGCCGATTCTCACGTGTCCTCATCGACGGAGGTAGCAGCCTCAACCTCCTCTACCAGTCCTCGCTAGAGAAGTTGGGCATTCGCGAAAGCGACCTGCGCCCGATGACCACGACGTTCCACAGCGTACTGCCGGGGCCAGCCTGCGCCCCGCTGGGGAAAATCCAGCTGGACGTCATCTCCGGAACCGAGGAGAACTACCGCCGCGAACCAATCTGGTTTGAGGTGGTAAATCTGATGAGCTCCTACCACGCTCTCCTCGGGCGCCCTGCCCTCGCCAAGTTCATGGCCATCCCCCAATATGCCTACCTCAAGACGAAGATGTCGGGACCCCACGGTGTGATCACCGTCGCCGGCTACTTCAGGCGGTCGATGGAGTGCGCCTCAGCCGGTTCCAAACTGGCAGAGGCCCTCATCATAGCCGAAGAAAATCGCGTGATCATGTGCAATGTGGCCATGGCCCAGCAGGACATACCGGCTAGTAGCAAACCAGCTGGAGAAGGAGCTTTCCAGCTGGCAAAGGAGACGAAGAGGATCCTGCTCGACACCTCCGACCCGACTAAGTTCGTCACCATTGGTGCCGGCTTGGACAGCAAATAGGAAGGCGTGCTCGTCGACTTCCTCCCTGAGAATCGGGACATCTTCGCATGGTCCCCCAAGGACATGCCGGGTGTGCCAAGGGAGTTCGCCGAGCACTCACTTCATGTGCGTCCGGATGCCAAGCCGGTCAAGCAACCTCTGCGCCGGTTCGGGGAGGAGAAGAGAAAGATAATCGGTGATGAGATCACCCGGCTCCTTGTAGCCGGGTTCATCATGAAAGTGTACCACCCAGACTGGTTGGCGAACCTAGTCCTGGTGGTAAAGAAGAACAAGACCTGGCGCATGTGTATCGACTACACCAGCCTGAACAAGGCGTGCCCGAAAAAACCCTTCTCCTTGCCCCGTATCGATCAAGTCATCGATTCCATGGCCGGCTGTGATTTGTTGTCTTTTCTAGATTGCTATTCCAGGTACAATCAGATCCGGCTAAACCCGGCTGATCAGATTAAGACATCATTTATCACTCCCTACGGGGCTTTCTGCTATGTAACCATGCCTTTCGTCCTAAATAACGCAGGCGCCACCTACCAGCGATGTATGCAAAAATGCTTGCACTCGCAGATAGGCCGAAACGTGCACGCTTACATGGATGATGTGGTCATCAAGACCAAGGAGAAGCGTACCCTCCTCGAGGATCTGGGAGAAACATTCGGTAACCTCCGCCAGTACCGGATGAAGATGAACCCGGAAAAGTGCGTCTTTAGGGTGTCGTCCGGCCAGCTCCTCGGTTTCCTCGTATCACAACGAGGTATCGAGGCGAATCTGGAGAAGATCGTGGCCATCGAGACGATGCAGCCGCCCAGGAACCTGCTTGGGGTCCAGAAGTTCACCGGATGCCTAGCTTCCCTCAGTCGCTTCGTCAGCCGGCTAGGGGAGAAGGCACTCCCATTGTACTAGCTGATGAAGAAGACGGACAAGTTCTCCTGGACTTCGCAAGCCGACACCGCGTTTCACGACCTCAAGCGCATGCTATCCACAGCACCGGTTCTAGCCACGCCGGCTAGCAAGGAGCCGATGTTGCTCTATATAGCAGCCATCAGCCGGGTCGTCAGCATCGTCCTGGTGGTGGAGCGCCCCGAGGAAGGCAAGGCTCAGCCGGTTCAGAGACCCGTCTACTACCTCAGCGAGGTTCTCTCCCTATCCAAGCAGAACTACCCCCACTACCAGAAGATGTGCTACGGCGTGTACCTGGCATGCAAGAAGCTCAAGCACTGCTTCCAGGAGCACCCGATAAGGTCGTGTGCACTGCACCCCTTTCGGAAATCATCGGCAACAAGGACGCCACTGGCCGAGTCGCCAAGTGGGCCATCGCACTCGCCGCCTACTCCATCCAGTACGACCCCGGCTCACGATCAAGTCGCAGGCATTGGCGGACTTCCTCGTCGACTGGGCCGAGACCCTGTATCTCCCACTGGTTCCGAAGTCGGAACACTGGCAGATGCACTTCGACGGGTCGAATGCTCGGGGGCTTGGGAGCCGGCATCGTGCTCACCTCGCCCAAAGGAGACAGGCTAGAGTACGTGCTGCAGATCCACTTCACGGCCTCCAACAACGTAGCCGAATACGAGGCACTGGCGCACGGGCTCCGGCTGGCCAAGGAGATTGGTGTCAACCGGATCCTGTGCTTCGGTGATTCGGACTTGGTGGTGCAGCAGGTGTCCGGAGAATGGGACGCTAGAGATGCAAACATGGCTCTCTACCGATTCCACATCTAGAAGCTCAGCGCCTCCTTCGACGGGTGCGAGTTTCACCACATCCCCCGCATCAACAACGAGGCAGCCGATGCGCTCTCCAAGATCGGATCCACCAGGCAGGCCATCCCACCAGGGGTCTCCTTGGAGCACCTGCGCAAGCCATCCATCAACCCGTCACCAGAATCAGACTCCATCGTATGGGCAGGAAGCGTCCCGCCTGACGGAATGGCAGAAGCAGAGCCGGCAGAACTGCCGAAGAAAAAGATTCGAAGCACCAATTCCGGCCAGGCAGTGCCTTCCGGCCAGGCAGTGCCTAGTGGCTCGGGGGCTGTCGTCCCGGGTACGCCACCCGGACGACCCCCCGACATCCGTCAGCCGGAGGACAGGAGCGTCCTCGTCATTCGGGAAGTGCCATCCTAAGCACAACCCTTCATGAGCTACATCGCCAATGGAGAACTCCCGGACGACGAGGTGGAGGCCAGGCAAATCTGGCGCCGCGCGCACACGTACACCATCATAATCGGCGAGTTGTACAAGCGTAGCGTATCCGGCATCTTCCAAAGATGTGTCGATGTGTACACGGGCTACCGGCTACTCAAAGATATCCACCAGGGCGAGTGCGGGCACCACGCTTCGTCAAGGGCGATAGTCGCCAAGGCATTCCGCCATGGTTTCTATTGGCCCACCGCCCTCGAGGATGCTGAGCAGCTGGTCCGCGCATGCAATGGGTGCCAACGCTTCGGGCAGCTCAGGCACATGCCAACTTCGGTACTCAAGACCATACCGATCACCTGGCCCTTCGTGGTTTGGCGCCTCGACATGGTCGGTCCTTTCAAGCGAGCACGCGCAGGCATGACCCACCTACTGGTAGCGGTGGACAACTTCACAAAGTGGATCGAGGCCAAGCCTATCCGGAAGCTGGACGGGGCGAAGGTTGTTACCTTCTTCACCGACATCATCAACCGCTTCGGCTACCCCAACAGCATCATCACTGACAACGGCACGAACTTCGCCAAGGGGGCCTTCGCCCGGTTTTGCAGCAACAAGGGCATCCGACTGGACCTCGCCTCCGTCGCGCACCCGCAATCCAACGGGCAAGTCGAGAGAGCAAACGGCTTGGTGCTAGCCGGCATCAAGCCACGCCTCATCGAGCCGTTAGAGCGGTCACCCAGATGTTGGATCGAAGAACTTCTGGCTGTGCTGGGGAGCCTCCGCACCACGCCGAATAGGTCAACCGGCTACACGCCATGCTTCCTGTCTACGGATCGGAAGCCGTCCTCTCCATCGACATCGAGTTCGACTCCACTCGCAAGCTCATGTACAATGAAAAAGCCAACAGGGAGGTGCGGGAGGACGGAGTGGACCTTCTAGAGGAGGCCCGCGAGCTGGCCCTGTCCAGATCAGCCCTGTACCAGCAGCGACTACGTCGCTACCATTCAAGCCGGATCCGCCCAGTCGCATTCCGCGAGGGCGACCTTGTTCTCCGGCTAGTGCAAGACACGAAGGGCATGCACAAGCTATCACCACCCTGGGAGGGCCCCTTCATCATCAGCCGGGCGCTGCCCAATGACTCCTACTACCTCATCGATGCACAACAGCCACGCAAGAACAAGATGGACAAATCAGACGAGGAGACTGAACGTCCCTGGAACGCAGCCCTGCTGCGCCCATTTTACACCTAGTCGCCAGGCAGTGTATGTATCCCGAAAACCCTATGAATGAAAATGCGGACCCCCACGAGAATCTCGGGGGCTCCTTGCTAGAAATGTGTGAGCACCTATTTTCCGGTTCAAATTTTCCGGCTCCGGCAACCCCTACCTGGGGGCTCGCCGGCTGGCCCGGCCTGCTAAGTCAACAAACCGGCTCAGTAGTGTGTGATGATGTCAGAGGTCTACTCTTCGTCTCAGCTACAGACCGCAACCCGGCTGTCTGGCTAGCAAGAGCAAAAGCCCGAGGCATCCCACACGAAAAACAGGGAGGAAACGCAGCAGACCGGGCGTCCCGGCCCTGCGACTGATTTGAACCAATCCAGCTGCTAAGCCATTAGTACCGTGTGCAATGTACTGTCAGCTCCCTTCATTTCCGGCTGCAGACCGCAACCCGGCTGCCCGGCAAGGACGCAGCGAAAACAGCAGAGCGCATGGGAAAGCGACTAAGTGTCTAGAAAGGGACAAGCCAGTTTTCAAAAAAACAAGCCGTTTTCCGGCTACAATTTGGCAGACTAACCTACTAACCTATGTGGACATGTTTGTATGTGTATGTACATTTTTGTCCGACTACCCGAGTCGGAATTCAGGAGAAGGAAAGAAGATTCGAAGTCCTTGCCTTCCTCAAGCGCTTCGAATCTCGGGGGCTACACCCACTGGGTGCGCTCGCGCGCCCCCAGTGGAATCTTGTAGTTCCCGACCGGCTAAAGGCGTTTAGCCGGCCATTCGGAGCACACGTGAGGGCAAGGGCTGGAGCAAGAGAAGACAAGGAAGATTTGAAGCACCTGGCTACGCCAGCTACTCCAAATCTCGGGGGCTACACCCAGTGGGTGCGCTCGCGTGCCCCCACTAGAATGTTAGTTCCCCCGGCTGAAGGCGTCCAGCCGAGGAAGGCAGCCGACTGGGACGAGGCCAGTCGGATAAAGTTAGAAGACTTGGGAGAAATAAGGAAGATTTGAAGCACCTGGCTACGCCAGCTACTCCGAATCTCGGGGGCTACACCCAGTGGGTGCGCTAACGCACCCCCACTGGAGGTGTAGTTCGTCCGGCTAAGAGTGTGTAGCCGTACTAGGATAGCCGGGCGGAGCAAGCCAGCAAAATATCAAAAGGAAACTCAATGCACCAGTTAAGGGAGATTCAAGAATTTCAATGATTAACAAACAAAAGGGAGGCGAAGCTCCCATAAGTTACCCGGTGTCAAAGATAGCCGGTACAGACAAACAAGGTTCATGGATATCTAAGACAAGAAAAATACACCCGGCATCCCGGGGCAATAACTAGACGGCAGGACCTTTGCCGTGTGGGAGATCTTGGCTGGCAGAAACTTCGGGCGGCGGAGGAGGCGTGGAGCTTGATCCGGTTCTAGCACCTGCAGGCGGCGGCATCGGGCCCTCCACGTCAGGAGTGCCGACGGACTCTGAGTGGGTGAGCACCTCGTCGGGATCCACGTAGTCGGCAATCTGGATGGCGGATCCGTGGAGCTCCGGATGGGCTTGGCGGATGGCGGCAAGATCGGCTCCGGCACGGAAGCCACCGTCGATCTTCTCGCCACGGGCGTCCTTGTACCAGGAGAGCATGAGGGACAGAGCCATCTCCGCTCCGGCCCGCGCCGCCAAGTCCCGCAGCCAGTACACCACAGCCGGCACCTCCCCCACCTTCGCAGCTAGCTGCGCCATCGTCTCCGGAACCAGAGCCTCCGTCCACAGGAAGGAGAAGACGTCCCGCGCCGCCTGAGGAAGCTTGGCAGCTTCCTGCCAAGAAGGACGACGAGCTCCTGGGCCATCGGCTGCGCTCCCGGCCAGTTCACCTGCAGCCGGTTGTAGGCCAGCAGGTCTATGCCGAGGTAAAACGCTGTCAGAAAAGAGGAGTCAGATCCGTCTACCAGATCCAGAAAGAAAGAAAGACAGGAGAAGGAACTCACCCTTGGCAGTGTGGCCGACCTGCATCAGCTCCTCCACCAGCGCCTTCTCCTTGATTGCTAGCCGTTTGATCTCCTTCTCTTGGTCCTTGTTCTGGGCCTGCAGAAGGGTGAAGGCTTCGGCCCGGCTAGCGAGCGAGGCGTCGTGCTACTTGATGGTGGCCTCCAGACCGTCTACCCTCGCGTGCCAATCCTTGTTATGCAGCCGTAGAGTGGAATTGGACTTGCTCAGCTGGTCGTTCGCTTTCTTCAAGCGATCGATCTCGCGCTAAGCGCACACGAGGATGGCTGCGGAAATTCTGGCTATCAGTACAAAAAAAAGCCAAGAGAAGCGAGCTTACTCTGGGAAGTCCCGTTGGCGGCAGCAAGCTTCTGCTCCAGCGTCCGGTTCCCGCTGGCTGTGGCCTCCAGCAGACGGATCTCCTTCACCACTAGCTCAAGCATGGCGGCAAGGTCCGATAGCGAGGCGGCAGACAAAGCATCGTCGTCCATGGCGTTGACGGCCAAGGAATCCTTCGCGGCGATCACCGCCGTTCGCCATTCCTTCCCGGGCTCCTCATCGGAGTTGTCGTCGCCAACAACGACGAGCTCCTTGCCGGCAGCCCCACGCGCGCCCGCGGAGGAGCCTTCCGGCTGGGAGGGCTCCACTTCCGGCTAAGGACCTTCCGGCTGGGCGGAGGCGGCCGGCTACGCTCGAGGGGGAGGCGAAGGTTGCGCCTTAGAAGGAGGGGCGCCGATCAGCGCAGTCGGGGCACGGGGCGGTGACCCGGCCGGCGCTCGTGCCGGGCTCGCGGCTCCGAAGGAGACCAGTGTGCTAAAAAGAAAGAGGAGAAGGCAAGAGCAAAATAAACCAAAGTCAGAAAAAGAAGAAAAAGGGCAAACAGACAGAAAGCACCGAAAGAAAAAGGGGGGAGAAGGAACGTACCCCGGCACAACCGGGGGTGGCCCCTTCTTCTGGCCAAGACGGCTTGGCGGCAAGGCGCCGGAGCGGCTCCTCTTGGGAGACGGCTCCTCCGTCGCAGGCCGGCGGGAGCTGGAACGGCTGGAGCCTCTCCCGCCTGCCTCGCCGTCCGTCGCGGAGCGCGTCGCCGGATCCGCGGTCGGCGCGGCCTCCTCCTCCTCGTGCACCTCTGCGTGCAGGTCGGCAGCCGGCTCATCATTCCGGTTGGGGAAGGCATCGCTGTCCCCGTCCGATTCCTTGCCCGACCGCCGAGCACGCGGCTCGGGCAAGTCAGGCGTGAATACCTCGAGGGGAGCCTCGCCCTCCTCGCGAAGGATGCAGGCGAAGATCTGCAGAATACAAGAAGTAAGTCAGACAGAACAAGGAAATAACACAGAAAGAGCAAATAAAGTTTCCGGCTATAAGAACTTACCCGGGGCGCGCGGTTCTCCCGGCTGTACGGCGCCAGACTGAATGTCCAGTTCTCCGACAGCCGCTCCTTGTTGATCGTCCACAACCACTCCTTCCAGTTGTGGTAGCGGGGATCGCGGCACGACAGCCGGGTCGGGTCCAGCCGGCCGGAGTAATAGCACATCTTGTGCGCCCGCTGCTGCATCGGCATCATCAGCCAGGACATCCAGCTAAGAGTGATGTCCCAGCCGGTTAGCCGGCAGGTGACGAGGGAGCGCATGCGCTGCAGCATCGCGTCCGTCTCCGCCTTGTCACCGTGGAACTTCAAGTCCCAGTTCTGCCGGCTGGACTCGACATCCTGGAAGGCCGGAAGATTTATCTGGTCGATGTTGGTGACGTTCTTGACGTAGAAGTACGACTGCTGCCACAGCCGTACCGTGTCCTGGAGCAAGAACTTGGGGTAGCCGGATTGGGAGCGAGAGTAGAGGGAGGCGCCGTCGCAGACGACTAGCGGCCCCTTCGTGTACTGCACCTACGGCCGGACTCGGAAGAGCCGGCAGAAGAGCTCGAGATCCGGCTGGATCACGAGATAGCTCTCGCAGAATGCCATGAAGTGCGCCAGCGTCCCGATGGCATTGGCGCTGAGGTGGTGAAGACGGAGGTCGAAGAAGGCGAGAAAGATCAGGAGGAAGGGGTTCACCGGAAGGTCGAACCCGCGCGCTAGATGAGAGAGGAAGACAACGCGCTCCCCCTCCGCCGGGTGCGGCGACACCTCTCCCGCCGGTGCCAACCGCACCGCCACCTCCTCCTCCGACGGGAGAACGCGGGTGGCGCGGTACTTCTGAATCTGGTCTTCGGTGACGGAGGAGCCGCACCAAGCCCTGCGGTCGGCGGCCATTTCCGGTTGGTGGAGAGGAGAGGCGATCGAAGAGTGGCGGTGGCCCGTAGCGTCGAAGACGGCGAGCGAGCGGCGCAGAAGGCAAGAGCGCAGAAGCAGGAGCACGCGAGGGAGAAGGAGACTACAGCGGGGGAGCGAAGGAAAGGAACTACCTCCCCCGCGGCGTCCCTTTAAAGGGCCGGAAGGGCAACCATCGACGGGGCCACATGGCGTGCACCCAGGCAACCCACACCCCAACCGCCGCCTAGATCCCGTGTGCCAGGGCAGGAGGCGCAGAAGATCCCGGAGCGAGAACCGAAGTGCCGGGCAGCGGTTTCCCGAGGCGACGTGTGACGAGACGTTACGCTGCCCGCCACAGAGCAATGATGGCGCGTGCGCGCGCGGCCGGCGTCAGCACTGACGTCACAGGTAGTGCAACCGCCAGGCTCAGCCGGATGCAAATTCAAAAGCAAGAGGGAGCGCACGCACATTTCTCCTAAGGGCGGAATCCACACGCGCTCGGGGGCTAGTGTCGGGGGGATGATCCCTAGGTACCCAAACCGGACAAGAAGCCAGGAAGTCGGATCGCGTCCGGCTGACCAGATGCAGCCGGACAGGGCAAGACAGGCCGGCTATCGCCCGGTAGCCGGATCAGCAAGAGACAGCCGGATACGGTGACGTAGCCGTACCCAATCAGTGAGACAGGACGACGTGCGTATCAGTGCATGATACGCCCTGTACGATGACAAGACGGGCAACCACCCGACCATACCGAAGACTTTGCGCGGGTGACGTAGGAACAGTGGCATGTGCTGACGACGGGCTCGCACGGCGTCCACTGTGCCTACGGCAGCCATACCGCTCGTACTCCGATAAGACATGCCATACTGGATACTGCAGATGACTAGCCGGCTGGGACCCGCATGTGGGGCCCGCCAGTCGAACTAGCCAGTGAGACCTTTGGCTCTCTGCCTATATAAGGAGAGGCAAGGCCTCAGTAGAAAGGGTTGGTCATACAGCATTTAAGGCAGTAGCTAGCACATACAGCTCGAGGAGCACTTGTAGTTCGTGTATTCCACATAGTCAGATCCGGCAGGAGTAGAGGCTTTACCTCATCATGAGGGCCCCGAACCTGGGTACTTCTTGCGTCCCGCTACGCTCACTTGTATACTATCCCGCCTGCGGACGTCGTCGATAGCTTCCTTGCTAGACCCCACACCTCTATCTAACCTCCTCAGGTACTGCCGTTCCCAATACAACGACAGATCCCTTGCCTATGATCGCTTCTTAGGCCGTAACCATGGAGCATCTTCTTTACTTAATGGGATGCTTGGGTCAGTTTTCACGGTGAAGGGCGGAATTTCATCAAACTTATCATAATCTGCTGACATGTCTGTCTTGTCCTCGACTCCCGCGATGTTTCTTTTCCCTGAAAGAACTATGTGATGCCTGGGCTCATCGTCTGATGTATTCGTTTCCTTATTTTTATTTTTTGTGGTCTAGAGGACATGTCCTTCACATAAAAAACCTGAGCCACATCATTGGCTAGGACGAATGGTTCATCTCTGTAACCAAGATTCTTGAGATCCACTGTTGACATTTCGTACAGCTGGTCTACCTTTACCCCTTCTCCATTCATGTTGACCCAACTGCACCGAAACAATGGGACCTTAAAAGTAGGTCCATAGTCAAGTTCCCATACTCCTCTATGTAACCATAGTATGTGTCCTTTTTCCCATTTTCGCATGTTGCATCAAAGCGGACACCACTGTTTTGGTTGGTGCTCTTTTTATCTTGGGCAATCGTGTAAAATGTATTCCCATTTATCTCGTACCCTTGGAAAGTCAATACAGTCGCAGATGGTGTCGCGGCCAACAAGTAGAGCTGATCTCCAATAGTGGTGTCATTCATGAGATGTAATTACAACCAAGTGCCGAAAGTCTCCATGTGATTTTTTTTAATCTAGTAGTCATCCTTCCCCGGGAACTTGGAGCGTATAACATTCATGCGTTCCTCGATATACGGAGCCATGAAGGTAGAACCTTGGAGAACTATGTAGTGTGCTTGATTCAAAGAATGTCCGTCCCTAAATATCATTGCTTTCTTTCCTAGCGTGCCTTTTCCACTCAGTCTCCCCTCATACCGTGATTCAGGAACACCAATCCGCTTAAGGTCAGGAAGAAAGTCTACACAGAACCTAATGACCTCCTCTATTCCATAGCCCTTGGAGATGCTTCCTTCTGGCCTAGCACGGTTACGAACATATTTCTTTAAGACTCCCATGAACCTCTCGAAGGGGAACATATTGTGCAGAAATACAGGACCGAGAATGTAAATCTCATCGACTGGGTGAACTAAGAGACGCGTCATAATATTGAAGAAGGACGGGGGGAACACCAACTCAAAACTGACAAGACATTGGACCACATCCTTCTGTAGCCTTTCCAGACTTTCTCGATCGATTACCTTCGGAGATATTGCATTGAGGAATGCACATAGCTTCACAATGGCTAATCGAACATTTTCCGGTAGAATCCCTCACAATGCAACCAGAAGCAACTGTGTCATAATCACGTCGCAATCATGAGACTTCAGGTTCTGAAATTTTTTCTCCGCCATATTTATTATTCCCTTTATATTTGACGAGAAGCTAGCCGGGACCTTGATACTGTAAAGGACTCATGCTCCCCAAAAGGATTCATGCCGTCTGTACTTAGACCAAACCATAAGTTCCTCGCGTCACCTGCAAAGTTCGAGTACTTTCTCTCGATGTTTCTCCACTGCGACCCATCAGCAGGGTGTATCAGTTTCCCGTCTTTCTTACGCTCTTCTTTGTGCCATCGCAACAACCTAGCATGCTCTTTATTTCTGAACAGACGTTTCAACCGTGGTATTATAGGAGCATACCACATAACCTTAGCAGGAACCCTCTTCCTAGAGGGCTCGTCATCGCCCTCAACATCACTAGGGTCATCTTGTCTGATCTTGTATCGACATGCATTGCATACCGGGCATTTATCCATATTCTCGTACTTCTCACCACGGTACAGGATGCAGTCATTAATGCATGCATGTATCTTCTCCACATCTAATCCTAGAGGGCAGATAGTCTTCTTTGCTTCGTACGTTGTCTCGGGCAGCTCGTTATCCTTTGGAAGCTTCGGCTTCATTATTTTCAGTAACTTCTGAAATCCCTTGTCAGATAAGCCAGTCTCTGCCTTCCATTTCAGCAGTTCAAGTGTGGTACCGAGCTTTGTGATGGCATCTTCGCAATTTGGGTACAACAACTTTTTGTGATCCTTTTGCATGGCCTCCAACTAAAGCTTCTCCCTTTCTGTATCACATTGTTGCTTTGCATCAGAAATGATCCGACCAAGACCATCAGCGGGCTCATCTGATGCCTGTTGTTCTTCTTCATTGCTGCCTCCCTCTTCTTCATTGTCTTCCATTGCAGTATCACCGTATTATTCAGGGGACATAGGATAGCTGTCATCATCCTCCTCTTCTTCATTTTCTTCCAGCCTAACCCCTCTTTCTCCGTGCATGGCCCAACAATAATATCCGGGCATGAAACCTCTCTGAAGCAGATGGCTTTGAATGATTCTCGGGGCAAAGTGCTCCGCCACGTTCCGACAGTCGACGCAGGGACAAGGCATAAAATTATCCACTTTGTTTGCCTTAGCCAAATCGATAAATTTTTGGAGGCCTGCAATAAAATCGGAATGGCGTCGGTCGCCATACATCCATCGCATCCGTGCATCGATCTGTGTTATAATAATTAACCATTACAATAACATCGTGAATAGTAAAATGACCACCCTACATGGACAGATGCAATATTTTTGTATCGGTTACTGATAACGAAGATAAGGTTGCTAACCTCAGCCGAGGATACCGTGTTATGCGAACTAAAGTGTTGCTCGGACATTTCGTCGAACACCTTGTGTGTAATCAAAGAAAAAAAAGCTAGCACCCACTCCTCACACACAATCCAGCAAAATTTGGTGGGCAAAGGGCTGGGCTTATATATAGCCAGGGGAGGGTTTTTGGTCCCGGTTATTGCCACGAACTGGGACCAAAGCCCCTCTCGCACGTCACGTGGCCGCCCAGCAGCTCCCACCTCACCCAGGTCATTGGTCCCGGTTAATGGCACGACCCGGGACCAATGACTTCGGTGGGGGGCGCGCTGCTGGGGCGCCACGTTTCGCGCGCGAGGGGCTTTGGTCCTGGTTCTTGGCAATAACCGGGACCAATGCCTCCGTCGCTTCGTAGTCCCCATGCATAAATATGAGGCCACAGCGCTCGCTTTCGCCATCGCCTCTGCCTCTCTGCAGTCCCTCTCCACCCCACCACTTTGCCTCTCCACCGCGCCGTTGTTTCGCCTCCCCTCCCTCTCCAATCTCCACCGTGCCGTCATGGAGGTGCCCACGCTCAACCACTACGAGGTAGTGTAGTTTGCGCTCTACGGCATCCTCATGCCGCCGCGCGCGACCCTTCCCTCCGGATTTCGCATCAGCGAGGGGGGTGTGCTGGTGGCTCCGCTTCTCAACCCCCGCGGATACGAGATGGAGTACGTCATCGCGGAGCGTCACTGCCAACTGCCCGCGTGCATTAGGGCGTTGCCCCGGTATGCGGCGGGCAGCGAGTATTGGCCCCGGCTGTTCAAGAAGGAGCGGAAGGTCAAGCTTGGCAACCGTTTTGTGGACAGGCGCCTGTGCACCCGGATCGCCGCAACCAAGAAGGACGGGAGTTGTTCTGGTTTGTCCCTGGACGGACCATCTACACTGCCATCAACGCCGCTATGCGCGCAGACGAGCTCCGTCTCCCGAACAACACCGAAATCGTGGATATTTCGTTCGACGACGACAAGGAAGCCGGCGGCACGGAGGACAACAGCTCGGAGGACAGCGGCAGCGGAAGTGTTGTCGACTAGAAATATATAAAGTCGCATCTTTATTTGTATGGAAAAATTTGTGGTCGAATAATAAAATGTCTTAATTTAGACCTTTGTCTCGATTAATTCATGAAAGATTTGTTCAAAAATAGTGATCAATTCAATTTCTACCTCGAATTAATTTCCGCCTCGAATTAATTTCTGCGCTGAATTAATTTACATTAATTCCTGGACTGCTGATCGTCGCGGGGTTTTTGGTCCCGGTTGTTGGCATGCACCGGGACCAATGCCTCGCAGAGAGCCACGTGTGCATCCCGGGGTCATTGGTCCCGGTTCGTGCCATAAACCGGGAGCAATGCTTACAGATGAACCGGGACCAATGCCCTGGCAGCATGAACCGAGACCGGTGCCTGGCATTGGTCCCGATTACAGAAACGAACCGGGACCAATGGAATTTGGGCGCTGGACCAAAGGCCCTCTTTCTACTAGTGCAGGTGGGCTAGCTGGGCCGCCGAAGTGTCTACACCGACGTCATTGCCATTGGCGAAAGCTTAAATTGCGCCATATGGTCATACTTACGCCGACCATGTTGCCGTCGGCGTATAAGCTACCAGTTTTTGATATATTTTTTTGGTTTTGGTTCGTTTCCTGTGGATTTCAAATTCCCGTAGCCTCGGAATAATAACCCCAGATTTTAGGCAGAGTATACAACACATCGACACAAACATAAGATCATCATCATCAAAATATCATAGGCAGATCATCCACATAGGTACATCATTGGTAGATCATCCACATAGCTAGTATTGATAGAAAAGTAACAAGTTCCCTACAAATCCGGAGAGCTAGAGAGACCCATGTCTCCTTGAGTGAAGTCAGGCTTAGGACGATGTGGAGCAGTCGCCGTCAAACGAGCACTGGAAGGAGTAGCACCACCACCATCGGTATAAGGAGAAGCACCACCATCACAAGAAGCACCACCACCACCACCGGAAGCACTAGGAGAACCACGACCGGTATGAACCTGTGTGATCGTGCGGGAGAAATTCGGTGAGGCAGAAGCACGACCAAAGGGTACAATGGTGGAGCATCCCGCTCCCTACACGTTTGAGCCAGAGTTAGCAACCACCAAGACATAGTTGTGCGGTAACAATGGAGTTGGCAAATAACTTACCGGGGTCCCTAAGTAGAAGGTCAAAGTGAATTCGTCCTTCGATGGGAAGATTGGCTACAACCCTGGCCTAGCTGGTCGGGGCGGTAGAAAATCCCACTCTCAAGTGGCATAAAACTTCTCGTAAGCCAGTAAGAAAGTTTAGGTGTCAAGGGTTGTAGAAATAAAGGTTTAAACTAGGGAAAGCGGCACTTGTCATCTTTTGCAAAAAATAAAGGTTGAAACTTACAACATCTCGACACTCTGCCCACTATTCGTAGGCCTCTTGGGCCTGCTTCCACACCTCAAGCTCCACCACATATTCCACATGAGCAGCCTTGTAGGCCGCGTCAAAGCAGGCTATAGTTTCAAAAATAATGAATCTCGTCAACTTAGCCACTCAGGAACGAATGTCGGAAAGAGGATGGAAATAAGAAAAATTTACATAGGCGCTCGCTCGGGAAGGCCATCGAGGAGGCGTAATAGCAGGGTCGTCGGCGGTGAGGGTATCCTTGACATGCGTGAGGCTCAAAGCAGGAGTTCACGGGGTCACCCTATCAAGAACCTTCAAACGGACATGCCCCGCCACGACCAACACTCTCACGTCGGTCTCCTCATATCTAGGGTCTTACACCTCCGGATGAAAACCACAGAACGCCTCGAGGTAGTTAGCACCATCCACTCTTGTGCATGCATGCTAGGGTCACACATGTTTCCATGGCATCTCGGTGCTCCTTTTTCGATGAAACCCTAATCTGAGGGGCCCGCAGGTCTACCCCTAGCATTCTCTGTACGAGGGCTGGCCAATGTACTTTTCTGGTGGTTTAGGTTTTCTTAGGTCATAACTAAATGGAAAACCAAGGCTAGGCCCAAGGTTCCACCAGTTTCACTCCGTTTGAACCATAGCGGGAGTTTCCTCCTACAGGTCTAGCACACATCCCTAAGTGTTACCGCATGCACCGTAGAGGTCACACCCGGGAGATAGGTTTTCCATCTAGTAGTAATCCACCACCCTTATGCATGCATGCTATGGCCACACGCATGTTAACGTAGCATCCTGGCGCTTAGGCAGTCCTTTTTCGACGAAACCCTAATCTGACGGCCCCGCAGGTCTACCCTGTAGCATTCTCCGTATGAGGGCTGACCAGTGTACTTTTCTGGTGGTTTAGGTTCTCTTAGGTCATAACTACATGGAATACCAAGGCTAGGCCCAAGGTTCCACCGGTTTCACTCTGTTTGAACCGTAGTAGGAGTTTCTTCCTACAAGTTCATCACACTTGTCTAAGTGTTATCGCATTCATCGTCGACAGTCACACCTGGGAGCTAGGTTTTCCATCTAGGAGCAATCCACCACCCTTCTGCATGCATGCTAGGGCCACACGCATGTTCCCGTGGCATCCCGGTGCTTAGGCAGTCCTTTTCCGACGAAACCCTGATCCGAGGTCTCCGTGGGTCTACCCCCGTAGCATTCTCCGTACGAGGGCTGGCCAATGTACCTTTCTGGTGGTTTAGGTTTGCTTAGGTCATAAATACATGGAAAACTAAGGCTAGGCCCAAGGTTCCACCGGTTTCACTCTGTTTAAACCACAGCGGGAGTTTTCTCCTGTAGGTCCAACATACTTCTCTAAGTGTTATCGCATGCACCATAGACGGTCAAACCCGGGAGCTAGGTTTTCCATCTAAGTGAAATACACCACCGGTGTGCATGCATTCAAGGGCCACACGCATGTTCCCGTGTCATCCCAGCGCTCATGCGGTCCTTTTTTGACGAAACCCTAATCCAAGAGCCCCGCAGGTCTACCCCCGTAGCATTCTCCTTACGAGGGCTGGCCAATGTACTTTTCTAGTGGTTTAGGTTTGCTTAGGTCATAACTACATGGAAAACCAAGGCTAGGCCCAAGGTTCCACCGGTTTCACTCCGTTTGAACCGCAGTGGGAGTTTTCTCCTACAGGTCCAACACACTTCTCTAAGTGCTATCGCATGCACCATAGACGGTCACACCCGGGAGCTAGGTTTTCCATCTAGGATCAATCCACCACCCTTGTTCATGCATGCTAGGGCCACATGCTTGTTCCCATGGCATCCCGGTACTCAAGCGGTCCTTTTATGACGAAACCCTAATCCGAGGGCCCTGGAGGTCTACCCCCAAGCATTCTCTGTACGAGGGATGGACAATGTAATTTTCTAGTGGTTTAGGTTTTCTTAGGTCATAACTAAATGGAAAACCAAGGCTAGGCCCAAGGTTCCACCAGTTTCACTCCGTTTGAACCACAGGGGGAGTTTCCTCCTACAGGTCTAGCACACATCTCTAAGTGTTACCGCATGCACCGTAGACGGTCACACCCGGGAGATAGGTTTTCCATCTAGTAGTAATCCACCACCCTTATGCATGCATGCTATGGCCACACGCATGTTAACGTGGCATCCTGGCGCTTAGGCAGTCCTTTTTCGACGAAACCCTAATCTGAGGGCCCTGTAGGTCTACCCCCGTAGAATTCTCCGTATGAGGGCTGGCCAATGTACTTTTCTAGTGGTTTAGGTTTTCTTAGGTCATAACTACCTGGAAAACCAGGGCTAGGCCCAAGGTTCCACCTGTTTACTTCCGTTTGACCCGCAGCCGGAGTCATTGTTTGACTCCATAGCTCGGCCGAAGAAACCAAGGCTCAGCCCAAGAAAATCAAGGCTCAGCCAAAGTATATCTGGTGGTTTAAGTTTGTTTAGGTTAAATACCCCCGCCTCCCCTCTCATTCCACTTCGCTCGCCGCCACCACTCTCCTCCCACCCACGCCTCCTCCTCCTCTTCTCGCCCGCCTCCTCCTCCTCCTCTCGCCTCCTCCAGCTCCTCCTGCCCAAAGCCGCCGCTACCCGCCTCCTCCACCTCCTCTTGCCCAAAGCTGCCGCCGCCCTCCGCCACCACTGCCATCCGGATCCCCTCGCTTTCCCGAATCCGCCGCCAGCCGAAGCCGCCCACTACCGCCGCCCACTGCCGCCGCCCGCAGGTATTCTCCAAGCCACAAATTTTTTGTACTGCAAATTTGATTTTATTTCCATTTATTAACATCAATTTAGAGCAACCACACACTTTTGGATCAAATGCATACTTTTGGATGCCCAACCGAAATCCTCGTCGTCAACTCGGCGGCAACGAAGGAGGATTGCTGGGCTCCATCGGGAATGTCCGAGACTGGGCTCCGCCAGACTAGCACTAGGAGGTGCTACCTGCCGGGACGCATAGGTTGGTGAGGAATCCGGGTATCGCCGTAGACCCGGAGCTTCTTTGGTGGCGGTCGCATGGTCCTCTAGCGGTGCAGAGGGAGTCGGCCCCGAGCAGGTGGTATAGAGGTGTGTCAGGGAGAAGGACGAGCACGTCCGCCACTATATGGATATTGTGGAGGTTAGGTTCTCCAATATCTGGCAGCTTCCTAACGGATCTCACCTAAGATATGCTCCTGTGATAGTTCCTTCTCTTTGGGTGTTCACCGCCCGCGGCTCAGTGCCCGGAATCGGCGTCCAGTTTGATTGAGCGAGATGTATTAGTGATATTATCAAGATGTATCAGTAGATAACTTGAATAAGATAATGAATATCTTGATTATTGTGGATGCTGAATATGATTTTAATATATCTTATTGTGCTACTGATCCTATTGCTTCTGGATGTTGCAAATAAAGTAATTACATGTAGCGTGCATCCTCCACGCGTGTTCGTGTCGTTATTCTATGCGGGTTGGCGGGATACCGAAGATTCGCGTGGTTATTTTACAATTGCCAAGTAATTTATAAATTACATCTACATTAAAATTATAGTGGGAAATAAATAAATCAATTATAGGAATCTTATAGTTTGGAAAAAAAGGAAAATAAACAACCTAGGCCGATCGCATTGCCGTCGGCGTATATACGATAGCCTATCTTGGCCGATGGCCAGGCCGACAGCGTATCTACGCCCCTAACGTCGCGGATCGCTCCTGTCAGGTGGCCATTAACTAGGGCACATGGCCTCCTACGCCGACGCCGTTGCATACCGTCGGCCGCTTGAAGGTATACACCGAACGCCGACGGCTGCCGTCGGCGGCTAGAACACTACACCGACATGGTATGTACGCCGATGATCACGTGGCCTGGCTGACAAGCCCGGGAACCTACGCCGACGGGCCCGACCTTTTTCTGTCGACGTAGGATAAGGCCGTCGGTGTAATTTGTTATTCCCGTAGTGCATTTGTGCAGAGTTCAGAGAAAAAACTCGGTCTCTACCAGGTGCCAGCCCCAGTGGCCAAGGAATAATTAGGAACCTGTCCGACTTATCTATCACCGTGGTTAGACCAATGGCAAACGACAGCACATTGGATAGGTAATTTTGGAGATTATCGGAAAACGAGTATGTAATGCTAAACGAGCCAATTTTATTAAGAACTTTTCTCCGGTGTCCTCCCCCAGGGAACGTTTGGACGTGGGCTCAGAACGGATGACCGCGATGAAGATTCAGACGGTTCGGATGAACATGGGTTAAAGGGTCCCAGGTTTCAGATTGTTCAGCGAAACCCACTAAAGCGCATTTGTACGGTGCGGTGTATGGTGTGGGTGTACATGCATGGACATACGAGTACAGTATTTTGTACAGTGTGCGCAGGTGACGTCAACTTAAATGAAGCGACGCGGCATATAAGAGCTCCCTCGGCCGCTTCGCGTAGCCTCATCCCTACAATTTGCCCCCTTTTGCCTCACCAGATACGGAAAGAAGAGCACGGGAGAAAACCCTACCTCTCCCCATCGTCTCCTCCACCTGAGGCCTTCGAGCTCTCATCTGCCGCGAGATTTTGACGCCGGCGATGGTGGGAGTGGGCTCTGGAGGCGATGCAGGCTGTTCTGCAAGGGTGAGGCTTGGAGCCGTGACCCGCCTAGATGCGGTCGAGGTGGTAGAGGTCCATGGCGGTGGCGGAGGTTATAGGGCCGTGTTGGACGCTTTGGTCGATGCGGCGCTTGGAGAGGAGGAGGTGGTGTATGCGGAGGTCAGCGGGGCGGAGCAGCTGGATCTGAACATGGCGGTTGGCGCCACGGAGGATCTGGCGTCGGTACAGCCTCAGGAGGTTCCTACGCTCCAGGTATGAGTTTTTTCCTTCTAATTTCCGTTTTCCCCTTTCTAGTTGTTTGGATGGAAGATCTGTTTAGTAGTTATTTGTTAGGAATTAATATCTTTTAGGGATTTATTGGAAGGAAGGTGGGTAGCGTAGATTCCGTGTGTAGATTTTTGTTTACAGATTCAATTTTTTTGACGAAATTTATTTAGTGAAGCGTGTATTTATCCCTAGGAATTTCTTCAGTGCATCAAATTTTGTTGTTCGAGGCCATGTTTTGTCCCATGATTACTCAATGACTGTGGATATGGAAATAGTGTTGTAAAAAACAGCTTGTGTCGTCTGACCCATTTCATGCTCTAGAAATTGATATAGTGCTTCCGTTGTATTATTAGCTTGTAGTACCTAAAGGCAACTAGTATGTTTGTCCATAATCACTAGCTATTACGAGAAGCCAAATCCATGTGTTATTATCTAAAGTTATATCAATGTTAGCTCTAGGAAATACTTCAGTGCATAGAATAATTTGAGGTTGTTTAACTCTAAATTTACACAATGTTGTCTTCATAGTTTTGTTCTAGCTTTTTCTGTACTTGTTAGACAAGTTCTGTTAAATGCATGCTTAGTTGCGTAGTGGCAGTGTTTAGCAAATAGGAAGACTTGGTGGTGCATATTTGTTATTGTTTAGTATACGATATTGTTAGTACAATTTAGGCTCTACATGTACCACTACTTAGTTTACTGTCATGAAATAGTATGTACAATTGTAATGGTGATGTTTCTTATTCCATTAGGTTGCATCAGAAGTAATTTTTTGAATACTTATTTTAATAATTTCATGTACTCATTCTTAGTAAGTTTTGAAAAGAAGAAGGCACACTTGATCTCATTCTGTTCATCTCCCAAACTTAGCCTATTTTTAGCTCTAAAATTTAATGTATGCTAGAAAATAGGTTGCATAATTATTGTATTTTATGTACATGTAACATAATTGCATAAGCCATTTAATTTAGTGGCATGTATCATTAATAGCATTGATATACTAGTTAATCACTTTTAGTTTAATTATCAGATTTATGAAACATAGTTGTTATGCTATAAATATAGTGTTGTTCATTTAGTTGTAATGAAAGGTTCCAATAATTAATGTTTATCTTATTTCTGGCAGGCATTACGCCCTGGTGCTAGCTATAATGTACTCTCCCCGGTGCCCGACGAGGAGGTTTGTTCTTCCATCTGTTCAAGTTCTTACACATGCACAAAAATAGTAGCTATTTCATATAGTAGGAAGTACTAACTCTTGTATTCTTTTTTTGATTGTGTAGTACTTTTCTGGTTCAGATGTTGATGTGGAGCAATGGATGTACAAGTTCTTTGTGAAGAAAGAAGAGAAGAAACTGAGGCGTCAGGGAATTTCTGTCTAGTTGCCATATACCACAGAAATCTACAGGTGCCCATTCCACCACTTCAAGCCACATGGTGGCCTTAGGGTGGGGCTTGTCCAGCATGTCCGAGAGGTTGCCACCTGAGGACGTCTGGGTGAGGATTCATTTGTGGGTGACCTGCGTGATCGTGGCAGCCATGAACCTCTCCTAAGGGTCCTCGAGCCAGATGAGTTTGAGTATGTCGAGCCGGAGGATGAAGAGCATGAGTGAATGTCAAGATAATGTGTTGACAGTTAGTGCCATTAGGCAGCTGCTAGTATGTATGGTACATCATCAATACTGATGATGTTTATATTTGGTTACTATGTTGAACTGCTTAACAAGGTAGAAATGGTGGAGAACTTGTTTATTTTGATTGTGTAAGGACTACTAGTAACCTTCTCTTGGTGATGTTCCCCAAAGACTACTAAAATATAATTCTGCTAGTAATGTACACATGGTAATATGTAAGTCAGTATTTCTGGCATGTCCTTCTTTATTATTTCCCTATCTGTGATGTGGCATGATAGCACTACTGTCACTTAGTAATCTGTTTTTCAATGTGTATTTTCTAAATTGGAAGGTTTTGAAAGGTTTGCCTCAATGCAGTATTGTTGGTATTTTTTAAAATCAATTGTACACTTTAAAAATATAAATAGTATGACTATTTACAATTGACTAGGTTTTTGAACGGTGTATTGTGTATAATATAAAACTAAATAGAAGTGTATGAGATAATGCTCTATATGCATCATGGCAGCCAAATCTGTATAAATAACGTCTGAACTTTTTCTGTTTAAATATAAGGGGAAAAACTAAAGAAAGGAAGAAAAAAGCCCGCCTACTAGCAGGATTTTTATGAAGCCCATGACCTACATATGACTAGAAACCGACTTAACGGCCAGGATGCAGGCCCGTGGCCCTGCTAGTAGGCCCCATAGGGCAGTGAAACATTAGTAAGTGATCGCAAGAAGTGTAAAACAGAGAAGTTGTTGCAATATGTGCAACGTTTAGCTATTTAAGCTGGTTCAAATGCTCTCGAATTGGCGAGATAGGACTAAACTCCCACCCGTCTCTCCCAAGTCAGTTCGTTCCGCTGCGGGGACATAGTGGGCCGAAAGAAGCCTATTTGGGTCATAGGTAGCTCGGACGGGCAGGCGGCCTGGCTGGGCTGCCTCCCATTTTTTTTGAAAATTTATTTTCTTTTAACATTTCCTGTAATTTGTAATTTTACTTGAAATAAAGAGAGGAGAACTGGCTGGGCCAAAAATTTAAAATATTTAATATTTAAATATTTTGAAATTTTGGATTTCTGTGAATCTGATTTGTTTTAATCATGTTCAAAGTTTTCGCAGATTACAAACTTGGTGCATGTGTGAATGTGAAAATTCAGATTTGGTTTTAAGGAGCTGTGTTTGTCTGAATTGTATGAGGTTTTGACTAGTGTTTGAAGGACTCTAGGGGCCACATTTTTCATTTGTACCGTTTTTTCAGATTCAAAACTTGGTGCATGTAAAAGTTTGAAAATTCAGTTAGCCATAAGAAACAAGTAGTTTGACAATTTTTTCAGAAATAATCAGTTTTAGATTTCAGGAGCTGTGTTTGTGTGAATTTCATGAGGTTTTCACCATTGTTTTAAGATATCTAGGGGCCACATTTTTCATATGTATAGTTTTTTCAGATTCAAAACTTGGTTTATGTAGAAATTTGAAAATACTAAATCACCTCCAAATCAAATTTGAATTTTGAGCAAACTAACTTTATAATTTTGATTCCATATTTTCATATGTTGTTGGCATGGATTTGTAGCTTGTAGTTTGGATATTGGTACAACTTTGAAAGAGAGCTTGCACATCTTTATGCATTATATTTATTCGTCGTGATTTTGACCAAACTTTGACAAGGCACTAGAAATTCAAAAAAATCAAAAAAAAAGAAAACCTTGGCCTTGTGTCTTAGATTATACCCTAGTTTGCACAAAAAATAATAAACACTGAGTTTGTGGAATGAAAGTTGAGGTTGCTCTCTCACACTTGGTTCAAGTGTGAGTCTCATGGGTAAGTAAACAAATTACCTAAGAGATGGCTAACTCCATAGCATACTTTTTTAGAATGGGCTCAAATTTGGCAGGTAGGTGTATCTTGGCATGGCACACACATTATCTTTTGGGGTCTTTGTCCAACTATGATTTCAAATATAATTTTCCATTTTTACAATTCAAATTCAACTAAATTTTATGAAGGTAGTTGAAAATTTTGAAAACAAAATTGTCTTTCACCAACATGGTATGGTAGATGGGGTCATTGGGTGGAAATGTGACCACTTTGTTCATTGTGAAATGATTGTTTGCTCAAATTTTACCTCAAGTCAAACTTTGGTCAATATGGTCAAAACATTGAAATATTGAACTACATGTACATCATTGGAACCTCATTATTTTTGGAAAAAATCATTACTATGTCCACAAGATGTGGTTTTAAGGAGCTGTGTTTGTCTGAACTGTATGAGGTTTTCACCAGTGTTTGAAGGACTCTAGGGGCCACATTTTTCATTTGTATAGTTTTTTCAGATTCAAAACTTGGTGCATGTAGAAATTTGAAAATTCAGTTAGCCATAACAAACAAGTAGTTTTGACAAAAAAATTCAGAAAAAATCAGTTTTGGATTTTAGGAGCTGTGTTTGTGTGAATTGCATGAGGTTTTCACCTTTGGTTTAAGAACTCTAGGGGCACATTTTTCATATGTATAGTTTTTTGAGATTCAAAACTTGGTGCATGTAGATATTTGAAAATAATAAATCACCTCCAAATACTAAATCACCTCCAAATCAAACTTGAGCAAGCTAACTTTATAATTTTGATTCCATATTTGCATATGTTGTTGGCATGGATTTAGAGCTTATATTTTGGACATTGGTACAACTTTGAAAGAGAGCTTGCACATCTTTATGCATTATATTTGTTCGACACGATTTTGACCAAACTTTGACATGGCACTACAAATAAAAAAAAATCAAAAAAAAGTAAAACCTTGGCCTTGTGTCTTAGATTGTACCCTAGTTTGCACAAAAAATAATTAACATTGAGTTTGTGGAATGAAAATTGAGGTTTCTCTCTCACACTTGGTTTCAAGTGTGAGTCTCATGGGTAAGTACCCAAATCATCTATGAAGTGGCAATGTCCATGGCAAACTATCTCTGATTTATCTCAAATTTGGCAGGGATGTGTGTCTTGGCATAGCTGATACGTCCATATTGAGTCACTATTCTATGTCATAATTCACTGTTATTTATTGATATATTTCGTATTGAGAGGTGATACTTATGTTATTTCATCTATTTTTGCATGGTTGATGACTTTTGGAGCATGGACCGCTGCAGTCAGGATTCTGATGGAAAGGGTGCTGTTTGGAGGCAAAATTCGCGAAGATCAGAAAGTCCGAGAAAATATACGGAAAATTCTATTTTTCTAGAAGACGAAGGAAGCCAGAAGGGGGGCTGGAGATGGGCCACAAGGGGCCCACACCACCCCCTGGCGCAGGCCAGCCTAGGCCGCGCCACCAGGTGGTGTGGCCGCCCTGGTCCACCCCTGCAACTCCCCTCTAGCGTATATTATCCTCCCGAAACCCTAAGACTCAGGGAGCGACCACAGAAAGATTCCGCCGCCTCTGCGGGGCGGAAAACACCGAGAGAGAAAGATCTCTCCGGCAGATAGATTTCTGCCGGGGGAATTCCTTTCCGGAGAGGGAAGATCGTCGCCATCAACACCACCATCAAGCTGGACTGCATCGGGATCATCATCATCATCATCACCATCATCATCACCATCAGCACCCTCATCACCATCTCCATATTGCTGTAACAATTGCGTTGAATCTTGCATAGTTCTTAGGGGAAACTTTCCCGGTGTTGATTACTCTTTGTAGTTGATGCTATTGAGTGAATCATTGAATTATGGTTTATGTTCAGATTTTTATACATCATTATTCCATCTCTGATCATGATCCATATGATGTCTTGTGAGTAGTTCGTTTTGTTCTTGAGGACATGGGAGAAGTCATGTTGTTAGTAGTGAAGTTGTGTTGAGAAAGATTCAATAGTTTGATATTTAAGTTGTGGTGTACTTCTTCTAGTATTGTCATGTGAACGTCGACTACATGACACTTCACCTATATGGGTCTAGGGGAATGCATTGTGTATTTGGCTACTAATCGTAGAGGTTGCCGGAAGGACAGAAACCTGAACCCCCGTTAGGAAACCATTGCACAAGGGACGTCAGGGTCTTAGAGTTTAAAGTTGTGGTTAGGTTTCTACCTTAATTACTTTCTTGTACTTATGGATGTTTGCAAGGGGTATAATCACAAGTATATATTAGTCCTAGGAAGGTCGGTACATTAGCACAGGTTCACCCACACAACACTTAGCAAGCTAAAGAAGATTAATCAACTATATGAAGCGAAAGCACTTGATAGTCTTCCCATGTGTCCTCGAGAACGTTTGGTCATCTTAAGTAATACAACCGGCTTGTCCTTTGCTACATAAAGGATTGGGTCACTTGTTGCATTTATTCCTACTGTCTTTTATTTACTCGTACTTCGTTTACTTGCTTTATCAAAAAAACCCTAAAAATCTGTTTGCTACGTATTTGCAGAGAATTCCTGATCCAAACCACTAGCCAGTACCTTCTGCTCCTCGTTAGGTTCGACACTCTTACTTATCGAAAATACTGCGATACACCCCCTATATTTGTGGGTCATCAATAGCACACATATTTTCTCTTGGAGGTTAACAGCAATTATGAAAAAATATTATTTTTCATCTTAATATGCAAAATTGAGCTAGTTTTTATAAAAGAAGCACAACATATGCAATTTAAAAGACTGTTATGATCACTTGGTGAAGTAGATGGTGTTATTTGGTTCACAAATAACCACTACACTTTATGTGCTATGCAAGTTTGAACCAGTACCCGCCGAGAGTTTGACCTAACTTTGATCGGGGCACCATAAATTGAAAAAAAATCAAAAAACATTGAACCCTTCACCACGTGTCTTAGTTTGTGTATGTTAGCATGTGTAAAAAAATTCAAGTTATTTCATCGAGGTCAAAAAAATCGCATTATTAGAAAACGTGGCTCGGGTTAGATGAAATGTTGTGTTTCTTAGTTCGTTGTTTTTTCGACCTCCACCAAATTAACCCAATTTGTTTTTACAAACTGGCAGAAAGATACTTATTCCGAATATCTAATTTTTTCGAAAAATTTGAAGTTCAAAAGTTTGCCAAATATTAAGTTTTTTAAGTAAATGGAAAGAAAATCAGAATTAATTCTGGCTATGCCCGCGGCCAACTAGCCCAGCCCATATCATGCTCCTGTGGCCGCGTCACCGCTGCAGCCTACACTTGCTCGTTTGGCCCGGCCCAACTGCGCCCACAAGACCCGCGCAGAATTGTTGGTCAAGTCGCATTAGGCTTTTACTCAGTCCATGACTCGCCTACGCTAACATCTCGCCTCCCCCCATGACTCGTCTCTTCTCCCCTCGCACGAACGCTTCCAATTCCATCGACGACCGCCTTCAGTATTCGAGGCTGATCCAGGACAGAGATTCATGGATCAGAGATTTAACGATGAGGTATATTTTCACAAAATCTTGTATTAAATTAACCGAAAGATGATGTACATAGATGTTTCGAAGATCTAGATGCAGTATGGCTAGAAAGTAAAAAAAACCATGGCATTGATAATTGTTTAGACCAATGCATTGGGTATGTAAGATCTAGCACCGTTCTATTATATGTTAGCAGTGAAACATACCATCACAGATCTATGTAGTATTTCAAAAATTGTATTACGTAATGGAAACTACTCGTTCTTCAACTATCTGGTTAGGTCGAGGAGTATGATCGCACTCCTCATGTCCGTACTGCTCTCAAGTTACATAAACGTTTACATATAAGAGGTATGTAATGTAAAAGTATTAAAAAATTCTAGTTATACTTTTACTCCTAATTTTTGTATTTATTATATGCAGGTCCAGGAATAAATGTTGAAAAAGATTTTGAATGTTTCTGTGAGTATAGAAACCGTGTAGCGATGGATGATACAGAGTTTAAAGTACTGAAGCATGGAGTTGATAAGCACTTCCCAACAAGACCTTTTTATGTATGCACCATAAACAAATCAAACACATTGAAAGGCAAAGCAAAAATGTTAAACTCTTTGAACAATTAACAATTTTTGCCATTTGTTAAATTAATACTATCATTTATGTATTGCTGTAATCTATATGCAGTACTTCTCGAGGATATTCACCATGTAGCATATTCTTCCATTTGTTGATCTACCAGCAGACATTCAAGTATATTCAAAGAACAACGAAGTTGCACAAGTTAAAATGGTGATGACCAAGTCAAAGGCTAGAGGTAAACAGAAACCTGGTGCCATGATAACATCAAAGTGGATGGAGGTGGTAAACAAGGTTGATATGCGAGATGGTGATATCTATGTGTTTTGGTTCCATGGTAGCTCGGAAGGCCTGAAACTCCTTGTTAATCATCTGTGAAGTCAGCATGCAGATTATATTTAGAGGAGTGTCATATTAGACTTATGACAGTTTTTGTAAGCACTTAGTTCGATGAGGTTGTGAACTATAATGGATGTTCTTGTAGGTTTATATGGTGATGGAATTTCTATGTTATTTTCTTGCACTGAAATATTTTGTAGCAAACATTAGAATCGAAGTGTTTGATCATAAACTAGCTTTATTCAATTTCATTCGAGTACATTCAGCTGCTAAAGAGGGAATTACAGAGTAGATATGTTGAAGTAGAGATAAAAAGCAGCTTCATTCCACTATATTTTTACCCTTAATGGTCTATTAACAAATAAAAGGGCCCCTTAATGGGCAGGCCCAACAACATTATACCTAATAACGACAGGTCCACGTACTTTAGGGCAGGCCCAACATCGCTTATTCCTGACGGTGAAGACGACGGGGACACGTCGGTTGTTCGGCCCGCATTTACTGCATGCAAGTTTCGGCGGCAGGTTACGTCGATCACGCCCGGAAGACGTGCACTATCAAAACGGAAAGATCGTGGCATAAGGGTCTTCTCTTTCTGTCGACACCATCTCCCATTATGTTCTCCACCTAGCAGCCGCCACAAAACCCTAGCTCCGCAGAGGCATACGTTTGCTTCCGCCCCTTCTGCTAGAAGCAGCCTCCTTCTCCTCCGATGTACTACACCCACCGCCGCTTGAGGCACCTGAAACTTCATCGTCCGATGCAGGTCGTGTAAGTCCGATGCGCATCTACTTGATTTCCCCCTTGTTCATTTTCGGATTTGAGTCTTCGTAGATGATTTTTTTACATATTATGTTGCCTTATTTTTTAATTTGTAGATCATGGACGACCCGGACAGCGAAATATGTTGCCAAGTAGAAAAGTGGTGCAAGTTAGTTGCATGTTTCACTCGTGCGCAACGATTTAAATTTGCTTGTACACCATTAGGATGCATGCTTCATATACCTTCCATCAAGATGCGTGTTTATCTGCTGAAATATATGATTCAATCATATGATCTCAGTCGTGCCAAATTCATTATAGAAAAGAAAGTCGATGAAATATCATTAAGTAATGTTGATGTTGAGTGTATAACAAGATTAGAGAACAAAGGGTTGAGTGTTACAAATATATTAGATGAGGAAGGAGAATTAGCGAAAGATCTAATACCATCACACTATGTTAGCAAAAAAAGTGGCAACATCATTATAGATGATTTGATCAGCTACATTCTAGAAAATAAAAAGTACGACGACGACTTCCTTCGCATGTCGTCTTTAGTGCTTCTTGGGACTATGTTGGCACCTACATATACCAAGATTATAGATAAAGAGTACTGCGCATTTGTGAGAGATGTGGGGGTATATCCAATATTAACTGGAATGATTACACGCTGAATCTTCTCATGGGTTATATTCGGTTCGTCAAACAAGGTAAAAGAATCAGGCAATGGCCAAGAGGCAACTTAGACCTTCTACAGGTAATATAGTATTACCATTTTTCATCACATATATCTAAGCATTTTTGTAATCTAATATGTCTTCACAATGTTTTTTAATGTATGTAGTATCTGTACCGGGAGAAGGTGCAGCCACATGATCATGCAACCTTACCTCCTTTCATGAATCAGCGACCTCTAATGAAAAATTGGTCAGAAGAACACGCTGAGATGAGACACGATTATGATGGAGAACAAGGTCGTGGTATTGGTCGTGGTAAAGTGGAGGTATAAGTTGCACTTTGTACTACAAACTCACTGTTGCAAATTTGATATTTAATGGTTTTTCTTTCCAGATTGTAGATGATATAACAGAGTGGTTCAGACTCAATTGCCTAAAGTAGATGCTACCAATGCTAAGAATAAATCAAATGCGTCAAAAAAAGGACAAACAAGCAGTAATCTGGAGGCTAGGTTAGAGAGCATGCAGGTGAGGTTGGATGGTATGGAGGATTTGCTAGGGAGAATGATGTTATGCATGGAGGTGATGTAGAAGGATATCCCGCTCATTCTGGAGGTGTTTTACAACTTTTACTCTTCAAAGTTGCACTCTCAATATCAGCTACATAATTTTTTTTAGTTACCTTGACTAAATAATGTAACTTGTATGTGCAGAAAATCCTACTTGGGTTTAATAAAGTAGGAGCTTCTTACAAACCTTCTGCACGGTCGGGAACAGAAGATAAGGATGAAGATGAAATTTCTTTTCCGAATGGACCTGCACCAGCACCAACAGGTACAGTTGGAAAAAAATTCTGGTATCATGGCTCGGATGAAAAGCTCGGGTCTAATGAAAATGAGAATACAGTCCCAAAAACAGGTACAGAAGATGCAGCGGAGCAAGAGGTGTCCGCTGACAGTGCTAACTATGCAAGGCGAGCAAAGCAAACTGAGAAAAATGAAGATGCAGGCGACGGCACACCTAAAAATCCTTTTGTGATTGATGATACTATGGTGCCTGCATCGTCATCATCCGTGCCGTTGGATTTTTTAGAACAATCATTGCGGAAGAAACCAAAATAAATCTTACAGGTATCCGTATGGATGAATATGAAAGCTCCGATAGCCTTCGAACAGAACGCCCGAAGTGGAAGCGGCAACAACCAGCAAAACTACGATCTGATTTTGCAGTTGACAATCCAGCTAAACGGTGTTAAGAAAGGTATTCTAAATTTAAATAAATGTTGGTTCATAATTTTTATACTAATACCCGTAAATATCTGGTAGGTTTGTTTACGAAGAACAATGATATGCCGGATGATCCAACTACATTGACTCCAAGTCAAATAGATGTTGTTGTTCTATATGTTGAGGCATGTGGAACTCATGCTAATCATTGTAAAAAAATATTTACTTGAGTCCGGAAGGCGACTATGTATGCACAAAAAGTGTTAAAGTGATATTAGACAGGGAATAAATTGATGATAAAGTAAGTATAGCAACCAAGTGTCCTTAACAATAATGACGACAACTATATTTCATGTTCTTATATTTCATGCAGGTAACTGATGCTTACATCGCTGATTTGAGACCCCGTGTTGGAAATGATCGGTCATTGGTTTACGCATGGAGATCAGGTTTTTTGATAAAACCTCCTAAGAAAGGCGATAAACCTACGAAATCACGTTTTAACCAAGACCACGGATGGGCAAAAAATGGAGCTGCTCAAAGGGTTATGGACGAGTACTGCGCACGGGACAAGGTATACTTAACTTTTTTTGTTTCATCAATGCTTGATATTGCTGAGACGACTATACAAACTAATAGTTGTAATATATGTTCAATACGATGCAGACATATTTCCCTCTAAATATAGACGACATTCATTGGGCCACTGTTGACATGCATATACCCAATGAGGAGTTTCAAGTTCTTGACTCGTTGTTTCCATTAAGAAGAACCTTGCCAACTATTCAAACTCTGGTATTGTACACGCAGATGTATCAATATGTATGTCCGTTTCTTAAGATAAACGCTGAATATGATTTTATATGCAGAGATAGGTGAGTATAAGTTGTAGCTTATTTCAGTTTGTATTTAATTTTATGTTTGTCATTGTGCTTAATTATTGTTTTTGTAGCAATTCTTGTGGATTATAAGTTCTCCAAACTATGGAACACTGGGATGGAGAACACTGGAGAACTGAGGTTAACCAGGTCAGTTAACTAGGTTAGGATCACTACATGTTGCGTTTGTACGAAAAGAATAAAGTTCTAACAATAATTTTATGCATTGTAGGAAAGAATTGATGACTCTAGAAAACTCACTTTGCAAAGATCATATGGACAGCTACAAATATCTTCAAGAAGGTCACAAAGAGTGTCACAGCGCTTTTGACTAAAATGAATGAATAAAAACTTATATGTTTTATCATGTCGGGTTTTTGTCCCGAAGAAGGTTTTCCAACTATATATTCCTCTGAATTATTGTTTGATTTATGTAAGACTATAATACTTTATAATTTGTGATTCAATACTTTCAAATTGACGATGTTTCAATTACTTGTGCTTGAACATTTGTTTGTTACATTTGTTGCGATCATCTGTACATGCGCAGGACGCTTGTACATGCAGTAGATATGCGTCACGGCTTCCACGCCAAGCGACCAGCACGTAATCTTAAAATGTTTTTCCGCGCATGTGAACTAGCCCCTGCATTAGGTCCAGAAATACTCAAAAAATTGCAAGTTATTAAATTCGTCTCATGTAAAACAACTTTGGGCCTTACTAATACAAGCTCATTAGGAGCGATTTAGGGTTCACATCGTTCCTTATAAAAAGGAGCCCATTAGAATCGATTTAGGGTTAACTTGACCACTTGACGGTTGAGGGGATTTCTCGGTGCGGCTTGGAGACAAGGTGCAACCCGGCATCAATGTCGTAGTCTTCTGATGTATCTTCCGCATAATACCATGATTCTACCAGAAGAAGCAGGGGAGTAGAAAGGAGGTCGCCGGTCCCTTATTGGGAAGCTCCTATGGCATACGAGCCAGCCAATTTTTGTAACTGCAATCCGCGGCGGAAGGCGCCTAGCTGGATTTCATGGAGCGGTCATAAGCCCGACAGGAGGTACTATGCTTGCGTTGATGCGATGGTGAGTGTATTTGCTTTTGAATTTTTTTGTTCATTCGTTCTTCCTATAGAACACTATCTGATTCGTGTGTGTTTGAAAAACCTCCAGAAGGAATCTGGGTGTGGCTATATGGAATGGTATGATAATCCTTTGCCAAAATTTTGGAGTGATCTGATTAGAGATCTACGGGATGAAGTGTGGAGGCTGTGATCGGGACAAAAAAGAGATCCTCTATCTGAAGAAATAGGAAGAGACACTAGGCTGTAGGATCTGGAAGAACAAGTAAGACAGAAAAGTGTAGAGCTAGCTGCTGTGAAGGCGAAATATGAAAACTTCGTGTTCATTTTTGTAGTATTTGTGTTTGGTTTAGTTGCTAGCAAGATTTTAATGCAGTAAACAGTGAATCTTTTTAGTTAATTTTAATATTGTCATTGGACACAACTTAATGTAGACATGTTGCTTCATATATAATAAATTCCAGTCTAATATTTTTGTGCATTTGGATTACCAATAACCACACATGAGAATTTTTTTCATATAGACATGTTGCTCCACACCAACATAGGACATAGAGGTAATACTAGTGCCTTTCAATCTGTATAAAGAATACTCACCAAAATTAAAAAATAAAATGTAAACTAAGATTTATCTTGAAACAAACTCCTATCCAGCTGACAACTACTATTCATCTTTTTGAACTAACATCTCAGCAACATGCCTGCAAATAAAATATTATGAAATTGTCAGTATCAGCGTCTACACAATTTAATCTACACATGAGTAACAACATGTACTTAGGATGATCTTTGCATTTTAGGCTTCGTCGTATGTGTCCTGGTAATTTGCAAGCACTACACACGCCTTTCTTCTTCTTTTTAGATCGCTCGTCGAACAATAATAGTCTTCTATTTTTCGACACGTCGCCATGTTTCCTCTTGCCTTTTTTTGGAGCACCTTTTGGCTTTACTTTATCAAGGTCACCAACTTTAGTAGCATGCATTGTACTCCCGTCTTGATCCGTATTGGACCAGCTCTTCAAAACACGTGATGCTTTCTCATACACCGGTCTCTTTGATATCATGTTCTAAAAATATGCCCTCATCTCTTTGTACAAGACTAGGTCGTTGCATGCTACATGTAGAGCTTCAGAAGATAACACACTAAGCTCTGTATATTCGCTTCACTCCTTTGATCCAGAAAACCCCCATCCAAAGAGATCGCTTGTGCGGGTTGCTGGCAAACCCTCTCTTACTTTTTTCGAGAATCGCTTAAGGACTAGACACTCCGGTATTTCAACACAACGCAGCTCCTTCAGAACAAACAAGATATGCTTACAAGGGACACCCTTACGGAACATCCTTCGGCAGCTACACTTTATAACCTCATCGGGATTGCTCGGCGTATAATCCACATAGAACCCGCTCTCAGGTTTTTTATTCCATGCCACGATGAATTGCTGAGAGTCGTCATTACCTCCTGCGACCTTTTTTCTGAAAGCACTATGTTATCGATCTTGTTCAGTTCCTCTTGCAAGATATAGAAGTTCGCTGGAGTGAAGACATTTGCCGCTGCTTTCTCAATATCCTTTAAACTAGTTACCGCCACCGGTTCAGTCTGTGAAGTTGTGCAGTCATCGCGCGCCTCGTTCTCACGAATACGGACAATAGCATTCTCGTAGTGTAGAATAAGATTCACGACGGTCATCCCATAGTCTAGGTGAAGATGGAGGGATGAGTTCAGACTTTCGCTTCTCTGGTTACTTTTCATGCCTAGCCAAAATCCCTCGGTGACGTACGCTACTGCCCATAGTCTTTTCTTGGTGTACATCCTCTTCAACCAGGATTTTGTTCTATCTGTCTCCCATTTGCGAACAAATGCGTGCCACCTTTCCTCAATTACAGTCTTAGTAGTGGTGTAATATAGAAGAGATTGAAGCTCTATCAGCGAATTGAAACTTAGGTGTTTTGCCATGTTTTTCTCAATGTGCCAAGAACATATACGGTGCCACACATTTGGCAAGAACCTACGAATAGCTCTCATCGTCGCAGCATCCGCATCTGTGATTATAGACCTGGGATGCTGCTGACACATTGCTTGTAGAAAAGGTTGAATCAGCCAGACATATGTTGCCTCTGTCTCATTCGATAAGATTGCGCAGGCAAAAAGAGTAGTCTTACGATGATTGTTTAGACTAACAAACAAAACACAAGGTATACCATACTAGTTCATCTTATAGGTGATGTCAAACACGAAGACGTCGCCATAATCTTGATAGTCCAGACGCGACTGAGCATCACACCATAACAAGCTTTTCAAACAGCCCTTTGAATCTGTATCATACTGAAAAAAAATTCAGGGAACTTCTTCTTTCTGGCCTCCATAATGCCGATGGCTGCAGTAGCATCGCCATCAGCAAGCAACTTCCTCTTCTCTCTACAACACATATTATACAAAACTTTTCTCGTAAATCCAACCTTACTATAGCAGCCATATTTGCTGATGAAGGAACTCATAATCATATGCTTTCTAATCCCTGTGGCTGCCATTGCTATGATCTCGGCTCTCTGGAAATCTTTTATCTTCCTATGAGACCACAGAAAAGGAACTTCGTCTGGTCTAGCTAATACATGATTATGGTTGTCACGGAACCTTACGACGATCCATTTACCATTTCCCAGATCATGCCTCACAGCCATCTCTGCTTTGCAGTTGCATCGAGACTCTAGTCTTAACCTTCGGGTGCGGTTCTCCATGGTCAGCAACTTCTTATCATGTTTCCCTTGCCTAGAACATACAAACCGGCTCCTACAAACTTCTCTATTCTTCTCAATCTTGCATTTGTTCTTCTTGGTCGTACTCTTTCGAATGCTAAATCCACGATCTCTAGCGTAGCTACTGTATAAATCATAAGCCACACCTTCCGAAGAAAAAGTCATCTCCATTATCTTCCAGTGCATTTCCCCTTTCACTTTTGAATGTCTGGAATCATCGTCAATTTCTACCTTATATTTATCCTCCACCACTGGGTCTCCAGTGACCTATAAGAAGAACAAATATAATTAAACTAAGAGGCTTTCTTTCAATAGTTCACAAAAAAATATGATAGTGACATACAATGCTCATGTTTACTGAGTATGATCCAATAGAATGTTCAGCTGTCTCCAAATCTGAGTCACCATAATAGTCATAAGCATTATCACTAGCAACTAATACCTGAAACAACAAACAAATAAAGATCTTAGTTCTGCTTTTATCATTATTGCAACTATTGCACGTAGCAAAAAGATCAGTTTTACCTCACTAATAAATTTTGTGTCCAATTCATCATCATCGTTTTTCTCTCTATCAACATCGTCAATCTCCACCTGACAATTTAAATAACAATTAAAACCAAATTTAATCGCAAACCTAAGAAAAAACGTAAATATGCCACTCACATTTTCTTCCTCGGCATTGCCATCAGCATCTTCTTCCACTTCGACAGACTCATCATCGGAAATTATGTTCTTATCCAAAGACCGATCAACCTCTTCTAAGCTAGAGTATGCATCCTCCGTGTACCCATAATATATAGGGGTTTCGCGCATAAAAACAATAAATTTTACTCTACGCCCTTGAACCCTTGAAGCTGCCAGGACCTATCTATTAGTAATACTATAACGGGAGGAGCTTTTCGCGAACTTACCCTCAAAGACCGAAAAGCGTTGTCAACGCTCAGGAGAGCGTGGTTGATGTAGACGAGCCGAAGTCGACCTCAAGGTCGTGATGAAGTCCTTGCGTTCCTTCTGGCTCCAACGACTTGAGTGCCTCAAGTGCGACACCTCGCGGGGAGTTACAAATGTCTGGTGCCTGACGATGACTCCCGCTTCCCCGATCCAGCAGCAGTTGCGGAAGTAGAGCTCCTGGATCCGAATCCCGCGGCGCGACAACGCTCCACGATGAAGATGTCTCTCGCTCGCGAAGTCCAGACTTGGGACCACGGTCACGAGAGAGAGAGAGGGGGAGAGAGAAAATATCAATTCGAGGTCCTCCGAAAAGTGGGGAGACTTTTCTTGATTATTGGGTGTATTTATCTTGGCCAAATACCCCACTATATATAGGGGGAGGAGGGGGTACACCCTCCCACAAAGTCCCGGGGTGGGACTAAAGGAGAGGAGGGGGAGGAGGTGGATGGCGGCCACCTAGTGGGCCCCGCGCGGGGGCTAGGCCTAGCCGGCCTCCCCCTTGCCCCTTCTCCGTCTCTCCTTTCCCCTAATGGGCCCTATCCCTCCGGAATTGGCCCATTAATCCTTTGACCTTTTTAATTGAGTTTTTCTTTATTAAATAGTTATGAATAAATGATTAAATCAACATTTAACATTCATTCACATATTATTCAACCTCCGTGGGTATGGAACACCTTCCACCTCCACTCTGGACATCCTCCGGACTTATCGAAACCCTTTCGGTTTTCTCCCTTCTTTTCTTCGGCGATTCTACCGATCCTATAAATGCTCTCTAAGCATCATCAAGCCCTTAAGCGTGACACCCCACGGTTCGGGAACACTCCAGACATGGTCGGGACACTCCCGCACCAATGATCGACAGAGGGACCTGGATGGCCATGTGACCCCTATGCGTTCCACGAAGATCTTTCGTCGTTTGAACCGGGACAATCGTGTCTTATTCCCTTTGTCATTCGATACTTGCATTGCCCGAGATCTGATCATTGACATCACCATGTCGTGTTCAATCTCGTTACTGAACAATGCTACTTAACTCGTTCCGACAAGTGATATCCCCGTGATCTAATCACACGCTGCGCAACTATTGGATATAACTTCTCCGAGTGGGCCCTTGAGTATCTTTCCGTCACATGGACGGACAAATCCCGCTCTTGACATATATTGCCTCTACGGTTTGCTCCGAATACCTGAACACACCTTTATAACCACCGTTTTACCTAATGGCGTTTGATGTTATCTGAGGACTCTCGGGGGACAGTGATTGATATAGCCTCACGGTCTAAGGAATAGTCTATGAGGATCCATTTCTAATCATTGTAACTTGAACTTCGTGACATGATCGGGTCACGATGTTTAGGTTGGGTATTGGTTCATCATCTCATTCTCGGAATCAGATAACCTCATTTCCAACTGGCATAAATGCCACATGATCAGGAAACATGATCATCCATTGACCAATGAACCAGTGACTAGAGTTTCACTGGAAACCCCTGGTTGTTTGTATATCACACGTGTATTGATGTTTCCACTCAATACAGTTATAGCATGATATAAAACTTAATCATTAACTATATGAAATATGATAATAGTTCTTACTACTATTTGTCTCTAGGGTATATTTCCAAAAGTCTCCCACTTGCACTAGAGTACAAATACACTAGCTGCATTTGTTCTCAATCATTGGCACCATATACCCGGTACCCTGAACATGCTTGCTCATGGAAGAGGTTGAGTCTTGGGTATGTACTTTACAGTCCCAAATCCTTTGCAACTTACTAATGTAACCTTGATTGACATTAATATTTTATCACCACATGATAGCATCTGTATGTATGCATCATTGCTACGGCAGCAGAACGAGGCATGATTCCAGGAGCCTACAGTGACGTTAGATCAACCTCGAGGGCTTTCTCATGGGCATTGTGCCCTAGGACACATCATTCTACGTTAAAAGCGAACTAGCCCTGCCATAACATTATACAACACTTTAGATGGTACCCTTATCTATTATTATAAATGTATTTATCCAAACACTAGTGCACTCTGTGAAACTTTCGATGTTTTTGTTCACCTCGCTTCCTACTTGACTCTAATTGGTATCTACAGGAGTTTCCAACAAATTCCCTTATAACATAAACCTTTATGTTTTAAGATATGTTATCCTTTATGGATTTGGAAAATATATCCACAGTTCTCTACTAGACACTGCGGACAAACTTAGCTCAACGTGCCGTGATTCGAACTTAATCACTTTCAAACGTTCTTTATTTGGATCACATATTATGCTAAGTTATCATCATGGTTTACTAAGATAGAACCTATGTCTCAACATAGTGGATGACGATCATCCTTTTCTTTCTTCCAACCATTGATTTTAAACTTAACACTATTCCTAATCTAAGTTATTAAGGACCAGTTCCTTAATTAACTTCTATTCCGAAACCCTTTTTCAGAATCCCTTAAGGAATTCTACATAATATCGTAATACACCTATTATCAACTTCTCCATCTTATAAATCATTATTTATAAGTATTTGTTCCTTTCATTCTTAACACGCTTAAGAATTACTCCTATAAGCTCCCACTCAAAATATGTTCCTACACATTTGAGTTTGAGACTCATATTGCTCCCACTTAAAAATATGTCAGTCACATAGTTTTTTAGGAAGACTTTCATAGCTCCCACTCAATTTTATGCAAATTGCATATCTCCTTACTACTTTGAACAACTTCAAAATCCTTTGATCAAATATCAAACTTGGAGATTTACTATGAGATACTAGTACTTTACTAGTTTTAAATCCACTAGACATTTAGCACACTTGAATCAAATTCATTTGAACTTGTCCAATACTTGACAAATTGTGCTTTTGTCATTCACCCCTTTTTCCTACTATGGCTTTGCAGTCATTTGGGAAAATTCCAAGTAACCCCTTTACTTGTGAGATTCAGCAACGAATTGCTTTCTAATCTCAAGGGAATTTTGCTTTTAGGATTTATCATAATTTAGTTTACCATTATTTCCTTTATAGTTTGTAGGTCTGTCATATTCAAAAATCATGACAAGTGGTTCACAAATGTCTCCATACAACATATGGATTTACATTTTGAATCCTACTTCATATAGTGAAAAACAATAGTGGAGGGGAAAAACACAATGATCAAAATCATTGATTCTTTCCTTCCGTGAAGAGAAACGTTCAGGAACGTTGTCCGTTGCGCTTCTCAACACTCTGATGCAGGGTTTTGAGTCCTCATCGTGTTTTACACTAATTTTCATTTGCTCATAATTGAGAAACATCACTAGAGGTGAGCTTTCTCAAGAATGCACCAAAATCCAAGCAATACAAGTTTTGCTTTCCTGTTGGTTTGAGCTATGGGTTTCGTATTCAAAGTTTCCAATGAATACTCTACAAGGACTTATTCGCTATTGTTTTGGTTATCTCGAATAACCCCAAAACTTTCACGAATTCAAATGGTTTACCAATTCTAACTGAGTGCTAATTATTTCTTAACTAATGGTCTCTACATATACACTACAACGATTTATTTGGTGCCTTCTATTCAACCCCTTTTGATATCTAATATCACAATGTGATGCTCTGTATTTTGACGTTTTAAAACACTTTGCATTTCACAATCACTTTTATGCCATTCTTATAAAGTTCGAATTTTATTACTATTGATCAAATCATAGTAATTAGATTCTCTTTTATACTTATACCCTTCTATTGATGAAACACTTTGATCAAATGAAGTAGTTTCATATTCATGTTTCCTTTGGTAAACTACTTTACACATTTAAACAATCATATAATGATAATTACCATTTTCGTTAAAACTCAATACATCGAATATGTATTTACTTTTAACAATTCTTTAAACACTTTGTATTCAAGTAATACACGGTGTTCAAGTTATTTTGCCGAACTTAGGCATGATTTATATGTGAAAAGAAATCAAATGACTTTCACATATTATCATTATAACTTTGAATTTAAACAATAGTTTCATTCATTCATTAATGAACATATCATTAAATTTGGCATTTTAAACAAGGCATTTTAATGTTTTACAAATGTTCATTCATTATCAATTAGTTTCAAACAACAAGGATAATTCACACATAATCAAACAAGATATGGACATGAATAGAAATCATTCATAAAAGCAGAACAACTGTTTGTTACAAACTCATATGAATAACTGTGTCACGAAGTGTGAGACACACTAAAGAAGTTCACAATCTCTTGATTACAATAATCATCCTAAACATAAACTAAATGATAAATATCGAGGGAGAGTGTTGTTGGCCGTCATCATCATGTTTGCCATCAACACGCAACGTCACCTCCTCTCCAACAAGCACCTCTTATGCAGAAGGACCTATTTTCAATAAAACAGAACAAGTATCAGATATACTTAACACTGCAATGTGTTTGCAAGATTATAACATTTATAAAACTATATATCAAATATATACCTTTGTCATTTACGACCTGAGCGACATCTGGTTCAACCAACACATTCCTGAGATGTGTCATGAACCGGTGGAACTCCATTTCCGTGTCGCCCCTCATTACGCAAGTCCTGACTTGTGCTTGGTAGCAGCGACCGTAGCACAGCATCATTTGCGAAAGAGCCTGAAATCCAGACATCCAGGAAGTATGCTGGCCTCATGTACACATCATGCATGTGCTGCAAGTGGCTGTCTAGTGACGAGTTCTCCTCTATCTTAATGGAGAGGAAGTATCCCATCAACTCATGCTCCCAGATGCGTGTCTGCTCCACGAAATGTGTCCTAAGCTGCAGCATTACCGAACGAGGGTTGACATCACCCATGAAAGGCCACCGCTCGTCCACCATTCCGAAACACATCACAACTGAAATATAGGAGGCCATCTCCCGACGGAGATAGCGGTCTTTCCGCTCCTCTGGGTCTCAAGGTCTATGGAGGGATCCAGATCTATCCCGTCGAGTATGTAGTTGACCATGTCATTCTCCCTAAGGAGAACATGGAGACTGGCAACCCAAATAGAGAAGTTCGATCCATCTAATCTGAGCTTCTCTCCTTCTAACCATTTAATTGTCAACACGAAAGAGCCCAACTACATTTATCATTGCAGAAGGAATTTAGACTAAGTTTATAATTAAATGAGTTAATAATAACTCCACTCAGAAACACCTATCCCCAAAAGGGTTTCTAGTGATAACACGACCCCTATTAGCCACATATCCCCCGATCATCACGGCCATCAATGTGTGTTCAAGGGTGGACGCTAAACGTTGGTCACATCATTCATGCGACTCGTGCTCGATCTTTCGACCATCCGCGTTCTGAAGCCATGTCTGTACATGCTAGGCTCGCCAACTCAACCTTAGTGTTTTCGCTGTGCAACATGCCTTGCACCCACTGTATGTAAACGTAGATATGTATGACACCCGATCATCACGGCCTGCCTCATACCGAAGAACTTTCTTGGTGGTGCACACTAAGGGGGAACACAATCGTTGGTTATTTTAACAGGGATCATCTTATTAGGCTACCGTCGAGTATCTAATACTAGCACACAATAAGATATACAAACAATAACATTGAATGTAAATGTTATGTGTTATGGTCCTTCACGTCGTGATCTCCATCCGTCGTCACCGGGTTCCGGTGCAAGGGTTCCGGCGCCGTAGACACCAGGGTACCGGTGTCATTCTGGCATGGTAGTTCGTCACCTCCGTGACTATATACTACTACGTAACAAATTGTAATCACTTTACCTTTGCCACAATCATATCACAAAGCAACGCCCCCTGCAAAACAAAGTTAGACGCCTCTACTTTATCTTTGCATGTTTTACGTGGCTGAATGGGCTTTCACACAAGAACCTTTCTTACCTATGAACTTTCAGCACAACGCTGATCAAATAGTTGTCTATACTACACCCCTTTCGGGGCCCTCCGTTGCAAATGGTATACCAACTAATGCGAGAGAGACAGACAGCCCCCTAAGCCACTTTATACGGTACAAGCCGTATGTCAAGCGTGGACCAGTCTCGCGAATGAACGTGTAAAGTCGGTTGGGGGCCGCTTCATCAAGCATTACTGCGGTATACACAAGTACACGTGGGAGGGTAACAACTAAAAGATCAACGCCCACACGCTACATCTCATGTGTTCTCCCCGTACTAGCATTACGCAAGTACACGTGGGAGGGTAACAACTAAAAGACCGAAAAGCGTTGTCAACGCTCAGGAGAGCGTGGTTGATGTAGACGAGCCGAAGCCGACCTCAAGGTCGTGATGAAGTCCTTGCGCTCCTTCTGGCTCCAACGACTTGAGTGCCTCAAGTGCGACACCTCGCGGGGAGTTACACACGTCCGGTGCCTGATGATGACTCCCGCTTCCCCGATCCAGCAGCAGTTGCGGAAGTAGAGCTCCCGGATCCGAATCCCGCAGCACGACGGCGCTCCGCGATGAAGATGTCTCTCGCTCGCGCAGTCCAGACTTGGGACCACAGTCATGAGAGAGAGGGGGGAGAGAGAAAATATCAATTCGAGGTCCTCCCAAAAGTGGGGAGACCTTTATTGATTATTGGGTGTATTTATCTTGGCCAAATACCCCACTATATATAGGGGGAGGAGGGGGTACACCCTCCCTTAAAGTCCCGGGGTGGGACTAAAGGAGAGGAGGGGGGAGGAGGTGGCCACCGGCCACCTAGTGGGCCCGCGCGGGGGGCTAGGCCCAGCCGGCCTCTCCCTTGCCCCTTCTTCGTCTCTCCTTTCCCCTAATGGGCCCTCTCCCTCCGGAATTGGCCCATTAAGCCTTTGACCTTTTTAATTGATTTTCTCTTTATTAAATAATTATGAATAAATGATTAAATCAACATTTAACATTCATTCACATATTATTCAACCTCCGTGGGTATGGAACCCTTCCACCTCCACTCCGGACATCCTCCGGACTTACCAAAACCCTTCCTGTTTTCTCCCTTCTTTTCTTCGGCGATTCTACCGATCCTATAGATTCTCTCTAAGCATCATCAAGCCCTTAAGCCTGATACCCCACGGTTCGGGAACACTCCAGACATGGTCGGGACACTCCCGCACCAATGATCGATAGAGGGACCTGGATGGCCATGTGACCCCTGTGCGTTCCACGAAGATCTTTCGTCGTTTGAACCGGGACAGTCGTGTCTTATTCCCTTTGTCATTCGATACTTGCATTTCCCGAGATCTGATCATTGACATCACCATGTTGTGTTCAATCTCATTACTGAACAATGCTACTTAACTCGCTCCGACAAGTGATATCCCCGTGATCTAATCACACGTTGCGCAGCTATTGGATATAACTTCTCCGAGTGGGCCCTTGAGTATCTTTCCGTCACATGAACGGACAAATCCCGCTCTTGACATATATTGCCTCTACGGTTTCCTCCGAATACCTGAACACACCTTTATAACCACCGTTTTACCAGATGGCGTTTGATGCTATCTAAGCACTCTCGGGAGACAGTGATTGATATAGCCTCGCGGTCTAAGGAATAGTCTACGAGGATCCATTTCTAATCATCGTAACTTTAACTTCGTGACATGATTGGGTCACGATGTTTAGGTTGGGTATTGGTTCATCATCTCATTCTCCGAATCAGATGACCTCATTTCCAATTGGCATAAATGCCACATGATCAGGAAACATGATCATCCGTTGACCAATGAACCAGTGACTAGAGTTTCACTGGGAACCCCTGGTTGTTTGTATATCACAAGTGTATTGATGTTTCCACTCAATACAGTTATAGCATGATATAAAACTTAATCATAAACTATATGAAATATGATAATAGTCCTTACTACTATTTGTCTCTAGGGCATATTTCCAACATAATCTTCATCTATCCTACTTGATTCTGACATCAACTGTGCCAGTGCGAAAATCAAATCAAAAACCGATTATGCCTACAATTTCTACGATCATTACATGCAATAGGGGGAAGGTATTACCTCTCAAACCACGAAGATCAATGGAGATGTAGGAGGTCAGCCAACCGACGAATCAAACCCTAGATTGGTCACTTGTCACGGCGACCTGATATCTGGAGGGCGGTCACAAAGTTAACCTTGTCTGCGAGGCTGCGTCGACTAGCCGTCGCTACGGAGTTAGGGTTAGGGTTCCGGCGGCTGCCCTTTTTAGATCAGAGCAGAGAGAAACTAGATTGGTTGAGGCGACCTCGGTGGCCTTCCTGGACTCTTTTTCCTGCGGCAACAGCGGTCTCGACCGGCGCCCTCCCACTTGTACGCACGATTACAGGAGGTGGGACCGGCACGCCCTCAGACTGTGTACAAACCGACTCCATCTTGTATCGAATATGGTGGGGATACGCCGACGGTTACCGGCTTTCGGGTGGAGCTATACACAGAACCTAACCCGCACAGGGTTTGTAACCCTTCAACTCATCGGCCGAACGCGGAACGGGGGGGGACACTGAAGCAAGCCTCTTTATTAAGTAACTAAACAAAAATACAAAAAATGGGATCAAACAATTCTAAATTAGATGCATATGATCTATATACTAAATATATCTAGGTACATGTTTATCTAGACAATTATGGACTAGTAATTAGGAAGTAACAATAATATTTTGTAAACTTAGCACTTAAATTCAAGACTTTCGAAGTCTCCTTTTTTTCCTGGCAAAGAGCGTATATTAATATTGCGAAGATATCGATTACACCCAACCTCTACAACAACGCATTGCCCAAGCGACCTTACAGATGCACACAACCGAAAAAATAAGAAGAACTACAATAAAACAAAACTCCCGCTACAATGATATGTTCCTTGTATCAGCAGTACTAACACCATCAAGACAACACCAGAAGTGCAACTCCTCCAAAAGCGACAAATCCAAGAAGGGATCCATGCACAAGCACCATCGTCCCTGATCATAGATCTTAGGTTTTCATCCTAGAGGAAGTCCTCGCTCACAAAACAATCCCTTGACAATTGCTAGGCACAACCAATTAAGGTGAGATCTAGGATTTTTACCCTGAAAGGTAGACTTTAAACTTCTCCTATGCTGTCTCTCTCACTTACGATGCTGCGGCTTCAAGTCACGAATCACCAAGACAATTCCTTATCTCCACAAATACTTGAATCACAATTGCTAGTTTCACAAATCTCGGCTTCCATGTCATTCTCCGCCAGCTGAATTCACCATGGAATGAGAAAGCGTGCCGCATGATGGTAACAACCAGCAGAGCTTCGCAACGCTCCCTCTGAAACCAAATGGTCAGTGAAACGTTGGTGCACACGACCGAATCCCACTGATTCAACAACGTCATGTAGGAATCATCCGGTGGAGTTTGGCGGCGGAGCATTCCGGAACACGACACTCCAGTCAGATCGATGGGAACATGCATCCGTTAGGTCATCATCTTGGCGCAAGTCGGAACCCTAAGACCGTCACATTTATTCAAGCCAAGCTAGTAGCCCTCACGCCACCCGCCGGCACCCTATTGGATCTACCGCTCCATACCTCACCGGCTAGGCCAACATTGGGGAAGAAACTGGCAGAACAAGGACGATCTTCAGCTGGATCCGACCGAATCTTGCAGCGAGGAGGAGCCCCCGCTGCTGGTCAACGCACCATCGTGGAAGACCTCTGCCAGCACCCACGTTCCACATGTGCCACCCCGATGACGACCTGCCTCACGCGTAGGAGATCGTCGGAGCTCGCCTGCCCTCAGCCTTCATCTTTGATAGGCTGGCCGTGGCTGCCACCACCGACAAAGACGGCGGTAGCGGCCCTGGGGAGTCGATCAAACATCGATTCGCTAGGGTGGAAGAGGGGTCTTCGAAGTTTTCCTGCGCGAGGCAACCCGAGAGGGAGGGGAAGGGAGGGAGCAGAACGATAGTGGGCTGGTGGCGACGGCGTTGGTCTCCTGGGAGTTCAATGATCAATTTTTGCCGCCTCGTCTTAGGACACATTGTTTGCCGAAGTTTCACATCTAGATACACCCTTTGCATCTCGACTTTTCTTACTATATGCTTTTGTGACAAAATCACATCAGAAAAACATGTACAAGATCGAACAAGTTTTTTTAAAAACCGTTAGAGTCGTCCAATCCCTATGTGAGAACCCAGAGACCGTTGGATCTTGGATGCGCTATGACTGGGGACTTGCAACGCACAGACAGCTCTAACCTCATAAGTTTTGCTCGTGTTTCTAGAGCATGATCCCTAGTTAGTTACCTAGAATGGCTCTTTTTACTTTTGAAAGGAAAATGGAATCCATTAACCAGAGGACTCAGCAGGGCACCTATGAATGGCTCTTGCAAGCTAGCCAGTAGCGCGTGTTTTGTTAAAAAATACATTGGCCCTTCCCCGTCAACATGCATGCAAATTGCTGAAAAGGCATGTCTATCTCTAAATCATATCACCAAGATAAGATATAAAATATGGTTTCCCTATAAAATAAACACCAGTTGCAAAATCCTTCCTTCAAGCATAGATTCTTATGCAAGCAATAATGTTTGGGAACTGTGGCGAATATCTAGGTCATATTCCGGTGCCTTACTACCCTAAGATCATATCTGTAGTTACTCAAGTTTTTTCGATTATAAAACGAAAGTTCACGGACAAACTTTTCTATCCGTTACCCTCCTAAACTTTTCACATGGCTCATACTCCCTCCCCCCAAAACTTTTACTTGGCTCAATAACCCCCCCCCCCCCCCCCCTAAACACAAATATTCCCCATTAAATTTAGATCACATTAGTCATGGTCATATGTTGGTATGCGACTAACTGTGGACTTGCAAATATACTGTCCTAAGACCACTTTTTGGCTGAGTAAAATCCCGGATTAAGGGGGCAACATGGACTATTAGTGATAGTTTAGGGGGTTTAGTGATCCAAGAAAAGTTTAGGGGCAAACATAAACCATGTGAAAAAAATTAGAGGGAAAAAATAGACTTTGCTCTTCAACTAATTATCACCCTTTTGGCAAATGCTAAGCGTTGTGGCGTTTAGGTACATGGTCTGAACGCAAAAGGCCATGGTGTTTGGACATCAGAAATGCCATGTCGTCTGGAGCAATCACATCGTTTTTGGATCAATGACTGTCATTTTTCATAAGGCCCAAATGCAATAATGTGTGGTGTTTGCAGAAATGTCTAGATTCGATTAAACTTTCTAGGAGACGTCATTTTGTGCTGAACTTTTGAAAGAAAAGCAGATTCGTCGATTTGGCTCAGGCTTGGTCTACTTTGATGGTTGTAATGCACCACGGTTTATTTGTCTCACCCCACTTAATTTCTTATTACTCCAACGCCCGTTTTTATGTACTTATTTCCTTACTCATCGATGCGTGCATTGCTCAGTAACATGATAGCACCATTCGCAAAAGAAAAACGGTAACATGATAGCACATTTTGTAATATTCGATTTGAATCCACGCTAGATCCATTTGTTTAAAAGAGATCAAGTGACTATAATGGTTCACTTGAATAATATGATGACCAGAAATACTTAGGGCTACTTTAATTCATAGGTTATGAAGATGTAGGATTGGGATGTCATGTGTAGTTAAATCCTATGGGAAGAAGAGTTATCTTTAATTGTAGTAAATGAATTTTCCATGAGGTATGACCTAATGCTTTTTCCTATGAAAGTCACACTACAAGTTTACTATATGATCAGTTAATGTGATATGATCCTTTGAATTAAACAGCCTGTGTAGGAAAAAAAATCCATATCTCCAAATCAATTCCTATGAATCAAAGGAGCCCTTAGGTAAGCCATGCACTAGATGGTTCCAAGCTTTTTTTTTAAATATAATACTTTTATTTATTTTTTAGAAAATAATACGTGATTCCGATTCAGAAGTAGCACATACGTAGTGTTGGCCACACCGACTAGGCCAAACGGTGTTGACCACACTGTTTTGACCATTGGTGGTGGGGCCCAGGCCTGCAACGGTTAGCGTGTAGGCCTGCAAACGGTGTCGGCCACACCGATTGTGGTGGCCAGTCGGTTTGCCCTACACTGTTTGGCTCAGACGGTGTGTCCAACACCGTTTGCCTAGTCGGTGTGACCAACAACCTGTATGTGCTATTTCTAAAAATTTCTAATATCGTGTATTATATTTTGAAAAGAATAAAAAATTGTATTATTTTAAAAAATTAGTTGGTTCCTGTGGACCAATAACACGTACCTTCATATAAAATAGTTTAGACCCGTGCTTTCAGGATAAAGGGTACGCCAGTTGAATCAAAGACATTTCATAGCCGTAGAGTGGTCTATTTGGCGACACGATGAGTTGCAAGCTAAGCTAGGGCCCCAAGCTTGAGCGATGTAGACATAGCTTAGCTCAGCTCATACTCCGTCCGATCTCAGAATAGATACAAATATACTCTAACACCCCCTCCCCTCCTCCCCTCAAACTCATGGTGGATCCACAACACTGAGTTTGGAGAGTAAGAAATTATGCCGTGCGTGGGTTTGTGCCTTTGTAAAGAAATCTGCCAACTGCAAGTCTGAAGGCACATAATGGAGCACAACAACCTGATCCTGCACCTGAGCACGTATATAAAAAGCATCAACACCAATATGCTTGGTCAGCTCATGCTTGACCGGATCACATACAATACGGATAGCACATGTACTGTCTGACAAAAGTGGAGTGGGTGTCATAACAGAGACCCCAAAATCTGCAAGCAACCACCATAACCAGGTCACCTCAGCGGTCACCGAAGCCATAGCCCGCAGCTCAGCCTCAACACTCGAACGGGAAACCGCTACCTGTTTCTTCGTCTTCCAAGCAACAAGCGAACCACCAAGAAACACACAGTAAGGAGAAAGTGAACGACGATCCGTAGGATCATTCGCCCACATAGCATCCGAGTAGCACTGGAGCTGGAGAGAGCTAGAATGAGGGAAGAAAAGGCGACGAGTAATCGTGCCACGAAGATAACGAAGGACATGGAGGAGATGACTGTACTGAACAGTGGTAGGAGCTGAGACAAACTGGCTCAGAATATGAACAGGATAAGAGATATTAGGACGAGTGACAGCAAGATAAACAAGACTCCCAACAAGATGGCGATAACGAGTGGGATCGGGAAGAGGATCACCATCAGTAGGACGAAGCTTAACATTAAGCTCCATAGGAGTCTCAACGGTGTGCTCATCCGCATGAGCAGCCTGAGTAAGAAGATCCTGAATATACTTTTCCTGAGAGATAGAAAATCCATCAGAAGTGGAGGAAACCTCAATCCCAAGAAAGTAGCGAAGAGGACCAAGATCAGTCATAAGAAACTGATCACGGAGACGAGCCTTGACAAAGGCAATATACTCAGGATCATCACCGGTAATGATCATATCATCAACATAGAGAAGGAGAAGAGTGCGTCCACGAGGAGAGTGTGAACAAAAAGCGCTGGATCATGAGAACTAGGAGAGAAACCAGCAGTAGTCACCACAGAGGCAAAGCGCTCAAACCAGGCACGAGGGGCCTGTTTCAGGCCATAAAGAGAATGTCGAAGACGACAAACCATCCCATCGGGAACAGAATACCCAGGAGGAGGCTGCATATAAACCTCCTCACTCAACTCGCCATTAAGAAAAGCATTATGAACATCAAGCTGGGACATGGACCAGCGTCGAACAGAAGCAACAGCAAGAAGAGTACGCACAGTGGTCATATGGGCCACAGGGGCAAAAGTCTCATCATAATCACGGCCGTGTTCCTGTTGAAAACCACGAGCCACAAGACGCGCTTTATAGCGCTCAAGAGATCCATCAGAGCGGGTCTTAATTTTATAGACCCACTTACACGTGATAGGACGAACACCAGAAGGGGGAGAAACGAGATCCCAGGTGCCAGTGCGCTCAAGCGCAGCGATCTCCTCAGGCATGGCAAGCTGCCATTCAGGATGACAAGCGCCATCCCGATAAGAAGTCGGATCGGAGACGACAGAGAGACCATACTGACTAGGAGAGTAACGGTCTGGAGCACGACGCTGACGAACAGGCCGTGAAGAAGGAAGCTCATCCGCGGAAGATGACTCATCCGAAGAGGAGGAAGAAGGAACAATGGAGGAAGGGTCCGAAGCCGGAGAACGGGGATAACTAGGGGAACTAGACGGAGGAGAGGATGGCGCCGAAACCAAAGGAGGTGCATCAGAAGGGGGAGATGGAGGAGAAGGGACAGCGGGGGGTGTATCAGGAAAAAGAAGAAAAGAGAGATCATCCGTTGGGTAAGTACCAGAGGTGGGGCGAGGATAGAAAGGACGCGTCTCATCGAACGTGACATCACGAGAGATGCGCATCCGACGACCAACAGGGTCCCAACAGCGATAGCCCTTATGCTCATCACTGTAGCGAGAAAGACACACTCAACAAACTGAGCGGTCAGTTTCGTGCATTCGCGAGGAGGGAGAAGGACATAGCAAACGCAACCAAACAAACGAAGAGTCGAGTAGTCTGGACAGGTACCAGAGAGACGCTCGAGAGGAATGCCACCCTGAAGAGCAGCAGAAGGCTGGATGTTAATGAGGTAAGTCGACGTAGCGACAGCCTCAGCCCAGAAATGCGGCGGAAGAGAGGAAACACTCATCATAGCACGGGTAGTCTCAAGAATATGACGATGCTTACGCTCGGCGACACCATTTTGAGCATGGGCGCTAGGACACAAGAACTGAGCAAGGGTGTCCTGCTCAGCAAGAATGCCACGCAGGTGCTAGGAGATATACTTTCCTGTAGAATCAGGACGAAACACACGAATAGGAGTGGAATACTGAGTACGAACCATGGCCACAAAGCGCTGATAAATAGCAAGCACCTCACTGCGAGAGCGCATAAAAAACAACCAGGTGTACCATGAAAAATCATCAATGAACAAAATATAGTATCGATGGCCGCCTTTTGAAGCAAAGAGAGCTGGACCCCAAACATCAGAATGAACTAAATCAAAAGGTCGCTGAGATACAGACACACTAGTAGGATAGGGAAGCTGAATCTATTTGCCTAACCTACAACCCTGACACGAATGTAAAGACACATCTCCTGAGATAGACCCCAGAAGACCACGACGAACTAATGACGATAAACGGGAGCCACAAAGATAACCCAGCCGATGATGCCACTGCTGAAACGAGCCGGTGACAGAAGCAGCAACCGCAGGAGAACTGGCAGAGGAAGTGTCAGCAGAAGGAACGCGAAGCCAGTCTAACTCCCATAGCCCCGGAGACTCAAGACTGCGAGGGCCAGCTCCAACCAGAGCCTGTGTACGAAGATCCTGAACAACACAAGAATCAGCATCAAGAATGACACGACAACCAGAATCAGTAAGCTGACTAGCAGAGAATAGGTTCATCTTAAGACTGGGAACATGAGAAACATCAGGAACAGAGAAAGAGGAAGTAGAGAGGGTGCCTCGACTGGAAATAGGAAGAGAGGTACCATCAACCATGATAACACGAACATGAGAAATAAGAGAGCGAAGAGCAGAAAGAATAGAAGACGCAGAAGTCATATGAAAAGAAGCTCCAGAATCCAGTTACCACGGGGATGACGTACCTGACTGTGTAGAAGGTGATGGTCGCGCGGTGCTAGAAGAGGTAGGCACAGAACCAGCAGTACCCGACGAGGAAGAGCCTGTAGCAGCGAGCAGACTACGAAAACCACGGATAATATCCTGATCAGACAGTGCACCAGCAGGAGGTCCAGAAGCAACGGCAGAAGATCCTGAAGAGCCAGCCTGCCGACGAGCAAGGTACTGCTGACGTAAGCGGGGATCCCTCGTCCAGCAGCCAGAGATATCGTGGCCAGGCTTGCCACAGTGGGCGCAGGGAGGATGAGAACCACGAGGGTGCTGAGGCTGACTCTGACCCTGGGCCGGTGGAGCAGAGAGTAGGGGCGGTGCTAGAGACCGTGACGAAGCCGGCGGCACGGGGGGACCACGAGCAGCAAGAACAGATGGAACCTCAAGAAGACTAGCACCACGAAGACGAGTCTCCTCAGCACGAAGCTCAGCCAGTACCTCAAAGAGCGGAACACGACCACGGGCAAGCAGCTGGGCACGACGCGGCTCAAACTCTTGCGGAGCTGTGACAAGAACTCAAACACGTGCTGAAACTCTAGATCCGCGCGCACAATCAGACAACAGGGACATGTGTTACACACAAATGTACGAAGAGAGTCAAGCTGACGCCAAATAGCAGCACTCTGAGTGTAGAACTCATCAATAGTGGAATCACCCTGCTTAAGATCATGCTCCTGATGAACCACAGACAGATAAAGAGCATCTCGAGACGGCTGATAGCGCTGACGAAGAAAAGCCCACTGAGCAGCAGCAGTGGGAAGACCCATGAACTTAGCAGCATACTGAGGCAGAACACTAGAAGTGAGAACAGCAGTAGCACGAGCATCCTCATCTATCCACTGAGTGTAGTCAGCTAGATCCAGTCGGTAGGTCGCAACAGCAGTAGAATGCTCCTGGACCTTCCGATCATAATCATCCCGAGCAGTATCATCAGCACTCTAGGCTGCATCCTTGACCGCATGAGTGGCATCGGGGGCAAGGGCAACGGGCGTCGGTGCAATAGGCGTCGTAGGCGCAACGGGGCGCGGTGGACAGGAGACCTCACCGGAAAGCACACCCCAAAGGCGAAGACCGTGCATATAGACGCGCATGAAGGCAGCAAAATCAGGATAATTCGTGCCATCAAAAATCACCGGGCAGCGAGGAATCGCAACATAGCCCGACGAGGAAGATATAGCTCTTTTTTTTCTCAGATCCGATCTAGATCGGACAAAAACTGGGCGTCTGGGCGCGGCAGCGGAGAGCTGGGGCGAGCGGCGGCCGGGGATGGGCCGGGGACGGGCGGCCGGAGGAGGCGGCAGCGGAGGCGGAGTCGGCAACGGCGGCGGCGGATGGGTGGCCGGATGAGACAGTGCCGGAGGCGGCGGCGGACGGGCGGCCGGAGGAGGCGACGGAGGCGACCGGACGCGGCGGCGGGCGGCCGGGGCGAACGGAGGCGGCGGCCGGAGACGGAGGTGGCGGCGGCGGCTAGGCGCGACGGCGGGATGCCGGGGCGAGCGGCGGCGGCAGCTGCGAGGGAGAAAAAAAAGCCTTACGGCTCTGATGCCATGTTAGGGTAATAGATGCTTGTATTACCAGAGGGCCAAAGGCCAGAATATATAGTACATGTACATGTGCAAATATACAGAAAGCCCCCTAAAATATGGGGAAACTACAATATACAAATATACTCTAACAGTTTAAATTTAGATGTATCCATATACTAAATAGTGTCTAGATACATTGAAATTTTGATAAATTTGCGACATCTATTTTGAGAAGGAGGGTGTATTATAAAACACGCAAGCTTAGTTTAAACCAAGCAAGAGATCGATCTATGATTAGACGGGCATAGACAAGAAAAAAGCCCCGCGTCTACCCCTTCCCCCACCCCCGAGGGCGATGACTGCCCTCCCCAACTCCGGCCGCCCTCCCCTCCACCCCCTCCTCCTTCGCCGCCGCTGGCTTGGGTCACAGGGCGTAGCCTTGGTGGCGGAGGCGGCGGCGGATTGACCTTCCCCGTGCCAAGTAGATGGGGTCAGGGACCTTCTTCTTCGTGGCAACGGTGCTCTCTGGGAGACTCAAGTCTGGCGCATCCGGGTGGCTTTGGCGGTGGTGCTGCCCACGAATGGTGGGCGCCATGGCTGGGAGCACCGCCAACTGTCGTCCCTGGCTGGATCAGGTCGTCTCAGCCCTAGATGGGCTCGGGCTGGCTCAGATGGGCTTGGGCGGGCCAAGTGCTACTTCCATGGGGCTCTCTGAAGGCGGCGGCGACGACTAGCTGGGGTTGGTGATCCGGAGCTGTGGCCTGCCCATTACAGTAGCGGAGGCTAGGACTGGCTGGGCCCACCTGGGCCTGGTTTGCCCCGGCTGCTTTGTCCTTCCTGGAGGGCATCGAGGGAAGCCTCTGTCTCCACTTTACTTGGAGTACCGGGGGAAACCCTAGGACCATGGTTCGGGAAGCGATACCGTGTCGACGATGCTTCTCTCAGGAAGAGGCTGCTAGGTACTCGGCGCTTCGGTTTGCTTGGAGCGTGGTGGGATAAAGTCGGAGGGCACAGTGATTGCGAGTCTTCGTCAACTAGTCATTTCGCCTTTGTTTTCATTCATTTCTTTCTAGGCATGTATGTGTTGTTCCTGCATCCTTTTCTTCAATTCGAACTCCTATATCAATGTGATTGCTATATTAATATAGCAGGAAGAAATCCTATTTTGGGAGAAAGAAAGAGATCGAGCTATAAAGGTCTACAAGGGAAACTCATACTCAGTTTACAACAATCTAGACTTGATATCAAGAAACTTTCTAGCCAAATGTATATTTGTTTTTTTACAATCGACTTATTACTCAATATAAAACATATAGGATATTGGCCACAACAATTTAACAACCATAGTCATTCAAAACACAAGCTATTAATTTGAAAGGTAGCTTGACTCTGGTCCTTCTAACACTACAGGAAATAATCAAGGCATCGATGGCCAAACCCTAGGTCGATGGCTTGTAGTCGGGGCCGTCGGCGTAGCACGAGCCGGGAAATCTAGCGAAATGGTCATCCGCCCAGTTAAGTCATCGGCGTAGGACAGGATGGGCCGACGGCAGCCGTTGGCGTAGGTTTGGTCATCGGCGTAGGCGTAGGAAGGCCATCGGCGCAGGAAAGACGCCGGCATAAGGGTCAAGATGCGGACACGGACGAACAGAGATGTGACGGCATCACACCTACGCCGACTGCTTGGCCGTCGGCCTAGGTTTTTTTACTTTCTACCCCCTCCCACCCCGTGGATCGCCTTTTTAGTCTTAGAATAATTTAAAGTAAAATCTCTATATTTTAAAATCCTTTGACATATACATAGGTAATGTGGTCTAGTTTGTAGGAAAATTAATAAACATGAATTTCGACATTTTCTGTGTATGTCTTGGTAAAACGGCCATAACTTTTGCATACGATCTCAGATCAAAAAGTTTATTATGTGAAAATCAATCTAAGTGAAAATTTACCTCTGATTTCAAAGACCTACGATCGTTTACTGATTTTTTATATTCCTCAAATTCGAAAGGTATTTTTTGATAATTTGGACACTATTAGATGAATTTTATTTGGAAAACCTTGTAGTATACTATTAAAAAGATATGATGCATGATGGAAAAGGTGATATGTTTGTCATATTTAGATTACTCTCATTTTTCTGATCGATTTAAACATATTATTTATCGAATTCTGATTTACGGATTTAAAGATATGAATTATTCCATATTAAATAAAAAAGGCAAAAATAAAGTAAAATCATTTTATTGTTAATTGAATTCAATATTATTATTACTTATTCATTGTTGTTTACTTAAATAATTGTTTGGAACAACAGTTAATAGGATTGATATGGTAGTATAATCAACAAGGTCTAATTTCTTTCTTAGAAGCTCGTCCGGAAGGAACGAAGAAGTTAAGAATGCTGGGGCTGAGAGTAGTGTGGGGATGGGTGACCGATCAGCAAGTTTGATTATGAGTACAATTTTATATGAGATTAAGCGTACTTAGAGTTAAAAATATCCCTTGTGAGATTAACGAGTTAAACAAGTAAAAAAGCTAGCCGACGACTTAGCCATCGGCGTATCCAAACGGCCGTTAGCCGTCTAGGTGGGGCTCATATGGCCTATGCTGACGGCTAAACCATCAGCGTAGCTGCTAAGCTGACAGCTTTCCTACACCAATGGAAAACGAGTTTAGGCCGATGATGTGTCACGCCGACGAGCTATGCCGACGGTTGCCATCGGCATAGCCCTACGTTGACGACAATCTAGCATATGCTGGCGGTTTCACCGGAATAGCCCTACGCTTGACGGAAATCTGGAATATGCCGATGGATTCTAGATGTCGGCGTGCCGTCTGTTCCTGTAGTGTATAAACAAATGACAACTCGACCAGTAACATAATTACTAAGTTGGATAAAACAAATCAACAAATATAATTCTTATGAAATACTTCTGAAATATCCAATGCACTAAAAATCTCCACACAACTTATGAAATAATTGTTTCATTTTACAAAAGATAACATACCTATGTATAAAAAGAGGCCCATATTTAGCTCATTCTTTTCTAGTCAATCTTTGGTCGAACTAACATGAGTTTGTTTTGCGAGGAAAAAATTCAAATCTATTTCATGAGTTTATAAGAAGTACAAAATACCTCAAACATAATTAAAATTACGTCGAGGTTTTTGGACCACCTAACGATCACTACTGCCAACAGAGCGAGCCGCGGACGCGCCACTGTCACCGCTCCCTAATCAAAACCAGCATGACGTTGTTGATGACTGTCGGGAAGCCTTCGTGCACATGCTTCTAAGGACCAGCACCCCAAAGTTGAAGCTATCATATTGAACTCTTGAATTGATCCGAAACTTGTAACATAATACCAAAAACACACGTAGACTGGATGGGATCCACCACTCCATGGAAGCGGTGACCACACGAATCCCCGCCCTCCTCACCGCCAACAGTAGGATCATCGCCGACGAGGTGGAAGAGGACATGGGTGTAACACCCTTGAATCGGCTCTATGCAAGTTTTAGTGATTCCCGCCAAACCCGCATAGAAACGATTCAAAGATGCCAACCAGGAACTTGCGTACGGGTGGAAAACTAAGTAATATCATTACATAATAGTTCACGAAATGACCCAGAGAACATATATATATATATATATATATAACAATGACTCCATGAGTAAAGAATACAAATATTATACAGTACAAAGATCCAAATCACCTTGAAAACGATACAGTATCCGAGTACGGACAAAATGCAAATTGGACTAAGAGCCCTGAAAAATAACCAATGGCGTCCATAACCCTGCCCAGGCCAAGCCATAAGGGTAACCCTGCTAATGATGTTGAACTTATACCTATTAAACAAAATAGTGTCGGCAAAGGGCAAAGGAAAAAGGGAGCGGTCAGTACTGATGCCAGTACGGCGAGACTAAAATTCGGCGGCTCTCACCTACATAGGTATGGTGGACTAAAACGGCAGTGAAGCATGCACTAAACAACCTATAGACACTCGATACAAATGTTGGTTATTAGAGAGGCATAAGAAAGGACTATTCGGAAACCAACCTGATACTAACACCAAAGACACCCATCCTGGTATTCCCCCCTCGAGACCAAACAAGGAAGTCATTCCGAGGAAAACACACAGGGTTGGTAGTTTTATTAATATTTTCCATGGTGGTTATCCAACTTACTAGTCATATCAGATACAAGTCATATTATAACAGTAAATTTTAGTTATAGTTGTCTATGATCGAGAAACTGTGCTCCAAGTCGTCCATAACCGCGGACACGGCTTTTCGAAAAGATTTAACCCTGTAGGGGTGCACCAAAGTTTCCACACGCACTTCAACTCTTTTGCCAGATCAATTAACAAACTTCCATCTGTATGTCAGCGGGCTTCGGACACGATTCTTTCCTAGACCCAAAGCAAGTACATGGGGGGCCACTCCAATAAGCTACCCGTAACGAAGTCGGCCGAGCTCCGAAGAAGGACCCAGAGGTTACGAGATCGGCCGAGAGATCAGAGGCCATAGGTATAATCCTCAACATAACAACCCACATCCTAAACATGACAGTAGAAAACGCTCATTGAGCAACAGATAATAAACATGGCATAACATGGCATGAAAACATCAAACTAGATTGTGGCCCCCAGTACAGTACTTTGAACTCAGGTAATAAGCCGAAGGGGCGCCTAGACACCCCACATGTGGTTAGCGCGCTCAGTCTTGGCACATGTTTCAAGAACTCGGGTCCTAGGTGGACACAAGTGGGCGCTTAACAACCAAATCTCCACTATTACCCACCGATGCCTCTTTATTAATTATATACATTTCCATCATTTAATTAGAAAGTTGTAAACCATGATTGTCTCCACCATTAAGCATCTGCCAACCTCCCAACAACGGCGGAACTTGATGACTCGAACCAACACCTGAGCAAGCAACTACGACCCGCAAGGCCAACTGTCTACCAAACAATAGGCAATAGGAGATGTCCAAGGCAATATAGAGGCTACGAGGGATTTAAATGGTACGAGAACTAAAGCATCACAACACGGATAGCAATAGATCAACAGGAGGAAGTAAAGACTATAAATGCAAAATAGGTAGAAAGGGGGAGAGTGCTCGCATGGGAAACACTGACAGAGATACACCGGTGGACGGGTCGAAGCTCGCATGAACTCTATCCGTGAAGAAGCAAATCACTAGAAGAAACACCGGATGCACTATTTAATACTACGAAGACCGGGCATGTTCATGATATGATGCATTACATGGCAAAGATGCGATACAACTAGGCAATATTAAGCAGAACCGGGGTCCCAACAATTAATTGGAAGGTTCATGTTGTTTAGGTACCCCGCAATTTAAATGTTGACTTAACAGGGCACAACATGGCATCGGTTCGCTACACAAATTTAAATGGAGCCATTATAAGACTAGAAAAGTCCGCATATGGCCTCCATATTTATTTAGGTGAATCGTCAAAATACCCCCCAAACACCCACAATAGGTATGCATACATGTTCAATTAATATGCAACGAGTATATGTCATTATAAAATAGGGGTTTCGAAAAAAGGGGCACACACATTAGGGTTTTCGGCGAACTTGGGTTCCGAGGGTTTGGCAGGGTTCGGGCTCGGCGGCATCGGTCTTAGGATCGACGCTTCGGGATCTTCAGTGTCTCGGCCATCGGATCCATGAAGAAGGTCATGGCGGTTCCATCCATCCCATAAAGGAGATCTTGTTGCTCGGTGTCCGTGTAGGAGAACTCGAGGTCGTGCGGCTTCGATTAATGGTGTCAAACTCGGGTTTGGCATCGGTGGTCTTCGAGTGGTATCATGCACGTCTTGGATCGCCAGAGTGGAAGTGGTCGAGGGGCCATCCGAGCATCACTGATATCATTCTCCAAACTTGGTACTTGTCCACATCGAGGTCTTGATCAACAACACAACTATCTCCATGCCAACAGTTCACTAGTACCCCTTGCATCACTGCACACTCCAGACTTAAACACCGAGGCCTCAGATGCCTTGTCTCCACAAGCGGCAGAAATAGGGAACGTGGCCGAGAAGGGGATCAAGCGACATAGGGGCGCTGCTGGTCGAGGACGAAAACCGGGTAGGCGGGACGCCGAGGCAGGACTTGCAGCTGTGGCGGTGCACTTCTGCAGAGGAGGTCGGCAAGGATGGTGATGAGGGAGGAAGACTAGACGTGGCTGAGACTAAAGGGGGTCCTTGGCAGCGGACGATGGTTGCTCTGCTAGGGGCGTGATGTCTACGCACTTCTATTCTTGTAGACAGTTGTTGGGCCTCCAAGTGCAGAGGTTTGTAGAACAGCAGCAAGTTTTCCCTTAAGTGGATTACCCAAGGTTTATCGAACTCAGGGAGGAAGTGGTCAAAGGTATCCCCTCTCAAGCAACCCTGAAATCAAGATACAAGAAGTCTCTTGTGTCCCCAACACACCCAATACACTTGTCAGGTGTATAGGTGCACTAGTTCGGCGAAGAGATAGTGAAATACAAGTGGTATGGATAATTATAAGTGGTAACGGTGATAGAAAATAACTTGATGGAGTGGAAGAGACTAAAAGCAAACTGAAATAAAGAAGGAAGCAAGCAAACATGTAACAGATCTAGTAGCAAACAGTGTATCAATGCTTAGAAACAAGGCCTAGGAATCATAATTTCACTAGTGAACACTCTCATATAAATATATCATCTTCATGATACTACTCTTAACTACTCTCTGGTTGGACACTCTAATCAACGGTATGGCTATAACAGCACTCCTCAAAGTAAGTCTTTCCCATCTAGAAAACCCCACACTGTCACCTTGAGTAGTAGATGAGTCCAACAAACACCACAATTTGATAAAGACATCCAACTCCAAATATAACTCATAACAAGTATTTGTAATCTCTAGCCTAAGTGCAACCATGGTGAGCACGCTGTCACTTTCACACACATGGGGACAGCAGAGATTCATTAAGCACTTGAGTAGCAAGGTAGATCTATAGATTACAAGCTCATGATCTCAATAAGATCATGCATAGATAGAGAGATGAACACATAGCTACGGTAGAACCCTTAGCCTCGAGAGAGAACTACTCCCTCCTCATCATGGAATCAGCAATGGTGATGGAGATGGCGATGGAGATCGATGGAGATGGCTCCGGCAGCGGCGCGGAGGACTCCTTCCCCGCCGCCGGTATCACAGGGGAGCACCGCCCCTTAGCACCCTTCCTTCATGGATTCTTGGGAGCCCTTCTCCATGGAGATGGGATCTATGGGGGAGGCAAAAACGTGGTTTTGGTTGCTGCAAATTCGTGGGTGGAGGAATCTCCCACAAATTAGGTTTCCTCCCTTTATATAGCTTCTTGGATTTCCGTCATCCCATCTTGGGCTGCAGTAAATAGGGTCTATCGGTCCCGTCTGGACTCGGAATCAGCTAAATTTTATGTCCAAAGCGTTTGTCGCGACATTTCCAACAACTTTCTAGTTGAATAGTTTTCCGTTTGACACCGTCTTCGACCCGAAATATGACCATCTTCAAAAAGAGTTCTGAGACAGATTTCTGCAAAATCCCAATTTTACTCCAACAAGGTTTCCACTTGTATTCTTGGTAATTCCTACACATCAAAGTGTAAAACAAGAACAATGTGCACTTTTGCAACTATTAGTAGATTAGTCCAAAAAATCATATGAAAAGTTCTCCAAAGTGTGGACAAAACATAAAAAAGTAGGTAAAACCAAGCGTGGAACATCAAAAATTATAGATACATTTGCAATGCATCAACATCCCCAAGCTTAACTCCTGCTTGTCCTTGAGTAGGTAAGTGATAAAAAGAAAGAATAATTTTTGAGGTGACATGCACCATCAAAGACTTGATCAAAGTATTTGTAAAACATTCAAAGCTGGGATCATAGTACTTTAATCATAGCATGAAAGACAAAGTTCTAGCAATAAGCAAAGAAACTATGATGCAACATGAAAAGGCACAAACAAAATATTCATGAATAAAAATGCTTTGTAAGACGTTTGTTTGTTTCACATAAAGAAAATATAGCATAATAGTATTCAGCTTGTGCCTCAATAGAGTAGAAAATGTAAATGCATAGGACACCTTCAAAGTTCATAAGAGTGACTAGATACAATAGTTTAAAACAAGCAATATCAAAGTATGCATCAATCAACTAGACTTGGGACAATGCACATAGAACTAAGAATGGCCACTATGCTCTCAAAGTAAATGCATAAAGATAGAAGGTGGAGACTCAATATAATGGTGGAAGAAAGGCCTTTGTAAAAGGAAGTAGGGATTTAAGTCTCATAAAGAGCTTCCAAAAATTATGGTACTTATAGCTTTCAGCTCTCATTGCCCCTATCATAAGCATCTTGAAGTGATTAAGGTTAAAGTGAACAAACTATGGTGTACATTCTTGACGAAGTATAAGTCAGAAATCTCATGTCCCTTGTATACGAGGGTCGCTCCTCATGCTACTCAAGTTTAGTCACCGGTAAGTTCTTGTCATCGTAAGTACATGTGTATCATAGAGAACCGCCAACGGGGTACCCCTTGCCCGATGATACGGAAGAATCCCCATATCAAAATGACAAGGCAAGCAGACAACGAGCATCTCAGCATTCTTCTTATTTACCATGGGAATATGGTGCTTTTTTCTCTCTTTCCTCTTTTCATAGTATCTCTTTTTTTTTCTTTTCTCCTTTTTTTCTCAATATAGGACTCTTTTTTTATAAGAAGAATGCTTCATAGACAACTCATTATGGTTACGCTGCAGGTTTCCACCATGTCAGCATGGATTAGACCAGCGGCCCAGGCGTTTCTCTAACACATATACATAACTCCATGGACTTACAAGCTCCCCTTTCATTTCACATCGACGACATCCATATACAAAAGATCATGATATCAACTAGGTACAAGTACCAAGTGCAATGTTGAAAGCGTTCTCCATGAAAGCATGGTTCTGCTAATTCCCGACAAATAAGTGCAAGCATATACAACATAGAAGACACAATGGTTCAAGTTTATTAAGGGCAAGTAAAGTAAAGTGTGCCATCAAGTTCGTGAGAGCTTTAATCACTAGTTTTCTCATAACAAGTGGAAGGTAAACAAAAGCATGAATGTACTTGGAATAGCATAAGCTAGTAGGTAGGTATGGTAGACTCTATGGAATAACTTGGTTTAGGGAGTTGGATGCATGAGTGGAACTCATAGTTCATTGTGGAGGCTAGCAAAAGACTGGGAGTGACAAACTAAGAGAGCAATAATGGCCATAATCATGCAGAGCGACAAAACATCATTGATCAAAGCATAAAGTGATACTACAAGTTGAAAACTAAAGGATCATAAAGGCTATGATGACTTTGGATAGTCATAGCATGGTGTGAGCATTCGCCAAGTTAACCCAAATAAAGCATCAAAGGAGAATACCATTATGTTATGCTTTAATATGCTAAAACAACACATGATTCATCCAAGGCACATTAAGCAATCTCAATTGTTTATAACAAGTCATGCTACAGCAAATAATACTAAGCATAAATACAAAACAATATCAAGCATGGTGTGACAAAGCATAGGCCACAGTCAAAAACAAGCTCTCTTTAGCACTTAAGCATGAACTTTCCTACTCTTTTCCAATCCAAACCAAACTATTTGAAAACCAATGTAAGAAAGAGGGGGTCCAACCAATTTATTCAGCAAACTAAGCAAACCAAAAACCAAAATGAAAACGAAAAAGAAGACTCTCTAAGAACAACACAACTGTGCATGAAACAATAAAAATGAAGCGTTTGGAAGAAACCTGGAATTTTTATTGATGAAGAAGGGGATGCCTTGGGCATCCCCAAGCTTTGACGCTTGTACTTCTTGGATATTTCTTGGGGTGACACGCGTGGCATCCTCAAGCTTGAGCTTTAGTCCATCCTTCATCTCATTACTCATTCTTTCCATACACCTGAAATTTTTCCTTCATACAAAACTTCACAAATCTTTATTAGCAACATTAGTGCACTCAAGATAAATAAGTCTTAAGGTTCACTTATAACACCAAATAAACTTCCATTATAACACTAGCTACTATATCACTTCCCTCAAAAAAGCTCAATTCCCCAAAAGAACTCAAGAAGAGACTAACAAGAAGCAAATGCAGAAAATGGCAGAAATCTGTCATAATAGACCAGCAGGTAAATACGAATTTTTTCAAAGACCTTCTGTTGCTCAAATCAAAAAGTGTTGAACTAACGAAAGTTAGATAACAACCTGGGGCAGACGCACAAAAAATTCACGTCTCAAAAGGACATACAGAGATTTTACACGAATTTTTATGGTGAAGCACAGAAATCTGTTTCGGGACATCAACTTTCCCAATCATTACTTCTCTCTCATTACAGGTTACTCTTGGCACAAAAAGCAAATAAAAAGGATAAGGAGCAGTTATTACAGAAGTAATAACTTCCGAAACTCAACTAAAAATTTTGGGTTATCTCCCAATAAGTACTTTTCTTTAACGCCTTTAAGTTAGGCATGATAGTTTGAGAAGATGGTCACATAAGACATATGAATTGAAGTAAAAGAGAGCATCAAGAAGCAAATTCAAAACACATTTAAGTCTAGCCCACTTCCTATGCATAGGAATCTTGTAAAGAAACAAATCGTGAAAGCACAAAGCAACAAGCATAGGAAAACAAAACAAGTGCAACTTCAAGACTGTCAACATAAAGATGGAAACTTAATATTATTGAGATGCATAAAACCATGTTTCCCTCTCTAATAACTTTCACTAGCATCATGAATAAAATTAACAATATAACTATCACATAAAACATTTTTATCATGAGCCATATGCATAAAATCATTATTACTCTCCACATAAGCATAGTTATTCTTATTAATTGTAGTGGGAGCAAATTCAATGAAATAACTATCATTATTATTCTCATCACCATAATCATCAAATATAGGAGGCATATTGTAATCATAATTATTTTCCTCCTCAATAGTAGGTGGACTGAAAATATCATATTTCTCATTGTAATCATCATATATTGGAGGTTTCGTATCCTCATAAGCAATGGAATAGCTATCTTCCAAAGCTGGGGAACTAAAAAGATCATTTTCATAAAAACTAGCTTCCCCAAGCTTAGACTTTTCCATAGCATTAGCAATAATGGTGTCTAAAGAATAAATACTAACAACATTGCTATTAGCATGCAAATAAAATTCCATAGGTTTTTTAATTTTCTCTTTAAACACTTCATGTCCTAACTCAAGATAAATACTATAAAGCTCTCTAATTTTTTTGTTCTTTTCCATTAAGCCTAACTAGTGAAACAAGAAACAAAAAGACAAAATTGCAGAATCTAAAGGAAATAACTTCGAGCACTCACACCGGAGGATGTGAGTACCTTTTACCTTACCTCCCCGGCAACGGTGCCAGAAAATAGCTTGATGTCTACGCACTTCTATTCTTGTAGACAGTTGTTGGGCCTCCAAGTGCAGAGGTTTGTAAAACAGCAGCAAGTTTTCCCTTAAGTGGATTACCCAAGGTTTATTGAACTCAGGGAGGAAGTGGTCAAAGGCATCCCCTCTCAAGCAACCCTGCAATCAAGATGCAAGAAGTCTCTTGTGTCCCCAACACACCCAATACACTTGTCAGGTGTATAGGTGCACTAGTTCGGCGAAGAGATAGTGAAATACAAGTGGTATGGATAATTATAAGTGGTAACGGTGATAGAAAATAACTTGATGGAGTGGAAGAGACTAAAAGCAAACTGAAATAAAGAAGGAAGCAAGCAAACATGTAACAGATCTAGTAGCAAACAGTGTATCAATGCTTAGAAACAAGGCCTAGGAATCATACTTTCACTAGTGAACACTCTCATATAAATATATCATCTTCATGATACTACTCTTAACTACTCTCTGGTTGGACACTCTAATCAACGGTAGGGCTATAACAGCACTCCTCAAAGTAAGCCTTTCCCATCTAGAAAACCCCACCCTGTCACCTTGAGTAGTAGATGAGTCCAACAAACACCACAATTTTATAAAGAAATCCAACTCCAAATATAACTCATAACAAGTATTTGTAATCTCTAGCCTAACTGCCACCATGGTGAGCACGCTGTCACTTTCACACACATGGGGAGAGCAGAGATTCATTAAGCACTTGAGTAGCAAGGTAGATCTATAGATTACAAGCTCATGATCTCAATAAGATCATGCATACATAGAGAGATGAACACATAGCTACGGTAGAACCCTTAGCCTCGAGACAGAACTACTCCCTCCTCATCATGGGAATCAGCAATGGTGATGGAGATGGTGATGGAGATCGATGGAGATGGCTCCGGCAGAGGCGCGAAGGACTCCTTCCCCGCTGCCGGTATCACAGGAGAGCACCGCCCCTTAGCACCCTTCCTTCATGGATTCTTGGGAGCCCTTCCCAATGGAGATGGGATCTCTGGGGGAGGCAAAAACATGGCTTTGGTGGCTGCAAATTCGTGGGTGGAGGAGTCTCCCACGAATTAGGTTTCCTCCCTTTATATAGCTTCTCGGATTTCCGTCATCCCATCTTGGGCTGCAGTAAATCGGGTCTATCGGACTCGTCCGGACTCGGAATCAGCTAAATTTTATGTCGAAAACGTTTGTCGTGACATTTCCAACAACTTTGTAGTTGAAGAGTTTTCCGTTTGACGCCGTCTTCGACCCGAAACATGACCATCTTCAAAAAGAGTTTCCACTTGTATTCTTGGTAATTCCTACACATCAAAGTGTAAAACAAGAACAATGTGCACTTTTTCAACTATTAGTAGAATAGTCCAAAAAATCATATGAAAAGTTTTCCAAAGTGTGGACAAAACATAAGAAAGTAGATAAAACTAACCATGGAACATCAAAAATTATAGATACATTTGCAATGTATCAGGGCGCAGAGGAGGGTGCGGCCCTAGCGGCGCCGGTCGCGGAGCCCGCAGGTCAGAGCAGAGGAGGCAGAGCTCGAGGCAGAGGAGACGGGGCAAGGACGGCGGAGGAGGACCTCGTGACGGCGGCAACGGCCATGGACATCGGGGAGGAGGCGGCGCTGGAGGCGTGTAGGCACGGCGCGGACATCGGGGAGGAGGCAAGGAAGGAGGCCACGGCGGCGGAGAGCGGTTCCCGGCGTCGGTGTTGATGAGAAGCCCGGGCGTGGGGAGGAACTTCGGCTAGGGTGCGCGGCCAGGACTACGCAGAGCTCTGCGAGGGCCGCATCACGCGCGGCGGAAAGCCGTGCTAGCGGTAGAGCTCTGTAGGATGCAGGCGATGTGGGCGCGTAGTCACTAGCACGAGCTAGAGAGGAGGCGACGCCAGTCAGAGCAGAGGCGGCTCGCGCGCGAGGCGGAGGAAGGGCGGCCGCAGGAGGAGGGAGCGAAGGCAGGGCGATGGTGGAGCTTGGCCACAGCGAGAAGAACAGCCAGATCGGGGGAAGACGCGCGCGGGCTTGAGGGGATCGCGGGATGGTAGGTGGGCAACGAGGGGTGGATGCGGTGAGATCATGGTGGGGCTGGGTCCACGAGGCGAGTGGGGTAGGTGGAGGCCCACCATGTCATGCCCGCATGCAGGATGCGTTAGCGTGCGCGCGTGGGGCAGGTGTGTGCATCGCTTGAGTGAGCCAGCCATGCCGAGGGTGAGTGTGGCCATAGGGGTGGGTCGTTGGTTAGCTAGGTGTGGTGCACAACGGCGACGGGAGGATGTGTCGCGCGGGAATAGGGGTCTGGGGTTAGATAGGTTGCTAGGGTTTGGTTTGTAGGTGGGGTGGTAGGCTGCTGCTAGCCCGGCCTTTGGGCTTGGCCGGTGGCGGCCTCCCCCAGGTCTTCTTAAGAGAACATTTTTATTATTTATTTTCAAACAACACATTTTGCAAGTAGTTTTTATACAATAAAATATCCGAAACGACCGGGATTTTAATTTGAAATAGAGAAGGGGAGTAATTAGAAAACAAACTAGGCTTTTAGAAAATAGTTTTAGGCAAACATATGCATCACGATGATGATGCTCAAATGCAATGTGGCATGATGATACGAGCATGCTATCATGATGATGCATAACATAGTAAACAATTAAGCGATTTTCTAGTAGTGGTTTTACCGGGGTGCTATAGTGGGTATACCTTATTCTTGTCCTGCACAATGCCATCATAGTCACCATAGCGATGGTGCCGGTTGACCAAACTTTAACTTTAGTAAACCTTCTACACCGCTGACCGCAGGTCCGAGGTCCCCACCCCCTCCCGTCGCTGGAGCGGCAAGCAAAGAAGGCGGGGACCCGTCGATTGTCGGTCGTAGATGGTGAGGACGGAGTAGATTGTGGCGGCTACTCTGTTTTTGTCACAGGAGGAGACAGGCGCGTGGTTGGCAGTTGAACAATTGGCTGATCTAACATGAGTTGATCTTCCTCGAACTTCTTTTGCAGCCCTACACAGATCAAATCGGCCCTTAGTTCTTTTTCCACACCCTTTTTTTCAGGGATTATTTCTCTAGGAATGCATCCTTTCTGTTGAGATATATGTATTTGTATAGGTCTCCTTGGTAGTTTCCTTGTACACCAAGGCTTGTAATCTTTATGCCTCCTATATATATGTGACATCCGACCCTATTGGAGCTATGCAATCTCTCTACATGGTATCAGCCTAACAGATCTTAAACCCTAGTCGAGCCGCTACCGCCCCTCCATTGGCGCCACCGCCACCGGCTCTCCCCACCAAACCCTAGCCGCGCCGCCTCCCCTCGGCACCACTGCAGCCAAGCTTCCGCCCACCATTGCCGACTTCTCTAGCTTCGGCCCCTCCAACCCCTTCCACCCCTCGCGATCTGGGAGCTCTGATACATTGCAAATGTATCTATAATTTTTGATGTTCCATGCTTGGTTTTATCCACTTTCTTATGTTTTGTTCCAACTTTGGAGTACTTCTATTATGATTTCTTGGACTAACCTATTAACAAGAGCCACAGTGTCAGCTACCTGTTTTCTGCTGTTTTTGGTTCCAGGAAAGTCAGAAAATGAATATTCTCGGAATTCGACGGGACAAAAGCCAAAGTGCCTATTTTTCTGGAAGGGATCAAGTGCCAGAATACGAGACAGAGAAGGGCTGGGGGCCGCCCACACCACCTGGCCGTGTAGCCAGGCCTGGCCCGCGCCAGGGGGTGGTCTGGCCGACCCCAACACCCCCTCGGCCTCTCCTTCCGCCTATAAGTTGCCCTCGGGACGAAAACCCTAAGTACCCGATCAAAAATCCACGAAAGAGTGTGTAGCCGCCGTCATCTCTATCCCTAGATCGGGTGGGATCTGAAGCTCTTCCCGCCACCCTGCCGAAGAGGAGAATTCACCCTGGAGGCCTTCTTCATCACCATGCAAGCCTCCGGTGTGATGCGTGAGTAGTTCATCCTTGGACTACGGATCCATGTAGTAGCTAGATGGCTGGTTTCTCCTCCTTTGTGCTTTCATGTTTAGATCTAGTGAGCTCCGTTCATGATCAAGATCATCTATTTGTAATTCTACATGTTGTGTTTGCGGGGATCCGATGGATATTGAGATGCTATTTCAGATTGATTATTGATTCTATCATGTCTTTGTAATTTGTGATCTTGCATGCTTTCCGTTGTTAGTAGCTATCTTGGCTAAGTAGATGCTAGCAACTCCAAGAGTTAGTATTTATGCTCGATAGTGGGTTCATGCCTCTGGTAATCTGGGGAAGTGACAGAAATCTCTAAGGTACTAGATGTGTTGTTGCTACTAGGGAGAAAACAACAATCCTTTGTTCATAGAACAATCGTATTGTTTACTTTACACGCAGTTCGTAAAGCAATAATCTGTTGCTTACAACTTAATACTGGAGGGGGGTCGGATGATAACCTAAAGGTGGATTATTAGTCATAGATGCAGTTGGATAGCGGTCTATGTATAATGTTGTAATGCCCAATCAAGTCTCAAAGGAGTGAAGATGATTAGTATATGCATGTATTGCTTTCTCGATGTTTGTCAATTGCCCCGCTATAATTTGTTCACCCAGCATGTTTTGTAGCTTAAGGAGAGCCACCTCTAGTGAACTATGGATCCCGGTCCTTTTCTTTTACATACAATCTATAAACTGTTTACTGCTTTGTGTTTACTTTCTGCAAACTATTACCTCCTTCCATTCGATACGTTTAATCCTTTGTTTTCCATAAAACACGGTGAGATTGACAACCCCATCGCAAGTTGGGGACAAAGTTCTGTGGTTGTGTTGTGCAGGTCTCCACATTGCTGCTGGCACCGTTAGTGCGCCCTGCCATCGTTCAACTAGCTACACCTTTGGGGTGTTTCCTTGCTCCAACTGGTTCAATTAAACCTTGGTTTCATACTAAGGGAAACTTGCTATTGTGCTCATCGTACCTTTCTTTTGGGGTTCCCAACGACCTCTACATCAACACCGCTCCAGCATTTTTCGGGCGCCGTTGCCGGGGATTCAAGGACATCTTCACAAGGGGAGTCCCTCATAACCAATCTCTTTACTTTGTTATTTTTGTTTTTCTTAGTTTCTTTTTTCTTTGTTTGCTTGTTTTCTGTATCAAAAACACAAAAAAAATAGTTTTACTAGTTTGCTTATTTTTCCAAAGCCACAAAAAAATATTAGTTCATTTCTTAAGTTGCCACTATGGCTAGCCTTGCTCCAGTCACTATGTCACCCGAGGAAATGATTTTCACTTTTAAACAAGGAATTGAGGAAAGATTTAAGGAATCTTGGTCTAGAATCTCTGATCTACATGAAAAAACTGAGCCTAAAATGACTCAATGTTTGTTCCTTAGCAGTTTTTACCTTGGAATTGCTCTTTGCTCTAGATGCTGTTGTGGGAGGAGATTTCCTCAAATGTAATGAGGATGATGATATTAATGCTATAAAGAAATTGATCCTCACTTACAACTTGCCTAGCCAAATTGATATTTCTTTCGCAAGAATATTTGCTAGATTGAACACTCTTGAGACTAGCACTACTAGTTTAAAAGATTGCTATAATACGCTTAGGGAGCATTACAATTATGTTCCAATAAATTCTGAACCATCAAAGTGGCTCCCTACAGTAAAGATTGAGATAAACACTGAAACTTTTCAAACCCGCTATGATATCATGTCTGAATTTTGTCTTATGCCCAAGGATATTTATGAATCTCTGAATACTTGGGGGCTTACTGAAGGAGGAAAAGAAATATCTCTTGCTAATAATGCTACCATATTACCTCTTGTTATAGCTGAAGGAGTGTTTACAAAGATCCTTGGGAAAATGATTTCTACTGATTATCTTGTTATTAAATAAGCAGGAAAAGGACAAATTACACTTGGAATATCCATATTAGAACTTCTTGGAGCAATAATAGATGTGGGAAAGGGGACCATGCACCTTTCTTCTCCACCAAACAATCATATTTTCCCCAAGGTTAAGAATAAAAGTAAGAGAGGTAAGGGCAAGAAATTTGGTCTTAATGCTTCTTCATTTGAGAAAACTTGATTCTTTTTCTTGCTTCTTATGCCTAACTTAAAGGCGTTAAAGAAAAGTACTTATTGGGAGATAACCCAAAAGTTTTAGATGAGTCTTGGAAGTTATTACCTCTGTAATAACCGCTCGTTATCCTTTTTATTTGCTTTTTGTCCCAAGAGTAGTCTCTAATGAGAGAGAAGTAATGATTGGGAAAGTTGCTGTCCCGAAACAGATCTGTGCTTCACCGTAAAAATTCGTGTGAAATCTCTAAACGTCTTATTGAGGCGTGAATGTTTGTGCTTCTGCCCCAGGTTGTTATCTAACTTTCATTAGTTCAACACTTGTTGATTTGAGCAACAGAAGGTCTTCGAAAAAATTTGTCTTTACCTGCTGGTCTGTTTTGACAGATTTCTGCCATTTTCTGCATTTGCTTCTTGTTGGTTCCTTTTTGAGTTCTTTTGGGGAATTGAGCTTTTTGAGGTAAGTTCTACAATAGCTGGTGTTCTAATGGAAGTTTATTTGGTGTTAGAACTGAACCTTAAGACTTATTTATCTTGAGTGCACTAATGTTGCTAATAAAGATTGTGTGAAGTTTTGTATGAAGGAAAAATTTCAGGTGTATGGAAGGAATGAGTAATGAGATGAAGGATGGACTAAAGCTCAAGCTTGGGGATGCCACGCGTGTCACGCCAAGAAATATCCAAGAAGTACAAGCGTCAAAGCTTGGGGATGCCCAAGGCATCCCCTTCTTCATCAATAAAAATCCCAGGTTTCTTCCAAACGCTTCATTTTTATGGTTTCATGCACAATTGTGTTTTTCTTGGAGCGTCTTCTTTTTCGTTTTTGTTTTCGTTTTTCGTTTGCTTGGTTTGCTTAGTTTTCTGAAAAAATTGGTTGGACCCCCTCTTTCATACATTGGTTTGCAAATAGTTTGGTTTGGTTTGGAAAAGAGTAGGAAAGTTCATACTTATGTGGTAAAAAGAGCTCGTTTTTGACTGTGGCCTATGCTTTGTCATGCCATGCTTGATATTGTTTCGTCTTTATGCTTAGTATTCTTTGTTGTAGCATGACTTGATATAAACAATTGACATTGCTTAATGTGCCTTGGATGAATCATGCGTTGTTTTAGCATATTAAAGCATAGTATAGTGGCATTCTCCTTTGATGCTTTATTTGGGTTGACTTGGCACATGCTCACACCATGTTATGACTATCTCAAGTCACCATAGCCTTTATGATCCTTTGGTTTTCAACTTTTAGTATCACTTTATGCTTTGATCAATGATGTTTTGTCACTCTGCATGATTATGGCCATTATTGCTCTCTTAGTTTGTCGCTCCCAGTCTTTTGCTAGCCTCCACAACCAAGTATGAGTTCCACTCATGCATCCAACTCCCTAAACCAAGTTATTCCAAAGAGTCCACCATACCTACCTACTAGCTTATGCTATTCCAAGTATATTCATACTTTTGTTTACCTTCCAAATTAAACTTGTTATGAGAAAACTAGTGATTAAAGCTCTCACGAACTTGATGGCACACTTTACTTTTCTTGCCCTTAATAAGCTTGAACCATTGTGTCGTCTATGTTGTATATGCTTTCACTTATTTGTTGGGAATTATCAGAACCATGCTTTCATGGGGAACGCTTTCAACATTGCACTTGGTACTTGTGCCTAGTTGATATCATGCTCTTTTGTATATGGATGTCGTCGGTGTGAAATGAAAGGGGAGCTTATAAGTCCATGGAGTTATGTATATGTGTTAGAGAAACGCCTGGGCCGCTGGTCTAATCCATGCTGACATGGAGGAAGCCTGCAGCGTAACCATAATGAGCTGTCTATGAAGCATTCTTCTTATAAAAAAAGAGTCCTATATTGAGAAAAAAAGGAGAAAATAAAAAAAAAGAGATACTATGAAAAGAGGAAAGAGAGAAAAAAGCACCATATTCCCATGGTAAATAAGAAGAATGCTGAGATGCTCGTTGTCTGCTTGCCTTGTCATTTCGATATGGGGATTCTTCTGTATCATCGGGCAAGGGGTACCCCGTTGGCGGTTCTCTAAGATACACATATACTTACAATGACAAGAACTTACCGGTGACTAAACTTGAGTAGTATGAGGAGCGGCCCTCGTATACAAGGGACATGAGATTTCTGACTTATACTTCATCAAGCATGTACACCATAGTTTGTTCACTTTAACCTTAATCACTTCAAGATGCTTATGATAGGGGCAATGAGAGCTGAAAGCTATAAGTACCATAATTTTTGGAAGCTCTTTATGAGACTTGAATCCCTACTTCCTTTTATAAAAAAGGCCTTTCTTCCACCATTACATTGAGTCTCCACTTTCTATCTTTAGGCACCTACTTTGAGAGCATAGTGGCCATTCTTAGTTCTATGTGCATTGTCCCAAGACTTGTTGATTGATGCATAACTTGATATTGCTTATTTTAAACTATTTGTATCTAGTCACTCTTATGAACTTTGAAGGTGTCCTATGCATTTATATTTGCTACTCTATGAGGGACAAGCTGAATACTATTATGCTATGTTTTCTTTATGTGAAACAAACAAACGTCTTGCAAAGCATTGTTATTCATGAATCTTTTGTTTATGCCTTTTCATGTTACATCATAGTTTCTTTGCTTATTGCTAGAACTTTGTCTTTCATGTTATGATTGAAGTACTATGATCCCAGCTTTGAATGTTTTGCGAATACTTTGATCAAGTCTTTGATGGTGCATGTCATCTCAAAAATTATTCTTTCTTTTTATCACTTACCTACTCGAGGACGAGCAGGAGTTAAGTTTGGGGATGTTGATACATTGCAAATGTATCTATAATTTTTGATGTTCCATGCTTGGTTTTATCCACTTTCTTGTGTTTTGTTCCAACTTTGGAGTACTTTTCATATGATTTCTTAGACTAACCTATTAACAAGAGCCAAAGTGCCAGCTTCCTGTTTTTATTGTTTTTGGTTCAAGGAAAGTCAGAAAATGAATATTCTCGGAATTGGACGGGACAAAAGCCAAAGTGCCTATTTTTCTGGAAGTCATCAGATGCCAGAATACAAGACGGAGTGGGGCTAGAGGCCGGCCACACCACCTGGCCGCGGCCAGGCTTAGCCCGCACCAGGGGTGGTGTGGTGGCCCCTGGCACCCCCTCGGCCTCTGATGACCCACAAGTAGAGGGGGTGTATCGTAGTATTTTCGAGGGAAGTGAAACCCAATTTTTTGATTCGACACAAGGGGAGCCAAAGAATATTTATAAGCCTTAACAACTGAGTTGTCAATTCAGCTGCACCTGGAAACAATCTTGCTCACAGCAGTTTATCAGTAGCAACAGTTTTGTAGTAGGAATAGCAAAGTAACAGTAGTAGTAAAGCAAAGACAACAGTAACAAAAGCAGTAAACAGTGGGATTCGAGTGCGGTAGGCATAGGGATGGATGGACGGGCGTTGCATGGACAAGACAATTCACATAGCAATCAGAACATAGGGCAATTGTAGATAAATAAGATAAAGCATCCAAGTACTAGACAATCCTAGGCATGTATTCCATATATAGTCATACGTGCTCGCAATGAGAACTTGCACAACATCTTTTGTCCTGCCAGCCCGTTTGCAGCGGGGCCTCTAGGGCACTACTGAAAATTAAGGTGCTCCTTTTAATAGAGCACCGGAGCAAAGCATTAACACTCCGTGAACACATGTGATCCTCACATCAAAGCCTTTCCCTTCCGGTTATCCCGATTTCTGTCACTTCAGGGCCATAGGTTCCGGACAACAACGTGTGTATACAACTTATAGATAAGACCAAAAACAATACTATCATAATGAATCAATAATATGTTCAGATCTGAAATTATGGCACTCGGGCCCTAGTGACAAGCATTAAGCACAAGAAGTCGCAACAAAGTCATAAAGCACTAGTAAAAGATACTAGGAACCATGCCCTAACAATCCGATGCCATTACATGAACGGTCTCATCCAATCCCTACCATCCCCATAGCCTACAGTGGGGGATTACTCACTCATAGATGGGGGAAACATGGATGGTCGATGGATAAGCGATGGTGATGATGATGGCGATGATCTCCTCCAATTCCCCGTCCTGGCAGGGTGCCAGAACGGAGTTTCTGGTGCTATTTCGTGGAATCTGGTGGTGGCGGTGGAGCGGAACTCCTTCTGGAAAAATGTCGAACCCCCCGGAGTTTTTAGGTCAGAAGGCTTCTTATAGGCGAAGAGGGAGACCGAGGGGGTGCCTAGGGCCACCACACCATGCCCTGGCGCGACCAGGCCCAGCCCACGCCTGGGAGGTTGTGGCCAGCCCCTGGCCCTCCTCCTTCTCATATTCTGGCTCCTAGAGTCTTCTGAAAAAATAGGCACTTTGGCTTTTGTCCCGTCCAATTTCGATAATATTCATTTTCTGACTTTCCTGGAACCAAAAACAACAGAAAACAGGCAGCTGGCACTGTGGCTCTTGTTAATAGGTTAGTCCAAGAAATCATATGAAAAGTACTCCAAAGTGTGGACAAAACACAAGAAAGTGGACAAAAACAAGCATGGAGCATCAAAAATTATAGATACATTTGCAATGTATCAACATCCCCAAGCTTAACTCCTGCTCGTCTTCGAGTAGGTAAGTGATAATAAAGAAAGAATAATTTTTGAGGTGACATGCACCATTAAAGACTTGACCAAAGTATTTGTAAACATTCAAAGCTGGGATCATAGTACTTCAATCATAACATGAAAGACAAAGTTCTAGCAATAAGACAAAGAAACTATGATACAACATGAAAAGGCACAAACAAAAGATTCATGAATAACAATGCTTTTCAAGATGTTTGTTTGTTTCACTTAAAGAAAACATAGCATAGTAGCATTCATCTTGTCTCATATAGTAGCAAACATAAAATGTGTGGAGAAAACAAGAGTGACTAGATACAAATAGTTTAAAACAAGCAATATCAAGGTATGCATCAATCAACAAGTCTTGGGACAATGCACATAGAACTAAGAATGGACACTATGCTCTCGAGAAAGTGCTCATAGAATGTGTGGAGACTCAACAAGGAAATAAACAGGTTTTGAATAATTTGAAAGGCTTCCAAATGCTGAAAGTATGGTACTTGTTAGCTTTGAGCTCTCATTGCCCCTATCATAAGCATCTTTAAGTGGTTAAGGTTAAAGTGACACAACTAAGAGGATATGCTTGACAAGTTATAAATCGAAGTCTCATGCCCCTTACTTACGAAGACCGATCCTCATGCTACTCAACTTCAGTCACGAGTAAGCTCTTGTCATTGTATGTATATACGTATCATAGAGAACCGCCAACGAGGTACCCCTTGCACATGATACATGAGCTATCCCATAATCAAAATGACAAGGCAAGCAGACAATGAGCATCTCAGCAATCTTTTTATTTACTATGTGCATAGATTTTTATTGAGGATGCTTTATAGAATGCTCATCATGGTTATGCTGCAAGTTTCCACCATGATTAGGCATGGCTTATGCTAGCGGCCCAGACGTTTCTCTAACATACATACAAACTCCATGATCTTACAAGTTCCACTCTTATTTCACACCGCCGGGATCCATAAGCAAAAGAACATGATATCAATGAGGTACAAAGTACCAGTGCAATGTTGAAAGCATTCCCCATCAGGGGTGGAGCCAAGGGGGGGCGAGCAGGGGCTGGACACCTCCCAACTGTTCGCCCCCCTCAAGGATTTGCAACATCGAGTAGTAGTATTAGGCCATCGATGAATATAATTTAAGCCCAGATTAAGGGTTTGTGCAAGGACTAATGCCCAACAGGTAAACAAATAGACCATATGTTTGTGTACCCACATATAGGCAACAAATTATCATTGAACCCTAGTCATTTTCCACTTCCCTGTTGCCAAATTAGATCAAACAATTGATCGGTCCAGGGTGCGAGGAAGCTTGCCGTGGCCAATTTTGGAATTTGATTGTTGGTTTATCCAAGCAACCGAGTAGTATGGCGATGTCCGCTAATCTGTTGCTCGCTATAGTGAGTCTACACCATCATCCCGAATTCACCACCGGATTAGTCAAGGTACCCTGTATGCACATAATACTGCTAATCCGATCTAGCTCTTCTAATTTATTGGTACAGTTTAGCTATTGTTTGTTCGTTAATGAACGATGAGAAACAATGTAGTAGGTCGATTTTTTCTTCCAATTGATTTGATCTTGAATCTGGTCAAGTGCTGCAAATTCAAGAACAAGTTGTTGGTAACATCTCGGTATTTTAAACTAGTGAAAAGAATTGCAACCTTGTTCGTGTTGCCAAACATATGACGGTTTTCTTACCAATTTTGATGTCTATGATATACAGTATATATATAAATGTTATAATAGGTCGAGCATATGTTGATATTCCATTTTGTTATAAGCTTGATGCCTTGGTATAGTTCACCTAGCGGTTCCATATTGGTTGGCCCATGTATACCATGTCGTGAAAGAGAGGAATAGACATTTACAGTGGTCTCACCCACAAGGGCGGCGCGTCTTGGAGGCCAACCTGGGTAGTGGCCCAGTCTTCTCAGACTGAAATTTATTTTTATTAGGCCATTTGACCAACCAGATCTGCTAAATAATGGATCATCAAAGAGATTTGGCCTAATTGGCCCATACTACCTTCGTGATTGACAATCTGTCCCATACTTATATTCTAGTCACGCTCCACCACTGCTCACCCATATTAAGGTTGTCGGGCTTGCTTTTGACGATATAAATGCATTGCGCTCTCGCTCCTTGGGGCCATCCTTTCGCCCGGAGGCATTGTTTGTCCTCCTAGATTTTCATCGCCCGCCCCCCTAAGTCTAAATCCTGGCTCCGCCCCTGTTCCCCATGATACATGGTTCTGCTAACTTCAACTTATAAAGCGCAAGCATATACGCAACAAAAAAGGACGCAATGGTTCAGGTTTATTAAGTGCAAGAAAATAAAGTGTGCCATCAAGTTCGTGAGAGCTTTACTAACTAACTTTCTCATAACAAGCAAACATTTTATTCGGAAGAAAACAAGGCATAATGAATATGCACGGAAATAGAAAATAATGCTAATAGGTAGGTATGGTGGACACTTTGGTAATATTTGGTTTAAGGGAGTTGGAAACATGAGTAAAATACTCAGTGGAAGTGAAGGCTAGCAATAGTAAGGGAGCGACAAACGAGAGAGCAATAATGGCCATAATCATGCAGAGCGACAAAACATCATTGATCAAATCATAAAGTGATACTACAAGTTGAAAACTAAAGGATCATAAATGCTATGGTGACTTGAGATAGTCATAACATGGTGTGAGCATGTGCCAAGTCAACCCAAATGAAGCATCAAAGGAGAATATCACTATACTATGCTTTAATATGCTAAAACAACGCATGATTCATCCAAGGCACATTAAGCAATCTCAATTGTTTATAACAAGTCATGCTATAGGAAAGAATACTAAGCATAAATCCAAAAAAATATCAAGCATGGAATGACAAAGCATAGGCCACAGTCAAAAACAAGATCTCTTTACCACATGAGTATGAACTTTCCTACTCTTTTCCAAACCAAACCAAACTATTTGCAAACCAATGTATGAAAGATGGGGTCCAACCAATTTATTCAGAAAACTAAGCAAACCAAAGCAAACGAAAACCAAAATGAAAACAAAAAAGAAGACGCTGCAAGAAAAATACAACCGTGCATGAAACAATAAACATGAAGCGTTTGGAAGAAACCTGGGATTTTTATTGATGAAGAAGGGGATGCCTTGGGCATCCTCAAGCTTTGATGCTTGTACTTCTTGGATATTTCTTGGGGTGACACGCGTGGCATCCCCAAGCTTGAGCTTTAGTCCATTCTTCATCTCATTACTCATTCCTTCCATACACCTGAAATTTTTTCTTCATACAAAACTTCACACAATCTTTATTAGCAACATTAGTGCATTCAAGATAAATAAGTCTTAAGATTCAGTTCTAACACCAAATAATCTTCCATTATAACACTAGCTACTGTAGCACTTCCCTCAAAAAGCTCAATTCTCCAAAAGAACTCAAAAAGGAACTAACAAGAAGCAAATGCAGAAAATGGCAGAAATCTGTCAAAACAGACCAGCAGGTAAAGACGAACTTTTTCGAAGACCTTCTGTTGCTCAAATCGAAAAGTGTTGAACTAACGAAAGTTAGATAACAACCTGGGGCAGAAGCACAAATATTCACGCCCCAAAAAGACGTTCATAGATTTTACACAAATGTTTACGGTGAAGCACAGAAATCTGTTTCGGGACAACAACTTTCCCAATCATTACTTCTCTCTCATTAGAGGTTACTCTTGGCACAAAAGCAAATAAAAAGGATAAGGAGCGGTTATTACTAAAGTAATAACTTCCAAGACTCATCTAAAACTTTTGGGTTATCTCCCAATAAGTACTTTTCTTTAATGCCTTTAAGTTAGGCATAAGCAAAATTAAAATAGATAGAATAGAAGTAAGTAGAGATAATCATGGTGAAAACATTGTTTTGTTCAATGAAATCCTTTTGTTAACAAGGTTCATCAGGTCTTGCTACCAAAACAATTTCGTATGAGACAAAACTTTGTATTCCACTTATTATTATGTTACCTCAACCTTGATAGCAATGGTCCCAATCATAATAGTTTCAAATTTTTCTCTTGGTATGGGACAATATATTTCTCCAACTTGAATGCCCTCAACATGTTCAATCGAATTAAAGCCATAAATACTTTTAATCTTCTTGAGGAAATAGACAACGTGTTCCTTGTCATTAACATTGAAGGTCACCTTCCCTTGATTACAATTAATAACAGCTCCTGTAGTATTTAAGAAAAGGTCTCTCAAGAATAATAGACATATTATCATCTTTAGGCATAAAAGTTTGAGAGGATGCTCTCATAAGGAATATGAGTTGAAGTAAAAGAGAGCATCAAGGAGCAAATTCAAAAAACATTTAAGTCTAACCACTTCCTATGCATAGGAATCGTGTAAGCAAATAACAAAGTGACAGGCATAGGAAGATAAAACAAGAGTAACTTCAAAACTTTCAGCACATAGATAGGTGTTTCAATACCATGAAAACTTCCACAACCAAATTTTCCTCTCTCTTAATAATTTTCAGTAGCCTCATGAAGAAACTCAACAATATAACTATCACATAAAGCATGCTCTTCATGATCTACAAGCACTAGAGCTTTATCATAAACATCTTCAAAAGAATCCTCAGGAACATAACATTCATCCTTCTTTAGTAAGCATGGGGGACAATCAAATAATGTAAGGGATAAAGAGTTACTCTCATTAGAAGGTAGGCATGGGTAGCTAATCCATTCTTCCTCCTTTTGTTCATCACTCTCCTTATCTTTTTCATCTAATGATAGTTCAGGTTCATCAATTTCTTCTTCCATAGGATCCTGCAAGGCATTAGTCTCTTCCATTTGTGGAAAGCATCTATTAAAATATTCAAGAATATAGCCATTTTCATCCTTGTAATTATCAAAGCAAAATTTAAGTATACCATACACCTCATATTTGTAAGGTGAATCATCAATATTTTCAAGCAAACTAGCAAGTTCAAAAGCACCCTTCCAAGCAATAAATTCTTCAATTTGTTCTGCATCATAAAAGTCATAAATTCCTTTAGCATAGGAAGATATGGTATCATTATCACTATACTCACATTGAAAAGGGAGGTGTTTATACCTCTTTCTGCAACAAGACTCAACACAACAATATGTAACATTAGTAGAGCACACGTTCCTAGCAATGGTATACAATCTATCAATTTGTTCCCATATTTTTGTGACAAGCGGCGTTCCATATAATAATATTTTTGATCTTCCGTGAACCCACCTTCCCAATAAGCTTCAGTTTCAAAGAAATCAACCATTGCCAACAAGCATGATAAAGCAAGACAATAACAGACCAACGAAAATAACAACTAGAGTAGGAACCAATTTTTTTGTATTTTTGATAAAGAAACAAGCAAACAAGGAGAAAATAAACTTAGCTTGAACATAGTGAATCCAAGTGAACTTGATAAATAAAGCTATGCTCCCCAGCAATGGCGCCAGAAAATAGTCTTGATGACCAACAAGTATAGGGGGTGTATCGCAGTATTTTCGAGGGAAGTGAAACCCAATTTATTGATTCGACACAAGGGGAGCCAAAGAATATTTATAAGCCTTAACAACTGAGTTGTCAATTCAGCTGCACCTGGAAACAATCTTGCTCACAGCAGTTTATCAGTAGCAACAGTTTTGTAGTAGGAATAGCAAAGTAACAGCAGTAGTAAAGCAAAGACAACAGTAACAATACAGTAAACAGTGGGATTCGAGTGCGGTAGGCATAGGGATGGATCGACAGGCGTTGCATGGACAAGACAATTCACATAGCAATCAGAACATAGGGCAATTGCAGATAAATAAGATAAAGCATCCAAGTACTAGACAATCCTAGGCATGTGTTCATATATAGTTATACGTGCTTGCAATGAGAACTTTCACAACATCTTTTGTCCTGCCAACCTGTTTGCAGCGGGGCCTCTAGGGAACTACTAGAAATTAAGTTGCTCCTTTTAATAGAGCACCGGAGCAAAACATTAACACTCCGTGAACACATGTGATCCTCACATCAAAGCCTTTCCCTTCCGGTTATCCCGATTTCTGTCACTTCGGGGCCATAGGTTCCGGACAACAACGTGTGTATACAACTTGTAGATAAGACCAAAAACAATACTATCATAATGAATCAATAATATGTTCATATCTGAAATCATGGCAATCGGGCCCTAGTGACAAGCATTAAGCACAACAAGTTGCAACAAAGTCATAAAGCACTAATAAAAGATACTAGGCACCATGCCCTAACAATCCGATGCCATTACATGAACGATCTCATCCAATCCCTACCATCCCCATAGCCTACAACGGGGGATTACTCACTCATAGATGGGGAAAACATGGATGGTCGATGGAGAAGCGATGGTGATGATGATGGCAATGATCTCCTCCAATTTCCCGTCCCGGCAGGGTGCCAGAACGGAGTTTCTGGTGCTATTTCGTGGAATCTGGTGGTCGTGGCAGAGCGGAAATCCTTCTGGAAAAACGTCGAACCCCCTAGAGTTTTTAGATCAGAAGGCTTCTTATAGGCGAAGAGGGAGACCGAGGGGGTGCCTAGGGCCACCACACCAAGCCCTGGTGCGACCACGCCCAGCCCGCGCCTGGGGGGGGGTGTGGCCAGCCCCTGGCCCTCCTCCGTCTCGTATTCTGGCTCCTGGAGTCTTCTCCAAAAATAGGCACTTTGGCTTTTGTCCTGTCCAATTCCGAGAATATTCATTTTCTGACTTTCCTGGAACCAAAAACAGCAGAAAACAGGCAGCTGGTACTGTGGCTCTTGTTAATAGGTTAGTCCAAGAAATCATAGGAAAAGTACTCCAAAGTGTGGACAAAACACAAGAAAGTGGACAAAAACAAGCATGGGGCATCAAAAATTGTAGATACATTTGCAATGTATCAGCCTTCCCTTCTGCCTATAAGATGCCCTCGGGACGAAAACCCTAAGTACCCGATCAAAAATCCATGAAAGAGTCTATAGCCGCCGTCATCTCCATCCCTAGATTGGGAGGGATCTAAAGCTCTTCCCGGCAAGCTGCCGGAGAGGGGAATTCACCCTGGAGGCCTTCTTCATCACCATGCAAGCCTCTGGTGTGATGCGTGAGTAGTTCATTCTTGGACTACAGATCCATGTAGTAGCTAGATGGATGGTTCTCCTCCTTTATGCTTTCATTTTTAGATCTTGTGAGCTCCGTTCATGATCAAGATCATCTATTTGTAATTCTACATGTTGTGTTTGCGGGGATCCGATGGATATTGAGATGCTATTTCAGATTGATTATTGATTCTATCATGTCTTTGTTATTTGTGATCTTGCATGCCTTCTGTTATTAGTACCTATCTTGGCCAAGTAGATGCCAGCAACTCCAAGAGTTAGTGTTTATGCTCGATAGTGGGTTCATGCCTCTCGTAATCTGGGGAAGTGACAGAAATCTCTAAGGTACTAGATGTGTTGTTGCTACTAGGGAGAAAACAACAATCCTTTATTCATAGAACAATCGTATTGTTTACTTTACACGCAGTTCATAAAGCAATAATTTGTTGCTTGCAACTTAATACCGGAGGGGGGTCGGATGATAACCTGAAGGTGGATTATTAGTCATAGATGCAGTTTGATGGTGATCTATGTATAATGTTATAATGCACAATCAAGTTCCAAAGGAGTCAAGATGATTAGTATATGCATGTATTGCTTTCTCGATGTTTGTCAATTGCCCCGCTGTAATTTGTTCACCCAGCATGTTATCTATCTTAAGGAGAGCCATCTCTAGTTAACTATGGATCCCGGTCCTTGTCTTTTACATACAATCTATAAACTGTTTACTGCTTTGTGTTTACTTTCTGCAAAATTTTACTTCTCTCCATTCGATACGTTTAATCCTTTGTTTTCCGCAAAACACGGTGAGATTGACAACCTCATCGCAAGTTGGGGACAAAGTTCTATGGTTGTGTTGTGCAGGTCTCCACGTTGCTGCTGGCACCGGTAGTGCGCCCTGCCATCGTTCAGCTAGCTACACCTTTGGGGTGTTTCCTTGCTCGTACTGGTTCATACTGAGGGAAACTTGCTGCTGTGCTTATCATAGCTTCCTCTTGGGGTTCCCAGCGAGCTCTACATCAACACCGCTCCAGCATTTTTCGGGCGCCATACACAGAGCCATCATACACCACCCTCCTATGATGACCTTCGCATCTTTGGCTATCGCTGCTACCCTAGTACAGCCGCCACTGCTACACATAAGCTCGTCCCTCGCTCCCTTCCATGTGTGTTCATCGGCTATCAAGCTAACACCAAGGGCTATCGCTGCTATGATCCGGTCTCTCATTGTGTAATCACCACACGACACGTTTACTATGATGAGATGTTGTTTCCGTTTAAGCAGGGTGATACATTGCAAATGTATCTATAATTTTTGATGTTCTATGCTTGGTTTTATCCACTTTCTTGTGTTTTTTCCATACTTTGGAGTACTTTTCATATGATTTCTTGGACTAACCTATTAACAAGAGCCACAGTGCCAGCTGCCTGTTTTCTGCTGTTTTTGGTTCAAGGAAAGTCAGAAAATGAATATTCTCGGAATTGGACGGGACAAAAGCCAAAGTGCCTATTTTTCCGGAAGTCATCACATGCCAAAATACGAGACGGAGAAGGGATGAGGGCCAACCACACCACCTGGCCGCGCGGCCAGGCCTGGCCCGCGCTAGGGGGTGGTCTGGCCGACCCCAGCACCCCTCATCCTCTCCTTCCGCCTATATATTGCCCTCAGGATGAAAACCCTAAGTACCCGATCAAAAATCCATGAAAGAGTCTGTAGCCGCCGTCATCTCCATCCCTAGATCGGGAGGGATCTGAAGCTCTTCCCGGCGCCCTGCCGGAGAGGGGAATTCACCCTAGAGGCCTTCTTGATCACCTTGCAAGCCTCTGGTGTGATGCGTGAGTAGTTCATCCTTGGAATACGGATCCATGTAGTAGCTAGATGGCTGGTTCTCCTCCTTTGTGGTTCCATGTTTAGATTTTGTGAGCTCCGTTCATGATCAAGATCATCTCTTTGTAATTCTGCATGTTGTGTTTGCGGGGATCCGATGGATATTGAGATGCTATTTAAAATTGATTATTGATTCTATCATGTCTTTGTTATTTGTGATCTTGCATGCTTTCTGTTGTTAGTAGCTATCTTGGCCAAGTAGATGCTAGCAACTCCAAGAGTTAGTATTTATGCTCGATAGTGGTTTCATGCCTCTGGTAATCTGGGGAAGTGACAGAAATCTCTAAGGTACTAGATGTGTTGTTGCTACTAGGGAGAAAACAAAAATTTTGTTCATAGAACAATCGTATTGTTTACATTACACGCAATTCGTAAAGCAATAATCTATTGCTTGCAACTTAATACTGGAGGGGGTTCGGATGATAACCTAAAGGTGGATTATTAGTCATAGATGCAGTTTGATGGCGGTCTATGTATAATGTTGTAATGCCCAATCAAGTCTCAAAGGAGTCAAGATGATTAGTATATGCATGTATTGCTTTCTCGATGTTTGTCAATTGCCACGCTATAATTTGTTCACCCAGCATGTTATATATCTTAAGGAGAGCCACCTCTAGTGAACTATGGATCCCGGTCCTTTTCTTTTACATACAATCTATAAACTATTTACTGCTTTGTGTTTACTTTCTGCAAACTATTACCTCTTTCCATTCGATACCTTTAATCCTTTGTTTTCAGCAAAATACGGTGAGATTGACAACCTCATCGCAAGTTGGGGATAGAGTTCTGTGGTTGTGTTGTGAAGGTCTCCATGTTGCTACTAGCACCGGTAGTGCGCCCTGCCAAGGCTCAGCTAGCAACACCTTTGGGGTGTTTCCTTGCTCCTACTAGTTCGATTAAACCTTGGTTTCATAACTGAGGGAAACTTGCTGCTGTGCTTATCATACCTTCCTCTTGGGGTTCCCAAGGAGCTCTACATCAACACCGAACCATCATAGGGCATCTTGGAGACTCCTACAACGCCGGTCGCCCTCCTCTGGGCTCCCCTACATGACGGCACGCGACAGCAGCCCCGCCAACACCCGTGCTTCCTGCGCTGGCAGCTGTGGCCCAGGCTGCGCCCGCCACACCCGGGTCATCATCGTCGACGCCGACCTCTTCCTTGCTGGCCCCCTCGTCGCCGGCCTCCCCGTTGCTGGCCCCCTCGTCACCGGCTACTGCCCGCCAACCTCCTCGTCGTTTATTCATCAGCTTGGCTTCCGCTCTACGCGCTCCGACGCGTGCTTGTTCGTCTACCGACAGGGCTCTGATGCGGGTTATTTGCTGCTCTATGTTGATGATATCATCCTGACAGCCTGCAGTGACACTCTTCTTCGACAGCTCACTGATCATCTTCGCGCTGAGTTCGCCATCAAGGACCTCGGTCCGCTTCACTACTTCCTTGGCCTTGAGGTGGTATGCCGCGTGGACAGGTTCTTTCTTCATCAGGGGAAGTACTCTTAGGATATTCTCGAGCGTGCTGGGATGCTTAATTGTTCTCCTGCGTCCACTCCTAGAGACAGGAACGCCAAGCTCTCCGCCACCGCTGGATCGCCGGCTACGGATGCGTCTCACTATCACTCCATTGTTGGTGCCTTGCAGTACTTGACGCTCACTCGCCCGGAGCTGCAATACGCCGTGCAGCAGGTATGTCTCTACATGCACGCACCTCGCGATGCTCACTGGACAGCGGTGAAACGGATTCTTCGGTATATCCGCGACTCTATGGACCTCAGGCTCACGATCTCCATCTCACCTTCCGTGGACATTGTGGCCTATTCGGATGCAGATTGGGCAGGGTGTCCTGACACTCGGCGCTCCACCTCGGGTTATTGCGTCTACCTTGGCTTGTCGTTGATCTCCTGGTCGTCCAAGCGCCAACCCACCGTCTCCCGGTCTAGTGCTGAGGCTAAGTATCACGGTGTGGCCAATACAGTTGATGAGTGCACTTGGCTTCGTCAGCTCCTCTCTGAGCTCGCCTGTCCAGTTGACAAGGCCACCGCCGTCTTCTGCGACAACGTCTCCGTTGTCTACCTCTCCGCTAACCCCGTGCTTCATCGTCGCACCAAGCACATTGAGCTGGACATCCACTTTGTTCGTGAGCAGGTTGCTCTCGGTCACGTCCGAGTTCTTCACGTACCGACCTCTCAGCAATTTGTATACCAAGGCTTATAATCTGTATGCCTCCTATATATATAAGTGACAGTCAACCCTATTGGAGGTGTGCAATCTCTCTATACTTTCTTACCGATAGCTATATTTTATAATCATTGATCCACAAGGAGAATATATTATGCACCCTTAACCGGCTAACATCGGTGTGACAAAACCTGTTCTCTCCTGATATTTTTTTTATTACAAGATTATATGTGCCTTGCGTACGTATGTTTTGAACATCCATATCTAGAATCCATGGTCGTGATTACACGATGAATGATTTTTTTTTGCAAAATTCCACCGATTCCATTAATAATCATCAACAGCAGTACAAAAAGGACTAAAAGTAATAAAAATTATAAATAGGTCATTTGACCACCTAACGATGACTACAAACACTAGCACGAGCCGGAGGCGCGTCGCCGTCTTCGCCCCTCCATCACCGGAGCCAGGCAAAGCTTGTCGTAGTAGAGCTTGTTGTAGTAGACAGACGGGTAGTCGTCGTGCTAAGGTCACAAAGGACTAGCGCACTAGAGAAGCAACCATCGCCAATGATGACAACCATAGATCGGAAGAAACTGATCTGAAAACACACGAACGAACACGAAAGCGGACCGAATCCCAGGAGATCCGCCGGACAAACGACTCCACGCGCCCTCCCTCGGTGCTAGAAGCGCCCCCGGAGCGAGGATAGAGCGGAGAGGACTTTATTATGACTTCAAGACATAGCCGTCACCTCAACATCTTCAATAATACACTGAAAAGTAGACTAAACAAGAAACAAAAACCTCCCACCGGTGAGAGACCGTGGTCCGCCACACCTCCAAGTCCCTAGGGCCTCCGGAGGTGGAGAGGACCGGCGATGTCGCCGGCGAGCCCTAGATGGGTTTTGGGGGCTCTTGGGGAAAGGCTCTGGCGGCGGCTGCGGTACCGGTTCACTAAATAAGGAGCTTTTTGAGCGCCGGACCACGATGAATGATCTTTATTCGCTTCGTCTATAGACAAAGCTCCATATACTCCCTCCGTTCAGAAGTATAAGACATTTTAGTTTTATGAAACGTAATGTATCTAGTTAACTAAAATATCTTATATTTCAGTTATATCTACCGACAGTGATTTGATCACACAGGCCTGGAAGATTTCAGTATCTTTTACCATGAGTGAGATTTAAGTATTGCTAGCTTGAGACTTTGATTGCTTGGCACCGAAATGAACTTTGCGTAAGCTCCGCCCTGCCGTTGCACGTATTCATCCGCTCAGAAATAAGTTTAGATATTTAGACATTAAAATATACTCCTATTTAGAAATCAGCTCCGCCCTGCCGTTACATGTATTTTAAACATCAAAATATATTTAGATACGTATAAATCTAGAGAAATCTAAATCGCTCCACGGGAGAGAGTACATGAGACAGAGCCAGCAGCGAGGCATGGCAGCGGCGGGTCGTGCGTGCCTAAGCCAGTGCATGCGTGGGTGGATGGTTTTTTCTTTTTTGAGACGGTGTGGGTGGATGGTTGGAACAGAAGCTGGTGGCAGCAGCTGATTGCATGCAAAACTAGCTGCACACACATCCTGCACTAATTAATGGCCAGACCTTACCGGTAGTGATGGGCGCAGCCCGGGATCTGCGGGGGCGCTGTTGACTGGGGCTAGCTACCGCACAAGTACCAAGGAAAACCTAACTGGGCGCGCACCGAACTAGTAGCTGAACCAGGGGCTTGTCCTCTTGGCCGACACAAACGTCTAATGACCACGTGCTGCCTGGCCATTCGCTATCTCACGTACGTGTGCACAGGTGCCAGACGGGCCAGAACCAACGCTCAGAGTAGGGTTTGACTGAAGGACTAGTCGGAAGGAGTTTTTCCCCTTCTCATCCCCTCTCTCCCTCTACAATTACCGCTTGAGTTGTCGCGTGCGCCGGGCCTTTCCAAGGCCAACCTCGCCGGCTTTGCCGGTTGAGGGAGGCGGACGAGGGGTGTTGACGTCTGTAGTATAGCTAGTAGTAGTAGTCTCCGGCGGTCTGCTGGTGTTTGGAGTAGGGTTCAAGATCTCTACGGTCGGATCTTGGACAGCTCGTGCAGGTGCTCCGGCGGCGGTGCTCTGGAGGTCAAAGTGTGCGGCGGTGCTCCAACTCTCGAGGATCTCCGTAATAAGGTCGGTGTGGGGGCTCTCCTCCCTGCCGGTGTCCTCCTGCCTCTGCTTTTCCCTCCGGCCGGCCATGGCGGTGGGAGGGGGAGGTAGGTGCTGTGAGGCCGGCAGGTGAGGGTTCCTGGGGGTCCTTCTCCTTTGTACTGTTGAGGCACATCAATAGATGGTTGCCGGTGAGTTCCCTTCTTCCATGGTGGAAGAGGTCGTCGGCGCCCCCCTTATCCAGTAAGCGCCCTGGTGGCCGTTCCGGTGGCTCTGGTGTGGTCTTCTCCTTCTTAGCCGGCCGTGGCGGCGAGGGAGTAGAAGGAGGCTATCCCGCTGCTACTGGGTGTCGGTGACGCAGTCGTCTGCGTGAAGGTCCGGATTTCTCAGAGAACCATATGTCTGACCCTTCGTTGCAGCTGGTGGAATCGTTGTCTCCTTTAGCAGATTCCGTGTATTGGGTATGCTCTGCTATGCTAGATCAATCAAGTTGCCCAATTTGCTAGAGTATTGAGGAGATGGTGCTTACATGTCCAACTACTCTAACTAAAACTAGCCAGATTCAATCTTCTTCTTTGGAGGCAGCTCTTCGATCCACTTGCTCCACTACTGTTCAATCAAGTTTTGCTGACCAATATGTCTTTGCGATCTTCATTTCACTCGGGCGTGTCCGCTGGAGGCAGTTCAGATCGCCTCTGATGTTGCTCCTCAGATTCAGCGGTGAAGATCCCCTATGTTGTGCTCGGTGATGCTTCTTCAATATCTACAACCCAACAATCAATCTTGTTTGCTGAAGGCATCTCGATTGCTGGTTGAGCCGCAGGCTCTGCGGTTGGCTTGGCTTTGTGAGGCCCTTGGAGATCGTATTTGCAGATGTGGCAAGTCCATGCTCTCGATGGACAACCTGGCAGGCTCCATCCGTGTTCTCCCGCTTAGGCTTCTTGGTTCTTCAGCTTCAACCCTTAGTTGTGAGCTTGTCGGAATTTTACCGATTCTAAGCCTCAGAGTGCTTATTGTAAGAGATCCTTTGTACTTTTTTTCTGCTAATGATAAGAACTTTTCATTCAAAAAAAGAGTAGGGTTTGACTACTAGATCCCGCGCGTGCAATCACTTCAAGGTGAATCTGTTACCCTCGGTATTTTGAGAACCTTCGCTAGTGTATTCGCGAGGATCGGAGGCGATTATTCCAAATCCCCCAAATCTCCGTAGCCCGTTTACCACGTCGGTTTTGGTCGGGATAATCCCCCAATATCCCTAGATATTCTTCATGTTTTTTGTTCGAAACTATCCTTTATGTTTGTCTAGATTGAAAACTTTTCTCTAAGGTAGAGTATTTTGAGAAAGAGTATTGTAGTGGAATGGAAAGTATTGGGTGAACACCAAACCTCCGCATATCCAAAAACTCTATTGGGTAAAACTACGAGAGAAGTAAACTATGCCTTTGCGTGCAGTCAGGGTCATGTATTTGCCTATGTATAGTTCAGGTATCTAATTTGTTGGTACTACCTTTGTTTTGGATTATTAGGTCAAACAAGCTGGGTGCTGCATCTAAGCCACGAGCTTAGCGGTGAGTGCACGTAGGGGTGAGCTCGGCGGTGGCGACATGCGTGGCTATGAACTAAACAGAGATGTTCATGAAAGGCGAACTAGGTGTAAAATTATATGGGTAGGTGATACATTGCAAATGTATCTATAATTTTTGATGTTCCATGCTTGGTTTTATCCACTTTCCTGTGTTTTGTTCCAACTTTGGAGTACTTTTATTATGATTTCTTGGACTAACCTATTAACAAGAGCCACAGTGCCAGCTGCCTGTTTTCTGCTGTTTTTGGTTCCAGGAAAGTCAGAAAATGAATATTCTCGGAATTGGACGGGACAAAAGCCAAAGTGCCTATTTTTCCGGAAGGGATCAAGTGCCAGAATACGAGACGAAGAAGGGCTGGGGGCTGTCCACACCACCTGGCCGCACGGCCAGGCCTGGCCCGCGCCAGGGGGTGGTCTGGCAGACCCCAGCACCCCCTCGGCCTCTCCTTCCGCCTATAAGTTGCCCTCGGGACGAAAACCCTAAGTACCCGATCAAAAATCCACGAAAGAGTCTGTAACCGCCGTCATCTCTGTCCCTAGATCGGGTGGGATCTGAAGCTCTTCCCGCCACCCTGCCGAAGAGGAGAATTCACCCTGGAGGCCTTCTTCATCACCATGCAAGCCTCCGGTGTGATGCGTGAGTAGTTCATCCTTGGACTACGGATCCATGTAGTAGCTAGATGGCTGGTTTCTCCTCCTTTGTGCTTTCATGTTTAGATCTTGTGAGCTCCGTTCATGATCAAGATCATCTATTTGTAATTCATATATGTTGTGTTTGCGAGGATCCGATGGATATTGAGATGCTATTTTAGATTGATTATTGATTCTATCATGTCTTTGTTATTTGTGATCTTGCATGCTTTCCGTTGTTAGTAGCTATCTTGGCCAAGTAGATGCTAGCAACTCAAAGAGTTAGTATTTATGCTCGATAGTGGGTTCATGCCTCTGGTAATCTGGGGAAGTGACAGAAATCTCTAAGGTACTAGATGTGATGTTGCTACTAGGGATAAAACAACAATCCTTTGTTCATATAACAATCGTATTGTTTACTTTACACAGTTCGTAAAGCAATAATTTGTTGCTTGCAACTTAATACTGGAGGGGGTTCGGATGATAACCTGAAGGTGGATTATTAGTCATAGATGCAGTTGGATGGCGGTCTATGTATTATGTTGTAATGTCCAATCAAGTCTCAGAGGAGTCAAGATGATTAGTATATGCATGTATTGCTTTCTCGGTGTTTGTCAATTTCCCCGCTGTAATTTGTTCACCCAGCATGTTATCTATCTAAGGAGAGCTACCTCTAGTGAACTATGGATCCCGGTCCTTTTTCTTTACATACAATCTACAATCTTTTACTGCTTTGTGTTTACTTTCTGCAAACTTTTACTTCTTTCCATTCAATACGTTTAATCCTTTGTTTTCCGCAAAACACGGTGAGATTAGCAACCTTATCGCAAGTTGGGGACAAAGTTCGGTGGTTGTGTTGTGCAGGTCTCCATGTTGCTAGTAGCACTGGTAGTACGCCCTGCCAAAGCTCAGCTAGTAACACCTTTGGGGTGTTTCCTTGCTCCTACTGGTTCGATTAAACCTTGGTTTCATAACTGAGGGAAGACTTGCAGTTGTATTCATCGTACCTTCCTCTTGGGGTTCCCAACGAGCTCTACGTCGAAATTCGAGCGCATCAAGGTTTTTTCTGGCGCCATTGCCGGGGAACGAAGAAGAAGAAGCTCCCACGTCAACTACAGGCCATCAAAGGTTTTTTCTGGCGCCGTTGCCGGGGAGTCAAGGACATCTTCACAAGGGGAGTCCCTCATAACCAATCTCTTTACTTTGTTATTTTTGTTTTTCTTAGTTTTCTTTTTTGCTTTGTTTGCTTGTTTTGTTCTTCAAAAACACAAAAAAATTAGTTTTACTGGTTTGCTTTCTTATTTGAAAACCCAAAAAAATGACTACTCTTGAAAACACTAAGTTGTGTGACTTCACTAGCACCAACAATAATGATTTTATGAGCACTCCTATTGCTCCACCTGTGGCTGAAAAATACTTTCTTTGAGATAAAACCTGCTTTGCTCAATCTTGTTATGAGAGAACAATTTTCTGGTATTGGTAATGAAGATGCTGCTTCCCATCTAAATAACTTTGTTGAACTTTGTGAGATGCAAAAGCATAGGCATATAGATGGTGATATTATTAAACTAAAATTGTTTCCTTTCTCTTTGAGAGGAAAAGCTACAGAGTGGTTGAATTCCTTAACTAGGAATAGTATTGATTCTTGGACTAAGTGCAAAGATGCTTTTATTGGAAAGTACTATCCTCCTGCTAAGATTATATCCATGAAAAGTGAAATAATGAAGTTTAAACAACTTGATAATGAGCATGTTGCTCAAGCTTGGGAAAGAATGAAATCTTTGGTAAAGAATTGTCCCACTCATGGACTGACTGCTTGGATGATCATCCAAACTTTTTATGCAGGATTGAACTATTCTTCAAGGAACCTATTGGATTCTGCTGCTGGAGGTACCTTTATGACCATCACTTTGGGTGCTGCAACAAAACTATTGGACAATATGATGGTTAATTATTCTGAATGGCATACCGAGAGAGCTCCACAAGGTAAGAAGGTAAATTCTGTTGATGAAACCTCCTCCTTGAGTGATAAGATTGATATTATTATGTCTATGCTTGTTAATGGGGAAGCCCATATTGATCCAAATAATGTTCCTTTAGCCTCTTTGGTTTCTCAAGAAGAGCAAGTTGCTGTGAACTTCATAAGAAATAACAACTTTGGTAACAATGCTTATGGTAATAATGCTTATAGGAACAGTTTTGGTAACAACAATTATAATCCTTATCCTCCCAACAATGGTAATGCTTATGGAAATTCTTACAACAATAATAAGAGTGCTCCCTCTGAACTTGAAGTTATGCTTAAAGAGTTTATTAGTAAACAAACTGCTTTCAATAAAACTATTGAGGAAAAACTCCCTAATGCTATACCTGAAAGCTCAATCTACTTTGAATAAAATGGCTGCTAAACCTGAAACTAATGAGAATCCCTTTGCAGCTACTAATGCTATACAAGTAAGAATTGATGAAAATGTTAGACTATTAGCTGAATTACATGCTAAGTGGGAAAGAGAAGATGAAATTGCTAGAAATATTAGTGTTTCTACTATCACCACCACTAGTGTTGAGGCTAACAATAGTTCTACTACTTTAGATGATAAAGTTGATTTTGATCTTGATGGTTGCAACATCTCTGAAGTTATTTAGTTCCTACAAAAGCTTGCTAAAAGTCCTAATGCTAGTGCTATGAACATGGCTTTTACAAAACACATTACTGATGCTCTCATAAAGATTAAAGTAGAAAAGATGAAACATAAAGCTTCTATTCCTATAAAACACGAAGATGGTTGGGAACCCATCATTTATATAAAATTGAATGACTTTGATTTCAAAGCTTTATGTGATCTTGATAGTACTGTTTCTATTATGCCTAGAAGGATTTATGCTATGCTTGATTTGCCTCCTCTTGAAGATTGTTATTTGAATGTCCCACTTGATGCTAATGCTAAAAAGAAACTCATGGGGAGTCTTAATGATGTTCTTATTATGGTTAACGATTCCTATGTCCCCGTTGATTTCTATGTTTTGGATGTTGAATACAATGCTTCTTGTCCTATTACTTTGGGAAGACCTTTTCTTAGAACTGTTGGTGCCATCATTGATATGAAAGAAGGCATCATTAAATATCAACTCCCACTCAAAAAAGGTATAGAACACTTCCCTAAAAAGAGAAAAAAGATTTCTTTTGCTTCTCCTATGAAAACAAAATTTGGTCTTAATGCTTCTTCATTTGAGAACACTTGATTCTTTCTTTGCTTCTTATGCATAACTTAAAGGCGTTAAAGAAAAGTACTTGTTGGGAGATAACCCAAGAGTTTTAGATGAGTCATGGAAGTTAATACCTCTGTAATAACCTCTCCTTTTCCTCTTTATTTGCTTTTTGTGCCAAGAGTAACCTCTAATGAGAGTGAAGTAATGATTGAGAAAGTTGTTGTCCCGAAAGGAATTTCTGTGCTTCACCGTAAATATTCCTGAGAGAGCTCTGTATGTAGGATTGAGCTGTAATGTTTTGTGATTCTGCCCCAGGTTGTTATCTAAATTTCGTTAGTTCAACACTTTTCGATTTGAGCAACAGAAGGTCTTCGAAAAAATTCGTCTTTACCTGCTGGTCTGTTTTGACAGATTTTTGCCATTTTTCTGCATTTGCTTCTTGTTAGTTCCTTCTTGAGTTCCTTTGGGGAATTGAGATTTTTGAGGGAAGTGCTACAGTATCTAGTGTTCTAATGGAAGTTTATTTGGTGTTAGAACTGAACCTTAAGACTTATTTATCTTAAGTGCACTAATGTTGCTAATAAGATTGTGTGAAGTTTTGTATGAAGGAAAAATTTCAGGTATATGGAAGGAATGAGTAACGAGATGAAGGATGGACTAAAGCTCAAGCTTGGGGATTTCATGCATGTCACCCCAAGAAATATCCAAGAAGTACAAGCGTGAAAGCTTGGGGATGCCCAAGGCATCCCCTTCTTCATCAATAAAACTTCCAGGTTTCTTCCAAACGCTTCATTTTTATTGTTTCGTGCACAGTTGTGTTTTTCTTGGAGCGTCTTCTTTTTCGTTTTCATTTTGGTTTTTGTTTGCTTTTGGTTGCTTAGTTTTCTAAATAAATTGGTTGGAACCCCCCTTTCATACTTTGGTTTGCAAATAGTTTGGTTTGGTTTGGAAAAGAGAAGGAAAGTTCATGCTTTTGTGGTAAAAAGAGCTCGTTTTTGACTGTGGCCTATGCTTTGTCATGCCATGCTTGATATTGTTTTGGATTTATGCTTAGTATTCTTTTCTGTAGCATGACTTGTTATAAACAATTGAGATTGCTTAATTTTCCTTGGATGAATCATGCTTTTTTTAGCATATTAAAGCATAGTATAGTGGTATTCTCCTTTGATACTTTATTTGGGGTGACTTGGCACATGCTCACACCATGTTATGACTATCACAAGTCACCATAGCCTTTATGATCCTTTAGTTTTCAACTTGTAGTATCACTTTATGCTTTCATGGGGAACGCTTTCAAAATTGCACTTGGTACTTGTACCTAGTTGATATCATGCTCTTTTGTATATGGATATCGTCGGTGTGAAATGAGAGGGGAGCTTGTAAGTCCATGGAGTTATGTATATGTGTTAGAGAAACGCCTGGGCCACAGGTCTAATCCATGCTGACATGGTGGAAACCTGCAGCGTAACCATAATGAGCTGTCTATGAAGCATTCTTCTTATAAAAAAAGAGTCCTACACTGAGAAAAAAAAGAGAAAATAGAAACAAAGAGATACTATGAAAAGAGGAAAGAGAGAAAAAAGCACCATATTCCCATGGTATATAAGAAGAATGCTGAGATGCTCGTTGTCTGCTTGCCTTGTCATTTTGATATGGGGATTCTTCCGTATCATCGGGCAAGGGGTACCCCGTTGGTGGTTCTCAATGATACACATGTACTTACGATGACAAGAACTTACCGGTGACTAAACTTGAGTAGCATGAGGAGCGGCCCTCGTATACAAGGGACATGAGCTTTCTGACTTATACTTCGTCAAGCATGTACACCATAGTTTGTTCACTTTAACCTTAATCACCTTGAAGATTCTTATGATAGGGGCAATGAGAGCTAAAAGCTTTAAGTATCATAATTGTTGGAAGCTCTTTATGAGACTTGAATCCCTACTTCCTTTTACAAGGGCCTTTCTTCCACCATTATATTGAGTCTCCACCTTCTATCTTTATGCACCTACTTTGAGAGCATAGTGGCCATTCTTAGTTCTATGTGCATTGTCCCAAGACTAGTTGATTGATGCATAACTTGTTATTGCTTGTTTGAAACTATTGTATCTAGTCACTCTTATGAACTTTGAAGGTGTCCTATGCATTTATTTTTGCTACTCTATTGAGGGACAAGCTGAATGCTATTATGCTATGTTTTCTTTGTGTGAAACAAACAAACGTCTTGCAAAGCATTGTTATTCATGAATCTTTTGTTTGTGCCTTTTCATGTTGCATCATAGTTTCTTTGCTTATTGCTAGAACTTTGTCTTTCATGTTATGATTGAAGTACTATGATCCCAGCTTTGAATGTTTTGCAAATACTTTGATCAAGTCTTTGATGGTGCATGTCACCTCAAAAATTCTTTCTTTTTATCACTTACCTACTCGAGGACGAGCAAGAGTTAAGCTTGGGGATGTTGATACATTGCAAATGTATCTATAATTTTTGATGTTCCATGCTTGGTTTTATCCACTTTCTAGTGTTTTGTTCCAACTTTGGAGTACTTTTATTATGATTTCTTGGACTAACCTATTAACAAGAGCCACAGTGCCAGCTGCCTGTTTTCTGCTGTTTTTGGTTCCAGAAAAGTCAGAAAATGAATATTCTCGGAACTGGACGGGACAAAAGCCAAAGTGCCTATTTTTCCGGAAGGGATCAAGTGCCAGAATACGAGACGAAGAAGGGCTAGGGGCCGGCCACACCACCTGGCCGCGTGGCCAGGCCTGGCCCGTGCCAGGGGGTGGTCTGGCCGACCCTAGCACCCCCTCGGCCTCTCCTTCCGCCTATAGGTTGCCCTCGGGACAAAAACCCTAAGTACCCGATCAAAAATCCACGAAAGAGTCTGTCGCCGCCGTCATATCTGTCCCTATATCAGGGGGATCTGAAGCCCTTCCCAGCACCCTGCCGGAAAGGGGAACTCACCCTGGAGGCTTTCTTCATCACCATGCAAGCCTCCGGTGTGATGCGTGAGTAGTTCATCCTTGGACTACAGATCCATGTAGTAGCTAGATGGCTGGTTTCTCCTCCTTTGTGCTTTCATGTTTAGATCTTGTGAGCTTCGTTCATGATCATGATCATCTATTTTTAATTCATACATGTTGTGTTTGCGGGGATCCGATGGATATTGAGATGCTATTTCAGATTGATTATTGATTCTATCATGTCTTTGTTATTTGTGATCTTGCATGCTTTCCGTTGTTAGTAGCTATGTTGGCCAAGTAGATGCTAGCAACTCCAAGAGTTAGTATTTATGCTCGATAGTGGGTTCATGCCTCTGGTAATCTGGGGAAGTGACAGAAATCTCTAAGGTACTAGATATGGTTGCTACTAGAGAGAAAACAACAATCCTTTGTTCATAGAACAATCGTATTGTTTACTTTACACGCAGTTCTTAAAGCAATAATCTGTTGCTTGCAACTTAATACTGGAGGGGGTTCGGATGATAACCTGAAGGTGTATTATTAGTCATAGATGCAGTTGGATGGTGGTCTATGTATTTTGTTGTAATGCACAATCAAGTCTCAGAGGAGTCAAGATGATTAGTATATGCGTGTATTGCTTTCTCGGTGTTTGTCAATTTCCCCGCTGTAATTTGTTCACCCAGCATGTTATCTATCTTAAGGAGAGCCACCTCTAGTGAACTATGGATCCCGGTCCTTTTTCTTTACATACAATCTACAATCTTTTACTGCTTTGTGTTTACTTTCTGCAAACTTTTACTTCTTTCCATTCGATACGTTTAATCCTTTGTTTCCGCAAAACACGGTGAGATTGACAACCTCATCGCAAGTTGGGGACAAAGTTCTGTGGTTGTGTTGTGCATGTCTCCACGTTGCTACTAGCACCGGTAGTGCGCCCTGCCAAAGCTCAGCTAGTAACACCTTTGGGGTGTTTCCTTGCTCCTACTGGTTCGATTAAACCTTGGTTTCATAACTGAGGGAAGACTTGCTGCTGTATTCATCGTACCTTCCTCTTGGGGTTCCCAACGAGCTCTACATCGAAAGTCGAGCGCATCAGTAGGGTATTGCACACCTCTCACATGGGGTGGCTTTCCATTATATAAGGGGGTAAGGTGCAAATAGAATTACATACGGGTACAATACATGTTCAGTATCTATATAGTTTATCACCCTCCCTCAATCTCAACTAGTCTAGACAAGTTGAGATTGCTTCTAAAAGACTGAAATAATGGCAATGGTAATGGCTTGGTGAAGATATCAACAAGCTAGTCCTTGGAGGAGATAAACCGAATCTGAAGCTGCTTCTGAGCAACACGTTCTTGCACAAAATGGAAATCCACCTCAATGCGTTTATCCCGAGCTTGAAAAACTGGATTGGCAGACAAATACGTTGCCCCACTATTTTCACACCATAGAATTGGTGGAGTAGTTGGTGATACTCCAAGCTCACCGAGAAGTGCATCTACCCAAATAAGCTCAACTGTAGCATTAGCAAGTGTCTTTTATTCATACTCTGTACTAGAACGTGAGACAATAGCCTGTTTTTTAGCACTCTAGGAGATCAAGTTTCCACAAAAGAATATAGCAAATCCCCCGTGGATCACCGATCATCAGAGTTTCCAGCTCAGTCAGCATCAAAAAAGGCCAAGAGAAGATTAGGAGACGATCTAGTGGACGGCTGAAGCAGTAGGCCATGTGATAAAGTCCCTTTTACATAACGAAGAATGCATTTTACTGCTGACTAGTGAGTACTTGTAGGAGCATGAAGAAACTAACACACCTTATTCACGACAAATGAGAGATCAAGACGTGTCATAGTAAGATACCGAAGGCCTCCAACCACACTGTGGTACCGACTAGATTCCGCAGCTGTAGGAAGTGTACCATTGGTGGAAGAGAGTGATTCTGAGACTGACATGGGTGTAGTCATGGGAGCACTCTGAAGAAGACCAGTGCGTTGTAGTAATTCACTAGCATACCTGGGCTGACTGAGAAGAAGACCATCGGAAGGATAATGAAGTTCAATGCCTAAGAAGTAGTGCAACCACCCAAGATCCTTGAGGGGAAAAGGAGTGCGAAGCTGATGAATGAGCTGATCCATAGCATTGACAGAAGATCTGACCACAATGATATCATCAACATATACCAGAAGATAAAGTGTGACATCTGGACGCTGCAGAATAAATAGAGAAGTATCTGTAGTAGACGGTGTAAACCCAAGTCCAGTAAGCACAAAGCTGAGACGTGCATGCCATGCTCTAGGAGCCTGCTTCAGACCATATAAAGCTTTGTCGAGATGACATAGGTGTCCTGGATGGGTGGAATCCTCAAAACTAGGAGGTTGTCGCATGAATACTTCCTCCTCAAGTACTCCATGTAAGAAAGCATTCTAAATATCCAGCTGACAAAGGTTCCATCCCATAGTAATAGCCATAGACAAGAGCAGACGAATAGTAGTTGGCTTGACTACATGACTGAATGTATCCTCGTAGTCAAGACCATACCGCTGCTTGAACCCTTTGGGAACTAGACGAGCCTTGTATTGCTCAACAGACCCATCTGATTTTTGCTTGACCTTGAACACCCACTTGCAGTCGATTATGTTCACACGGTGGCACCAACCTCCATGTCTTGTTGGCTTGAAATGCTGAAAATTCAGCTTCCATGGCATCACGCCAATGTGGGCACTTCAGAGCCTCATGATGATCTCGTGGCTCCAATCGAACAAGATCAACAGTCTTGGGAGAACACGTAGCAGCCCAGGCTACTATTACATCAGAACGTGACCTAGGATTGGAATCCCCTTCTGCAACCTTGTAGTAACTCCCGGGCGATCAGGAGCAGAAGCAGGAGGCGAGTCGGATGGAACTACCATCGATGTAGCAACATTAGACACAACAACGGTAGACAACCCTAGGGAGTGGGCCGACCCAGTTGAGGATGAGGTAGTGCCAGGAGAGGCTGTGGAGGAGGCCGTCCCAGGTGAGCATTAGGCCGAGGTGGTAGGAGAATGAGGCGGTATCGACGGACCACTCGGATCGGCTACATGGGTGGGTGCCCCGAGGCCATGCAGCGGGAGACGCCGATCGACGTACTCCACGCTGTGATCATCGTGCACAGTCGGTGATGTGAGGGTTTCCTTGTCCAGTATTTCAAGGCGTGCACCGCGTCCCACACCTGCACCATGATTATCAAGAAGCATAGGAGTATATGCGGCATCAACAAATTGGTCAGACCATAACAAAGGATTTTTCAGAGATTTGTGGAGTGGAACGAGATGAGTTTTGGGAGAATGGGAATACATTCTCGTCAAACACAACATCACGAGAAATATATACTCTATTACTAGCAATATGGAGACACTTATAACCCTTGTGGAGAGAGCTGTAACCGAGGAACACACATTGTTTTGAGCGAAATTCAAGTTTTCTATTGTTGTAGGGACAGAGATGAGGCCAACATGCACACCCAAACACTTTTCAAAAGGTATAGTCAAGAGTTTTACCAAGTAAACGCTCTACATGAGTTTGCATAGAGATAACATGGCTGGGAAGACAGTTGATAAGATAACACGCAGTAGAAAATGGATCACTCCAAAATCGAAGGGGAACAGAGGCATGTGCAAGTAATGTGAGCCCCGTTTCAACAATATGTCTATGTTTTCATTTAGTCGTGCCGTTTTTTGGTGTGTATGAGGACATGAGACTCTATGATACACACCAATATCAGAAAATAATTTATTCAACTTATGATACTTCCCTCCCCAGTCAGTTTGCACATGCACAATTTTCTTGTTTAGTAGGCGTTATACATGTTGCTGGAATTGCAGAAATATTTGGTACACATCAGACTTGTGTTTAAGTAGGTAAATCCATGTAAAATGACTATAAGCATCAATAAAGCTGACATAATATTCATGACCACTCACAGAAATTTGTGCAGGACCCCATACATCAGAATAAATGATCTCAAGTGGTGATGTAGTGACTCTACTAGAAATAGAAAAAGGGTAATTGATGAATTTTGCCTTGTTGACAAGCATCACAAATTGCAACTTTATTGACTGACTCCGAGGGAAGCTCAAAACGATGCAAAATATGTTGGACAACTTGGGTAGCTGGATGACCTAGGCGTGAATGCCATTGCTCACGCAACACCTTGACACTGTTGAAAATCTGCTTGAGACGCGACTCATCGAGATTATAGAGACCTCCACGAGATCCCCCTCTAAGAAGAACCACCCGTATATCCCGGTCCTTAACAAGAGAATACCAAGGGTGAAATTCAAACAACACATTATTGTCATAGGATACTTTTTGATAGGAAGAAGATTGCGTGAAACTTCAGGAACATGGAGAATATTTTTGAGATGCAAAGGATGAGAGGAAGTGTGGATATTGGAATGACCAATATGTGTAATTTGCATACCTGCTCCATTAGCGGCTTGGACATGGTCAATGCCGTTGTGGGGCTCCTGCACGGTGAGTTTGTTGAGGTCATTGGTGAAGTGATTTGTTGCTCCCGTGTCAGGATACTAGTTGGGATCAACTCGGTATGATGTAGTGCCGCCACCGCTGTGAGTAACGAAGAGAGAGGCGAGCTACTGATCCATGTACCAGCCATCATTGCCAGCACCGAGGAAGTCACGCTAGAATCTCTTGAAGTAGTAGGACGCGACATGGCCTAGCTTGCTGCATATCTAGCAGGTCGGACAAGGGCCACCCGTACCAGAACCACGAGCCTGATCCTGGCCGTGGCGATGTGCAGGAGCTTGCGTAGGTGTTGGACAAGGGGAGGCATGTTTCGGGCCAAAGGCCGGCTTCGGGTGGTGAGCCGGTGAGGGGGCCTACTGAAAAGCAAGGTAGCCACGCGCGGTGTAGTGCGCCATCGCCTGCGCATTGGAGCTGAGTTATGCGCGACGAGCATTAATTCATTGTTCCGTCGCGAGCATCTGGGAGTAGATGTCCTTGATGGGCATGTGATTTGTGAGAGCCCGGGCCGACACCATCTGGACCAATGAGTCATAGTCTTGATCCAGTCCCTCGCAGAGATAGCCAGAGAACTCCTCTGGGCGGAGTGGAAGGCCGATCGATGAGAGTGTGTTTGAATGGGCCTTGACCTTGTGGAAGAAGGCCGAGGCAGTGGAGTCCAGCCTGCGAAGAGCGTTCTCCCTGCGAATGTGCATCGCCCATGCCGTTGATTCGGAGGCGAAGCTAGCGCAGAGCGTCTCCCACGCCTCACGCGACATGGTGACCATCGTCATCATCCCGAGGACACTCTCAAAGAGGGAGAACACGAAGGCGCACAAGATGGCTTGGTCTTGCTGATGCCAAGCAGTGTAGGGCGGGTTAGGGATCTCCTTGGGCTCACCCTCAGTAGTATTGGGGTTGGGGATGAGTTCGGCAGGGCAAGCAAGAGATCCATCCATGAAGCCGAACAAGTAGTTGCTGCGGAGGATCGACACCACCTGTGTGCACCAGTAGACAAAGTTTTCGGTGTTGAGCTTGATCGTGATCTGATTAGTCAGATTGATCGGTGAGGACAGAATCATGGAGACCATATTGGCGGCCGCCGTGCTTGAAGAGGTGGCGAAGGAGGACACGCCATTGGAGAGTGCAGAGGAGGTTTGCGGAGAGAGCGATGGGGAAGTCATCAGATAGGCGGAAGCAAAGGAGAAGACTGGCGGTGGCCCGATCGCTTAGACCGATCTAGGGTTTTAGGATGGCGCCGGCTCTGATACCATGTAAAATTATATGGGTAGGGTATTGCACACCTCTCGCATGGGATGACTTTCTATTATATAAGGGGGTAATGTACAAATACAATTACATATGGGTACAATACATGTACGGTATCTATACAGTTTATCACTAGGCGGCGCATTGTCCCTCGGCGCATGCTCCGACCAGTTTGTGTAGGATGCAACATGCGGCGGCGGAATGTACAGACCGTGCTCTTGACCAGTCTATGTGAGAGCAAGCAACAGCGACGCACAGGTAAGTGGGAGCAAGCTGTACCTGCAACTGCCCGTGGTGCCCTGGCCCACCGTACACAATAAGTATATACATGTAAATGTATTTCACGAGTTATTGACATACCATATCTGTTGGAATAAACATGGCATGTGCAGATTTGCATGTTGTCTCATTGGTTCAGAAAACATGAGCATATGAGCCCAAGATCCAAACACCATGTTAGTATATTTCTCTAGATTCGCATGCATCTAAAGTTATTTTAGTGTATAAATACATATGAATCTAGACAAATCCGTGACTCTTTTTTGGAACGGATAGAGTATATCCCATAAGTAGTACCCCCTCAGGATCAGTATATTAGGCATGCACTTGGCGACCAAACCTATCCTCTCACGTCACCCCATATGGCAGCAGAGAGGATCTCTATGCAGCGATTGCCAGTAGCCCCTACCTAGCTCCTCCCCATCCCCTGCTGCCACCACAGGGCATGGTTGGGCGAAGCCTCACCGGTGTTGGCAGGACTCCCTCGTCCCCTCACATATTAGTCGTTGGCACGTGGCTGCGACCTCGGGCCAGGGCATGGCGCGTCCAGTAGGCATCATGGTGTGCTCTGATTGGCGACACGGAAGGTGGTGTTATTGTCGAGTGCACCTTGGATACGATGCTCCGATCTCCGGGTGGCAAGGTTGGTGGGTGGCACGCGCTTCGAGGATGCCTTGCCGCGGCCGTGGTCTGTATGGCTAGCTAGGGCATGTTCTTAGCCGTAGCACCTTGGCCGTCGTGCAGGTATGTTAGGATCTCTCGGTGGCTACATCACGGGCCAAGTAGTGGGGATGCGTGACTACAGGTGAAAACCAAGAAGAACTCGGTCATCGTGGACGATGGAGGCATATTGCGTGCCAATACCTTGTCAAAGGTTTCATCTACAACTCTCACCTCCTTACTCGGGTTGTGCTAGGGGAACCCTAGATCTGGGTAAGACGGATCGGATGATGATGATGCTCGACACCATTCTCCCTGCTAGGGGCATTATTTTGGATCAACAGTTGGTCGAAGGGGAAGAAGGTGGAGCAACTTCATCTTGCACAGAGTCCTCGGCGGAGATGTCAAGTCATGCCTAAAGGCCAGGTGCTACGCTCAGTCTTGCCTGGTTTATAGGTGCTACGCAAGATAAATCTTCTGGAGGTTTCAAGCTGTGTTGGATGGCAGGACTCGGTGGCATGGTGTCGAGGGTCTCGGTGGCGACCGCACATGCATGTTGATGGACTCGTGTAGGGTAGTGGCGCTATATGGCATTGTGGTGGCATTGATGACTGATTACTTTGATCCTCCTGAAAATGGGTCAGCGGAAGATGGTGGCTACAAATGTTTGAGCTTGCACATTGGTGCGCACGAGGATCAGCTAAACCGGTTTCTGCCATTGAAAAGAGGTGGTCGTGAGGCCTCCGGTTTTATATGATGTGCGTAGTTAAGAGGTCAGGACAATTGGTCCTTACATGGCCACCCCTTAACCTAATTTCTAGGTTTTGCAACTTGTCGCTATTTAGGTGGCTTTGAGTCGATCTTTGTATTTCTTTGTAATACTTTATTGAATAATATTCATAAATAGGACGTGTGCATCATTTTAATGCAGAGGCCAGGGGTTTCAACCTCCTTTTCGGAAAAATGCATGGACGCAGTTTAATTAAATCTTTGGTTGTAATATCCCATAGATGTTGATACACGAAAATAGGTAGAGGACAATTGTGTGCATTGCATCCATGCATATAAAATATAGGAGAACAATTTTTTTCGATAGAACTTGTCAGAGTTGTTGAAGTTCTAGTTGAGATGATGATTTAGGACTAGTTCATAATGCTGAGTGTTCCAACTTTGAAATAACCTTTGGTAAACTTCTATGTTAGAATGGGTAGAAGTAAGATTCGTGCATAAAAGGAAATCAACACACCCCACATACTTAAAGAACAAGTAAAACTTGATGCTTAACTTATCTTCTCTAACCTCATTTAACTCATGTTCTAAACAAACCTTAGCATATGATCACACCATAAAACAAGATCATATATGTTCTTAACTCATCTTATCTTATTCTATATTATCTTAAACAAGAATCATTCTACCAATACTTGTGAACGACAAGAGTCATGCAGCAAGTAAAACATCCAAGTCCATAAACCAAACTATCATCTATATAAATCTTGACTTATTTATTCTTCTCTATCCAACATTTCGATCTTAATCATCACAAGGATGAGATATGTACTTAATATCAAGTATTAAGTAACTTCCTATGGATCAAACCTTATTGAGCACACTTGATAAGAAATCATCCATTCTAAAACATATATCAAGTCTAACCACTATCAAGACTACTTTATCACCATCAATTCACTTGGGAGTTGATGATGTCGCATCCCTTTTTGACTTAAAGAAAGTTTAAGATAACTGATAGTCATTATGTTAGGAGATTGATATAAGTAACTTAGAACTTATGAATCCCTAGCCAGTGTCAAACATAACTAGGAACACCTATAAGTTCAACTACTCTTTAGTTGAAGTAAACCTTGTTGACAAGTCATTAATATTTGGCTAGTGAGAAGCCAATCGCAACTAAGCCATTCATACAAGTCCTTGTATCCAAGTCATTGGACAAACCATTGAGTATTCATTTGAATCCCCATTCCTAAGCAATCTTAATATCCAAATATTTTAAAGAGTATAATTCCTAGTTAATACTGAGGGGAGTTAAGTGAATGACTGATACTCTATTTCTAGCTAGGGCATATACCTTATATGTCATAGTCACCCAGAGAGAGTAAGTTCATATTATGTTACCATGCATAGTTGGTGACTTATCTCTAACAAACTAATCATGGACACGATCCTATGACTAAGAAACCATGTCTTCCATATTCCTCAACCTTAATACTTAAGTGTTGAGATGGACAAAGAGAAAGTCAACCCTGTTATTGCATGCATAGCAAGTGACTTAACTCTACTAAACCTATCCTAGAAATAAACCATGATCTAAATAACATTCCCACCTATACTTGTAACCCTAGCAATGCAAATTTAGAGATGATCTATACCTCACACCTTGTGAACTAGATCTATTCATCCACACTAAACCCTAGTCCTATGATGACAAGATGGTCAAATGCATTAGAGTTAGATTAAACCCTAAACATTACACGGTGGTTAAATATTAGCATATGAGACAAATTATTGTCTTGGGTAAAACACACAAAGAACATCTTATGATTTTCATCATAAGAATGATGACCAAAACCATTCCTATTTGCCAGTACTGAATATACTGAAATCACTTATCAAATTCTTTATGAGAACCTTTCATCACAAGCAAAACCATTTTTAGACTTCACTCAAATAGAAAGCAAGTTGTGAATCCACACTTGTAAGACAAGATATGAGGGAAGAAATCTTCTATGTGTTAATCAAATAAAATAAATGAAATAATTAGAGATCATGGAATATCTAAGTGTCCCAAAATATAAATTTTGGACAAGAAATACATTTGAAGCTTTCAACTATTTATTCTTCATATGAAAATTCTTTCCTAAGTAGGAAAGTAATCTTCCATTTAAAATGGTGAAATAATAATAGACCTCACATATTGTTATGTCAAGGAAGTATCCATCAAAACCATTTCATTTCAAGATCCATTGGTACAAGGCAATTGCTTAAATAGAATGGATCAATCCATCGGAATATTATAACCTCTTAAAATATTTCTTATGAATATATTCTTTTGTAGTGATTAAGGAATATGAAATACCATATATTGATATGTGGGAAAAATATAAACCAAAAATCACTTTCTCAGGTATTTTGGGAGATGGCCAAATACCTATCTATCATACTCATAATAATTCAAGTAGTTGAATTATTAAAACACATTTTACACTTGAGAAACTTAAAGAATCATGACTTGTTGATATCAAATCATCTACGGTGATAATTAAGTTTTCACTTAAATAAGATGGAGGCATACAATTATCAATTGAATTTGCAAATTAAGTTTTCACTTGAGATGCAAATCATCCCATATGTACAATTCGTCCCAAATCCATCTAGTGACAAATGCTAGTTGTCATGATATAAAAGAAATCTTTCAAAATGCCACAAAGGAAACTTGGATCCCAAGAAATCAATCCATCAATAAGTATACTTAATATATACTATATTCTACACATATGATTGATCCTATGACAATCAAGAACACAAAATCATAAGGTCTAAAGTGCATAATATATGTATTGTTAATCCATCTATAACTTAGAAAATATGTGGAATATGATGAAACTAAACCCATTTGCATTATGTTAAACATGCCCAACAGCTTGAATAAAATCATCTAAAAATGTTTTTCAACTCAAATGATCATGCCTTGATGAACCCACATCAATCAAATGGTTAATCGAGTCCTTCACCTAATTGAGATTAACACATAAGAGCATCTCCACGTAGGGGCCCTAAAGCCCCCCTAAAGGGCTATCGGGGGGTGCCGGTGGCCGAATTCACACCCAGCCCACCCCCCAAATTATTTTTAGCGCTGGCTCTACCCGGTTTGACATCCGGCGCCCCCAGGAGGAACCCAACCCATTGGGAGGCTAGCGGGGGCGCCGTATGCAGCGTTTCTAATAGGAAGACGTGGGGAATCTGGCGCGTGAAATGGCTGGTCGTCATGGGCCATCTTGATGGCTCAGGATACTTTGAGCTTGTTGGGAACCCCAAGAGGAAGGTATGATGAGCACAACAACAAGTTTCCCTAAGTTATGAAACTAAGGTTATTGAACCAGTAGGAGGAAGGAAACACCTCCAAGGTGTTGTTACCAACTTGGAATACACAACCACAAAACTTTGCCCCAACTTACAAGGAGGTTGTCAATCTCACCGGTTTTGCTGAAAACAAAGGATTAAACGTATTGTGTGGAAGATGCTAATTGCTTGCGGAAAGGAAACAGTAAACATTAAATAGTAGATAGTAGATTAATGGCAAAAGAATGGACCGGGGTCCATAGTTCACTAGAGGTGATTCTCCTTAAGATAGATGACATGTTGGGTGAACAAATTATAGCGGGGCAATTGATAGACTCGAGAAAGCATACCATGCATATACTAATCATCTTGACTCCTATGAGATTTGATTGGGAATTACAACATTATACATAGATCGTAATCCAACTGCATCTATGACTAATAATCCACCTTAAGGTTATCATCCGAACCCCCTCGAGTATTAAGTTGCAAGCAACAGATAATTGAATTGAGCAAAGTGTGTAAAGTAAACAATACGATTGTCCCATGGACAAAGGATTGCTGTTTTCTCCCTAGTAGCAACAACACATCTAGTACCTTAGAGATTCCTGTCACTTCCCTAGATTACTAGAGGCATGAACCCACTATCGAGCATAAATACTCCCTCTTGGAGTTGCCTGCATCTACTCGGCCAAGATAGCTACTAACAACGGAAAGCATGCAAGATCACAAATAACATAGACATGATAGAATCAATAATCAATCTGGAATAGCATCTCAATATCCATTGGATCCCCGCGAACACAACATATAAGATTACAAATATATGATCTTGATCATGAACGGAGCTCACAAGATCTAAACATGATAGCACAAAGGAGGAGAACCAACCATCTAGCTACTACATGGACCCATAGTCCAGGGATGAACTACTCACACATCACACCGGAGGCAGTCATGGTGATGAAGAAGTCCTCTAGGGTGATCTCTCCCCTCCGGCAGGGTGCCGGGAAGAGCTTCGGATCCCCTGATCTGGAGTTCGAGATGGCGGTGGCTATAGACTCTTTCGTGGATTTCTGATTGGGTCTTTGATCGGGTACTTAGGGTTTTCGTTCCGGGAGGCTTTTATAGGTGGAAGTGCAAGGTCGGTGGAGGCTCGAGTGGCCCACACTAGGTGGCCGCGCGCCTAGGTTTGGCCGCGCCACCCTATGGTGTGGCCGCCTCGTGGCCCCTCTTCGGCTCCCCTCCGGTCTCTATGTTGCTTCGGGTAAAATATTGACTTTGGTTTTTGTCCGGTCCAATTCCGAGAATATTTCCTTACTAGCTTTTCTGAAATCAAAAATAACAGAAAACATGCAACTAGCACTGTGGCATCTTGTTAATAGGTTAGTTCCAGAAAATGTATAAAAATACCTCAAAGTGTGGACAAAACATAAGAAAGTAGATACTAAACAAGCATGGAACATCAAAAATTATAGATACGTTTACAATGTATCAACATCCCCGAGCTTAACTCCTGCTCGTCCTCGAGTAGGTAAGTGATAAAAAAGAATAATTTTTGAGGTGACATGCACCATCACAATCTTAATCAAGGTATTTCTAAAACATTAATAGCGGGGATCATAGTAATTTAACATAGCATGAAACTTATAGTTCTAACAATAAGACATAGCAACTATGTTGTAACATGAAAAGGTACAAACAAAAGATTCATGAATAACAATGCTTTGAAAGACGTTTGTTTGTTTCACATATAGAAAACATAATGAAAATGGTATTCAGCTTGTCCCTCATGGTGTAGTAAAACATAAATGCATAGGACACCTTCAAAGTTCATAAGGGTGACTAGATACAAATAATTTAAGAACAAGCAATATCAAAGTTATGAATCAATCAAAAAGTTTTGGGACATTGCACATTAAACTAAGAATGGCCACTATGCTCTCTTAATAGGTGCATAAAGATAGAAGATAGAGACTCAACATAAAAGTAAAAGAAAGGCCCTTCATAGAAGGAAGCAGGGATTCAAGTTTCATAAAGAGCTTCCAAAAACTATGGTACTTATTAGCTTTAGCTCTCATTACCCCTATCATAAGCATCTTTAGGTGATTAAGGTCAAAGTGAACAAATATGAGGATATGCTTGACAAGTTATAAGTTGAAAATCTCTTTCCCTTGCTTACGAGTACCGAACCTCACGCTACTCAACTTTTGTCACGAGTAAGTTCTTGCCATTGTAAGTACATGTGTATCATAGAGAACCACCAACGGGGTACCCCTTGCCCCATGATACAGGATCTATCCCATATCAAAATGACAAGGCAACAGAGAATGAGCATCTCAGCGATCGTTTTATTTGTTATTGCTCACTATGGTTATGCTGCAAGTTTCCACCATGATTAGGCATGGCTTAGTCTAGCCGTCCATGCATTTCTCTAACATATATACAAACTCCATGTGCTTACAAGCTCCCCTTTTATTTCACACCACCGGGATCCATAAGCAAAATAATCATGATATCAACTAAATAATGTGCAATGTTGAAAGCGTTCCCCGTGGTAACATGGTTATGCTAATTCACAACATACATAGATGGGCAATATGGTTCAAGTTTATTAAGTGCAAGAAAGTAAAGTATGCCATCAAGTTTGTGAGAGCTTTAATCACTAATTTTCACATAACAAGTTTAATTTAGAAGGTAGATAAAAACATGAATATACTTGGAATAGCAATAATGATAATAGGTAGGTATGGTGGACTCTTTGGAATAACTTGGTTTTATTTGGATTTGGATGCATGAGTGGAACTCATACTTGGTACATGCGGAGGCTAGTAGAAGACTGGGAGCGACTAACTAAGAGAGCAATAATGGCCATAATCATGCAAAGCCACAAAACATTATTAATTAAAGCATAAAGTGATATTACAAGTCGAAAAATAAATGATCATAGAGGATATGGTGACTGGTATAGTCTTAACCTAGTGTGAGCATGCACCAAGTCAACCCAAATAAAGCATCAAAGGAGAATACCACAATATTATGCTTTTGTATGCTAAAACAACGCATGATTCTTTCAAGGCACATTAAGCAATCTCAATTCTTTGGAAGAAGTCATACTACAACAATAATCACTAAGCATAAAGCCAAAGCAATATCAAACATGTCATGATAAAGTCTAGGCCACAGTCAAAACAAGACTCCTTTTATACCACTTATAAGCATGAACTTCCTACTCTTTTCCAATCCAAATCAACTTATTTGAAACTATGTAGGAATGCAGGGGTCCAACCAATTTATTTAAGCAAACTAAGCAAAATAAAACTAAAAACAAAACGAAGACGCTCCAAGAACAACATAATTGTGCATGAAACAATAAAAATGAAGTGTTTGGAAGAAAACCTGAGATTTTTATTGATGAAGAAGGGGATGCCTTGGGCATCCCCAAGCTTTGACGCTTGTACTTCTTGAATATTTCTTGGGGTCACACGGGTGGCATCCCCAAGCTTGAGATTTTGTCCATACTTCATCTTATCACATTATTCTTCCCTACACTTTAAAATTTCCTTCATACAAAACTTAACACAATCTTCATTAGAAACATTAGTGTACTCAAGATAATAAGTCTCGGGGTTCAGTTTCAACACAAGTAAGACTTCCATTAAAACACTACTGTAGCAATTCCTTCTAAAATCTCAAGTGATCAAAGAGAACTCAAAGAGAAAGGGATTAAGAGGCAAATGCAAATAATGGTAGAAATCTGTCAAAACAGACCAGCAGGTTATTTTGTCAAAGACCTTCTATTGCTCAAATCAAAGAATGTTAAACTTAGGAAAGTTATATAACAACCAGGGTGAGAAGCACAAAATATTACAGCCCAATATAATGTACAGAGACTTTTCACGAATTTTTACAATGGAGCACAAAAATATGTTCGGGACAGCAACTTTCCCAAGTCTTACTTCTCTCTCATTAGAGGTTATTCTTGGCACAAAACCCACACAAAAAGGATAAGGAGAGAGGTTATTACTAAAGCAATAACTTCCAAGACTCAACAAAAGAAAATCTTATTGAATAAAATTTTGGGTTATCTCCCAATAAGTGCTTTTCTTTAACACCTTTGAGCTAGGCATAAGAAGCAAGATTCAAGTATTTTCAAATGAAGAAGCATTAAGAGAAAATTTTATTTTAATAGGAGAGGAAAAATGAATCTTCTCTCTCTTCTTAGGGAAGTGTTCTATACCTTTCTTGAGTGGGAATTGATATTTAATGGTGCCTTCTTCCATATCAATAATGGCACCAACAGTTCTAAGAAAAGGTCTTCCCAAAATAATAGGACATTCCATTCAACATCCAAAACATAGAAATCAATGGGGACATAGGTATTGTTAACCATAATAAGAACATCATTAATACTCCCCATGAGTTTCTTTTTAGCATTATCATCAAGTTGAACATCTAAATAACAATCTCCTAATGGTGGCAAATCAAGCATTTCATAAATCCTTCTAGGCATAATAGAAACACTACTATCAAGATCACATAAAGCTTTGAGATCAAAATCATTCACTTTCATATTAATGATGGGTTCCCAACCATCTTCTAATTTCATAGGAATAGAAGCTTTATGTTTCAATTTTTCTTCTTTAATTTTTATGAGAGCATTAGTAATGTGTTTTGTAAAGGCCATATTCATAGCACTAGCATTAGGACTTTTAGCAAGCTTTTGTAGGAACATAATTACTTCAGAAATATTGCAACTATCAAGATCAAAATCATAATTACCATCCAAGGTAGTAGAACTATTGTTTCCCATATTTCGAAGAATTTCAGCATTTTAATTGGAAAAGGTTCCATTGGTTTTAGGCATTGTTGGAAAAGGAATGGGGACTTCATGTGGTTTGCTAGCATCAACATTAGTGGTGGTGATAATACATATACTATTATTTCTAGCATTTTCATCTTCTCTTTCCCACTTAGCATGCAATTCAGCTAACAATCTAACATTTTCATCAATTCTAACTTGTATGGCATTAGTAGCAGGAAAGGGGTTTTCTATAGTTTCAGGTTTAGCTGCCATTTTATTAATCAAACAGGATTGTGCTTCAGAAAAAGATGATATATTTTTTCAGCATTTGAAAGTTTGGATTGCAAACTAGTAATTTCCCTATTTAAACTCTCAAGTTGATGACTAATATTTTTCAAAATAGTAGATTGTTCTTCCATGGTTTTAGTAAATAATTTATTCTCCTCATATTGCATTTGCATGAAGTTTTTAATGGCTCTTTCAACTTCTAAAATTCTTTCTTTACTAGGCATTCCAGACTTATCATAATAACCATTAGTATTATTAGGACGATAAGGCCTATGATTATTATTACCAAAATTATTCCTATGGGCATTGTTGCTAAAATTATTGTTTCTAATGAAGTTCACATCAACTTGCTTTTCTTGAGCAACCAAAGAGGCTAAATGAACACGATTTGGATCAATATGAGATTTTCCATTAACAAGCATAGACATAATAACATCAATTTTATCACTCAAGGAGCAGGTTTCTTCAACAAAATTTACCTTCTTACCTTGTGGAGATCTCTTAGTGTGCCATTCAGAATAGTTAACCATCATATAATCAAGGAGCTTTGTTGCAGCACCCAAAGTAATGGTCATAAAGGTCCCTCCAGCAGCAGAATCCAGCAGATTTCTTGAAGAATAATTCAGTCCTGCATAAAAAGTTTGGATCATCATCCAAGTAGTCAGTCCATGAGTTGGACAATTCTTTACCAAAGATTTCATTCTTTCCCAAGCTTGAGCAACATGTTCATTATCAAATTGTTTAAATTTCATTATTTCACTTCTCATAGATATCTTAGTAGGAGGATAGTATTTTCCAATGAAAGCATCTTTGCATTTAGTCCAAGAATCAATACTATTTCTAGTTAGTGATAGCAACCATTCTTTAGCTTTTCCTCTCAAAGAGAAAGGAAACAATTTAAGTTTAATAATGTCTCCATCTATATCCCTATGTTTTTGCATCTCACAGAGTTCAAAAAATTATTAAGGTGAGGAGCAGCATCTTCAGTACCAACACCAGAGAATTGTTCTTTCATAACAAGATTGAGCAAAGCAGGTTTAATTTCAAAGAAAGTAGCTTCAGGAACAGGTGGAGCAATAGGAGTGCACATGAAATCATTGTTGTTTGTGCTGGTGAAGTCACACAACTTAGTGCTTTAAAGAGTAGTCATTTTTTTGTGTTTTTAATATAAATAAGCAAACCAATACAACTAATTTTTGTGTGTTTTTGATAAAATAAAAAAGCAAACAAAGCAGAAGTAAACTAATCAAAACAAAAAATAAAGTAAAGAGATGTCCTTGGCTCCCCAGCAATGGCACCAGAAAAAGGCTTGATGGCTCAGGATACTTTGAGCTCGTTGGGAACCCCAAGAGGAAGGTATAATGAGCACAGCAGCAAGTTTTCCTCAGTTATGAAACCAAGGTTATCGAACCAGTAGGAGCAAGGAAACATGTAACACCCCAAAAATACTAATCAAGATTATCAAGTTCTAATCACCCAAGTTTAGGGTTAACAAAAACTTTTATTACTAATTTGAATATGAATGCATGTGTGATTTGCATTAGTATAGGATTGAGTGCATTTGCCATGTTTGATTTATACAAATGATAAGGAATGGTTTAAAGGTGAATACTACATCATCTAGGCCAAGTACAAAGAAAATACAAAGAAAAAGAAATCAAATATGAATAAAATAATCAAATGGTCATTTTGACCAAAGTTAACCACTAGGCCACTTCCTGGGTTCCTAGCAAAGAATTTCTAACAGAAACATCTCCACTTCTTTTCACCCCTTGCTAGACCAAGTAAAAGTGAACCCAAGCCCACTTTACAGACTCACAGAAACTATTTTCAAATATATTTAAAGGACAATTCAAATTTGAATCAAGTTCATATGGTAAGATCACCAATTTGCAAAAACCACCCAAATCAATTCACTTTGACTTTTCCAAGCAACCATAGACACTCAAGCATAAGATCAAAACACTCACCAAATTTCATTCAAAATTTTCAAATTTAAATTCTTGCGGCCATTAAGTCGAACACCTTGCAGACGCTAATTAAACCTGGCCTAAGTACACTGTTTTGAGCAGTGATCATTCAACCAATTACCCCCATTGCACTCCCCCTGTCTCCCCCAGCCTCTAACAGCGCAGCAGACCACTCCCCCCTTTGTCGTTGCACCAGTGCAGCACCGCCCGAAGCCAGCCACGCCGCCCTCTCCCACGACAACCACCAGACAGGCGACCGTCCACCGCCACCCCCTCTCCAGCCCACGACCACAGCCAAGTCCATGGACCACCCCAGCAGCGCTGCGCCCATTTTCTCTGCACCGTGCTGAGGCGCGCCAGAGCGCCGCACCCGACCAGCTCGCACGCGCCGCGCCTCGCGCTCTCCACACGTGCACACCCTCGCCATAACCCCAGGTAGCTCCCAGACATCCCCGTTCGCTGCCGCGCGACCCGTAGCCCCCGTGCACCGTATCGAACACCGCCAGTCCTGCGCAGAGCACCGCACGTGCCCGACCGTCCTCGACCGCCCCCTGCCGTGCCATTAAGCCTGTGATGACCGCCATGGAGCACCACGTCGCCCCCTACCCGCAGGCACACTGATAGCACGCTGTACCGCCGTTGCCGGAGAAGCCAGCCCATCCCACTCGGTCCCCTTGTCGGTGTATAAATAGAGGTCCTCTCCGCGTCAATTCTCCACACCACCTCACTCCCCACTCCTCAGCACACCTCCCACACTTCTCCCCGGAGCAAGGCGAGCACCACATCACCGGAATTTCACCAGAGCCCGCCGCTACGGTGAAGGAAGGGAGCCTTCGATTGGAGCTGCCCAAGGAGCCACCGTGACCACCGTTCGAACCGCCGTCATTGACAACGTCGTTCGCCCCCCTCGTCGACCATAGCTGGAGCCTAGGTGAGCCTCACACGATCCCCACCACCATGTTAGGGTTCAGACCTCGCCGAAGATGTTTGTTGTCGACGATGAACCTCAGACGTTAGATCAGGTTCTAATCGTAGGGCCTAGAATGAAAGATACCGCTCCACGTTAGATGAGCCACTAACTAGTGGGACCCCCTGTCAGCAGCCCGCTACGCCGTGCTATGCAAATTGGGCCGACCCAGTTTCTTACCCACACAGGTCTGTGAATTCAAATAGTTATTTTCCAATTTAGTTAAAACCAGATTCTGTCTGTAGATTCAAAAATCATTTGAAAGAGATTCACTAAACAAAATTGCATGATTCCAATTTTGTTAGAATTCAAGCCCGTTGGATTCAAATCATTTGGAATTAGAGATCACCTATACAAAAAATAATAAGACAGAGACTTTTCCACAATCAAACATTTTTAAAAAATCAACCATAAATTCTTTTGAGTTGATTCCAACTCTCAAAAATCACATTTGATCAGATGTATCTGAATATGTAAAAATATATAGGTTTGCATGCAGTGACATTGGACTTGTACCAAAAGAATGCTATTTAGGCATTTCTAGTCACTTTAATCCTATTAAATGATAATTGATACGTCCATTTTGCATCAGTATTCTATATCATAATTTACTGTTATACATTGATATATTTCATATTAAGAGATGATACTTATGTTATTTCATCTGTTTTTGCATGGGTGATGACTTTGGGAGCATGGACCACTCAGTCAGGATTCTGATGGAAAAGGGGCTGTTTGGAGGAGAAATTCACGAAGATTAAAAAATCCAGGAAAATACATGGAAAATTCTATTTTTCAAGAAGACAAAGTCTGCTAGAAAGGGAAGTGGAGATGGGCCACACAGGGCCCACACCACCCCCTGGCGCGGGCAGCCCTAGGCCGCGCCAGCAGGTGGTGTTGCCACCCTGGCCCACTCGAGACTCTCCCCTCTGGCGTATATTATCCCCACGGAACCCTAATACCTGGGGAGCAACCATAGAAACATTCCGCTGCCTCTGCGGGGCAGAAAACTATAGAGAGAGAAATATCTCTCCGACAGACAGAATTCTGCCGAGGGAATTCCTTCCTAGAGAGGGGAGATCGTTGCCATCAACACCACCATCAAGATGGACTTTATCGGGATCATCATCATCATCATCATCATCATCTCCACCAGTACCATCATCACCACTTCATACCGCTGTAACAATTGGGTTGAATCTTGCATAGTTCTTAGGGGAAACTTTCTCGGTGTTGATTACTCCTTGTAGTTGATGCTATTGAGTGAACCATTGAATTATCGTTTATGTTCAGATTGTGACATATCATTATTTCATCTCTGATCTTGATCCATATGATGTCTTGTGAGTAGTTCGTTTAGTTCTTGAGGACATGGGAGAAGTCATGTTGTTAGTAGTGGAATTGTGTTGAGAATGATTCAATTGTTTGATATTTAAGTTGTGGTGTATTTCTTCTAGTGGTGTCATGTTAACATCGACTACATGACATCACCTATATGGGCCTAGGGGAATGCATTGTGTATTTGGCTACTAATCGTAGGGGTTGCCGGAGTGACAGAAACCTAAACCCCCGTTAGGAAACCTTTGCACAAGGTACGTCAGGGTATTAGAGTTTAAAGCTCTCGTTAGGTTTCTATCTTAATTACTTTCTTATACTTGCAGATGCTTGCAAGGGGTATAATCACAAGTATGTATTAGTCCTAGGAAGGTCGGTACATTAGCACAGGTTCAGCCACACAACACTTAGCAAACTAAAGAAGATTAATCAACTATATGAAGCGAAAGCACTTGACGATATTCCCGTGTGTCCTCGAGAACGTTTGGTCATCTTAAGTAATACAACTGGCTTGTCATTTGCTAAATAAAGGATTGTCCCAATTTCTGCATTTATTCTTATTGTCTTTTATTTACTCGTACTTTATTTACCTACATTATCAAAAACCCCTAAAAATCCATTTGCTAAGTATTTACAGAGAATTCCTGTCCAAGCCACTCGCCAACACCTTCTGCTCCTCGTTGGGTTCGACACTCTTATCGAAAATACTGCGATACACCCCCTATACTTGTTGGTCATCAAGACTATTTGCTGGAACTATTGCCAGGGAGTGAAGCACTATTCTAGAGAGGAACTAGTAAGGGAAACTTCTACTGTGAGTATTGTTTACTTCTGCTAGTTGCTTTATTTCAATATTGATAATTCGCTGAGTTTCTTCGTAATGCTACTGTCACTACTAAGGTCGTAGATCAACCACCACCTGCTTAAAATGATACTTTTAAAATACCTACAAGAATTATTGATCATGTTATGGATAACTACTATTTTGGAGATGGAACTGTCCATCCCGGCGATCATTTGCTCTTTATACACGAATTATGCGGGTTGTTTAAGTGTGCAGGTATTACAACAGATCAAGTCAAGAAGAAGTTATTCTCATTATCACTGAAAGGAAGAGCTGAGGAATGGTATAAGCTACTGAAGAATGGCCAAGCTCTTGAATGGGAGGAAGTAGTACCTCTCTTTTATTCAAAATTTTATCCTCCTAGTGAGATTCATAAAGATCGGAATCAAATATACAACTTTTTGCCTCTTGATGGAGAGAGTACAACTCAAGCTTGGGGGAGACTGATGTTACTAATGCTCAAATGTCCTATTCATGAGCTCCCTCACAATATTATTATCAATAACTTTTATGCAAGACTTTCTCTTCATGATAAGGATCTATTGGATGCTTCTTGCGCTAGATCATTGACATGCATGGAAGAAGAAGCTAAATGGGATCTTCTAGACCGTATTCAAGACAATGCTGAAGCATGGGAGAATGATAAAGGAAGAAAGTCAGGCATAAATTATGATTATGAATGCATTGAATCTTTTATGGGAACTGATGACTTTCAAAATATTAAAAATGCTTATGGTTTAGACTCTCAAGCTATTGCAACTTATTTTAAGGCTTTTGCTTCCTATATTGAAGTTCCTAAAAAGAAGTGGAATAAGTATCATGTACCTTATAAAGACATTGCTAGTAGTGTTCCTGCAAGAAATACTGAAGTTTATACTGCTAATCATGTTTTACCTGAACTTTACATTGAGAAAATACCTTTCCTGGTTAAAGTAAAGGAACATTCTATGATAGCTAGTATGGTTAATGAAAGTACAAATAAAGTTGTTGAACCTGATAAACAAGTGGATGATGAACCTATAATAGCAAATTTGAAAGACTTTGTCACTAAATATGTAGAAGAGGGACACACTATCCTTTGTAAGGATGTCCCTAATATTGTTTCACAAAGTAGTGTTATAAGAGCTAGTGTCCCTATGTTTTCTGTTAGGATAAATGGTCATTGCTACAATGGTTCATGTGATAGTTATACCATTAAATTTATGCATGATACTAAAAGTTATTATGAGAGAGGGAAGACGGTTCTAATGCATCTCAATAATATTATGTTTCCTCGCTTTACGCTGAAAGCCTTTATGTTGCACTTGTTTTGCCGTCCTATGGTTGCAGCTTCTGGTTTCAACAATTTATTTTCTTACAAAATTCCCTTGCATAGGAAGTGGGTTAGACTTAAACATGTGTATTTTTGCTTCTTGATGCTCTCTTTCACTTCATATCATATTCTTATGTGAGCATCATTGAAATTATCATGCCCATCTTAATGTCTATAAAGAAAGAGCTTTTTGGGAGACAACCCAATTTATTTGTGCTTTCTATTGTTTTTGTTTATTTGAGTCTTGGAAGTTATTACTTCGGTAATAACCTCTCATTATGATTTTTGTTTGGTTTTTGTGTCAAGATCAACCTCTAATGAGAGATAAGTAAGATTTGGGGAAGTTGTTGTCCCGAAACAGATTTTTGTGCTTCACCGTAAAAATTCGTGAGAGATCTCTGTATGTCGGTTTGAGCTGTAATTTTTTGTACTTCTGCCCAGGTTGTTATTTAACTTTCGTTAGATTTGCAATTCTTGATTTGAGGAACAGAAAATTTTAGAAAAAATTGATCTTTACCCGCTGGTCTGTTTTGACAGATTTTGCCACTCTCGCATTTGCCTCTTAAATCGATTTCCTTTTTTTGAATTCTTTTGGGTTTTCGGAAGGAGTTGCTACAGTAGCTTATGTTCTGATGGATTTCAGTTGAAATTGAACTTAAAAGGTTTATTACCTCGCTTATACTAATGTTGCTAATGAGAATTGTGTGAAGTTTTGTGTGAAAGAAATTTCCAGGTTAGTGGAGAAAATGGTGTAATAAGAAAGTGAAAGGTTTCATGACTCAAGCAATAAGTGTATGAAGATGAAGATATTGATGCTATTCAAGGAGTAACTCTGGAAAAAATTATCAAAGACCAAATTCAGAGACCTGTAGAGTCCGTTTTCGAATAGGTATCAGTTCTGGTAAGAGAAGTTCCGCGAAAATTCTATCCAGTTATATTTTTGTTGTTTTTATCCAACAAGGAAAGCAATGAAGCGAAAGAGGGACGGAAACGGAGCCAGGGTGGCTCACACCACCGTCTGGCGCGGCCCCCCTGGCCGCGCCAGCAGGTGGTGTGGCCACCTCGGACTCCGTCTCCGACCCGTTTTCTCCCAGTACCTTCCTTTTATTGTAAAAATTTGTAATATATAATCCCCCGGATCCCATGAGGTTCGTATATCTTGTTCTCGTCGTGGTTTTTGTTTCGATCGGTTTTGTTCAGATGTCGTTCAGGGGTTCATCTTCAAAGGATTACGAGCTGCGATGCCGTCGCGAACTCCATCGCAATCTTGAGCAGGAGATTCTCATGGGACGGGTGAAACAAGAAAGGATCGCAACTAGGTGCGAAGACATAGACCGGAACGTTGGGGAGGAAGTAAAAGACATGACAGCAGGCATGAAGGGGCTGATACCTCCAACTCTAGATCTTGGTTCCTGCCCTGCAGCAGTGGAAGCTCTACGAGTAACCGATGAGTTCTGTGATGAGTACCGAGTCTTGAGGAGGAAGGTGGATATGCTTCAAGAGGAGAATGACAGGCTTCGCAAGATACTAGAATATTTCCTCGTGCCAATCGAGAGAACACCACCACCACTGAAGGAGTAATTGGTCATCAGGTTTTGGCATCCCCTTGGCTTGTTCCAAGCTTGGGGGAGTGCCGCGATATCACATCACTATCTTCTATCTTTTTACCTTTTTAGTAGAGTCATATCATGAATAGAGAAGTTATCATGTAGGATGGTTTGCATTATGGAAGTTTCCCCCTCTCGTTAGATATCTATGTATCCCTTGGTGTGAGTTGCCGTTATGGAATATTAATGAGAAGTTCTATCATTTACACTTTTGCTATCTTATATTAGTTTTCAATTCATAATTATATGATTGATCTTGTTGTTAGTATTGGTATCACTTTGGGATCATTGAGTTAATTTAGTTGGTTTTGGCAAACCTGGCTCGGTCAGTAGCAGCACTATTTTTTAGAATTGAATGAAAAAGATAAAAGCACTCTTAAAGAAATATAATTTCATCATCTTTCTTTATTGATTAGCTCATAAGTTTAGTATTCTCTAGTTAAGATCTTTTGTGCTTCCAAGGAAGATTGCATGTTTGTTTTTATCACTTGTATGTTTGTTTCCTTCAACTCGTATGCTTGCTACCTAGCCTTGCTAGCCAAAAACCTGTACTGAGAGGGAATGCTTCTCGTGCATCCAATCCTTAAACCAAAACCTATGCCATTTGTGTCCACCATACCTATCTAGTAGCACTATTGCTATTCCAAGTAAATTCATGTTTTTATATACCTTTCGAATTAAACTTGTTATGTGAAAATTAGGGATTAAAGCTCTCACGAACTTGATGGCACACTTTACTTTCTTGCACTTAATAAACTTGAACCATTATGCCCATCTATGTTGCGTATATGCTTGCGATTTGTAAGTTGTGAATTAGCAGAACCATGCTGTCATGGGGAACGCTTTCAACATTGCACTTGTACATTGTACCTAGTTGATATCATGCTCTTTTGTTTATGGATGTCGTCGGTGTGAAATGAAAGGGAGCTTGTAAGTCCATGGAGTTAGTATGTGTGTTAGAGAAACGTCTGGGCCACTGGTCTAATCCATGCCTAATCATGGTGGAAACCTGCAACGTAACCATAATGAGCAATCTATGAAGCATTCTTCTTATAAAAAAAGAGATAGAGATTGAGAAAAAAGAAAAAAAAAGACATGGAAAAGAGGAAACTGAGAAAAAAGCACCATTTTCCCATGGTAAATAAGAAGATTCCTGAAATGCTCATTGTTTTCTTGCCTTGTCATTTTGATATGGGGATTCTTCCGTATCATCAGGCAAGGGTTACCCCATTGGCGGTTCTCTATGATACACATATACTTACTATGACAAGAACTTATCGGTAACTAAACTTGAGTAGCATGAGGAGCGGCCCACGTATTCAAGGGACATGAGATTTTCAACTTACAACTTGTCAAGCATATCCTCATATTTGATCACTTTAACCTTAATCACCTAAAGATGCCTATGGTAGGGGCAATGAGAGCTGAAAGCTAATAAGTATCATAATTTTTGGAAGCTTTTTATGAAACTTGAAATCCGTGCTTCCCTCTACGAAGGGCCTATCTTTTACTTTTTAGTTGAGTCAGTAAACCTATTCCTTTCTATCTCAAGCAAGTATTTTGAGTTGTTGTGTTTCATTCATTCATATGATGATTTATTCAATCATGTTTCTTATGTTCCTTGTTTTGCACATTGCTCTTATCTTAGTGAATACTACTTTGAAAGCTATCATTGAAAACCCTTTATGTTTGAACTCCAGCAAATTCTCAACTATTCTTCGACCAAGAGCTAAGTTTGCCATTACCAATTGTGATTTACTTTATGTATGTTTATTGTGTTTCCTTTACTTATTTCAAGTTAAGTTATATAATAGTGAGTTGTCTTCTATTATGGTTTGTGTATTGATGAATGTGATGCTTCTTGTTCGTATTCTTTTATCGACTCTTCACTCCATAAACCTGATGTCATGTTTATTGAGTTCAGTTTTCGCTTGGGGACAAGCGAAGTCTAAGCTTGGGGGGAGTTGATACGTCCATTTTGCATCACTATCTATATCATAATTTACTGTTATTCATTGATATATTTCATATTAAGAGATGATACTTATGTTATTTCATCTGTTTTTGCATGGGTGATGACTTTTGGAGCATGGACCGCTGCAGTCAGGCTTCTGATGGAAAATGGGCTGTTTGGAGGAAAAAATTCACGAAGATCAGAAAATCCAGGAAAATACATGGAAAATTCTATTTTTCCAGAAGACAAAGATTGCCAGAAGGGGGAGTGGAGATGGGCCACAGGGGGCCCACACCACCCCCTGGCGCGGGCAGTCCTAGGCAGCGCCAGCAGGTGGTGTGGCCACCCTGGCCCACTCTAGGCTCTCCCCTCTAGCGTATATTATCCCCACGGAACCCTAATACCTGGGGAGCGACCACAGAAAGATTCCGCCGCCTCTGCGGGGCTGAAAACTACAAAGAGAGAAATATCTCTCTGGCAGACAGAATTCTACCGGGGGAATGCCTTCCCGGAGAGGGGAGATCGTCGCCATCAACACCACCATCAAGCTGGACTTCATCTGGATCATCATCATCATCATCTCCACCATCATCTCCACCAGCACCTTGTTCACCACTTCATACCGCTGTAACAATTGGGTTGAATCTTGCATAGTTCTTAGGGGAAACTTTCCCGGTGTTGATTACTCCTTGTAGTTGATGATATTGAGTGAACCATTGAATTATCGTTTATGTTCAGATTCTTACATATCATTATTTCATCTCTGATCTTGATCCATATGATGTCTTGTGAGTAGTTCGTTTAGTTCTTGAGGACATGTGAGAAGTCATGTTGTTAGTAGTGCAATTGTGTTGAGAAAGATTCAATGGTTTGATATTTAAGTTATGGTGTATTTCTTCTAGTGATGTCATATGAACATCGACTACATGAAACTTCACCTATATGGGCATAGGGGAATGCATTGTGTATTTGGCTACTAATCATAGGGGTTGCCGGAGTGACAGAAACCTGAACCCCCGTTAGGAAACCTTTGCACAAGGGACGTTAGGGACTTAGATTTTAAATCTATGGTTAGGTTTCTATATTAATTACTTTCTTGTACTTGCAGATGCTTGCAAGGGGTATAATCACAAGTATTATTAGTCCTAGGAAGGTCGGTACATTAGCACAGGTTCACCCACACAACACTTAGCAAACTAAATAAAATTAATCAACTATATGAAGCGAAAGCACTTGACGATATTCTCGTGTGTCCTCGAGAACGTTTGGTCATCTTAACTAATACAACCGGCTTGTGCTTTGCTAAAGAAAGGATTGAGCCACTTGCTGCATTTATTCTTATTTTCTTTTATTTACTCGTACTTTATTTACCTGCATTATCAAAACCCCCTAAAAATTCGTTTGCTAAGTATTTACAGAGAATTCCTGCTCCAAGCCACTCGCCAACACCTTCTGCTCCTCGTTGGGTTCGACACTCTTACTTATCGAAAATACTGCGATACACCCCCTATACTTGTGGGTTTATCAATATTCTTAAACTTTATAAAATATGTCCACCAGTTTAAATCACATTCCCATGTATTAGAATATGTGGTGATGACATGTGTCAACATGATCCCATATTTTAATTGGAGAATATTGAATCTTAAGTATTTTTAATGAGTAGAAGTTACTTTTCTAAAAATAAGACAAACAAGATTAAGTATTTATTTCATGTGATTATTGTGATGATGCTAGATCATCAAGTGTGAGCCTTAGTGTGCTAAATAGAAATAGTTAAGTATTGTTTGGTGATTGTGTACCCCGTATTCATTTATAGACGATAGTACCGACCCGAGATATGAGGAGGGGTACTACCAAGAAGAAGAAGAAACTTCAACCACTGCACTACTCAAGGCAAGCTAATATTTGCAAGTCTCATACCTATGCAAGCCTAGCACTATAAGTTAACTATGCAAGTTAACACTTGCCCACTTGATAACCTAAGAAAAATGCATTAGGCATGCTTGGTTATATAACTTTGATTTTACCAATCCCAAGTTTGACTTGCAAGCTTTATTCTTTTACTTTACCAAAGTTCTTTACTTTTAGTTAGTGCTTTGTGAGTATTGGAAGAATAGTATAGATACCATAAAGAGTATAAAACTAGGCCTAACTAGTTATACTTAGATTTCATTCCAAGGCATGAGATTAGAGTTGGATAGTTACCCTTGATTAGTACCCCTCGTTAGTGAATACTCTCAACTTTAGTGGCTAGTGCTAAGCATAAAAGTTGATCACTTTAGATGGGAATACTTGGTAAAAATGATTATGAAAACCTTGGAATGATGATTCATTCTATTGAAATGTTTTGACATGTGTTGAGAAACACTAAAGGCTTTGATGATCAAAATGTTGAGTGTGAGCCTTAGCCCTTTATAAAAACCGATGGTTGGGTTCGGATGCGATACCATTCCAATTTTACCGTACAACCACAATACCTAAATTGGGTAGGGCTTAACTGGAAGTTTATATGCCTTAGTATGGGTTCCCTCGTGGAAGAGGTTGAGCTGAGGCTACCTCGTGAGTGTGAATGTCCACCTATGTAGTGCCCAGGATGGCAGATAGCCATGGCTAGGAGGCCAAGCTCATAGGGGAGGTGCCTATACTAGAGTGTGTAATTGAAAGGTTAGGGTTGATTATCCGCATACTAAGTATGATGATTCAGGGTTATCGCTGACAAATGTATCAAATTTCGTGGTGAAAGTGTACCACCTCTGTAGAGTGTCAAACTATTCGAAATAGCCGCGTCCGCGGTTATGGACAGTTGGAGTGGCCATAATGTTCCATTGTCAGATGTTTTCAAAAAATGACTTGTGAATTGAACTATGACCTTGACTTGACCACAACAGGGTTGTGGATATGAAAGCTAGGTTCCCACATAAGTGATTTAGAACATTAACTTAGTTCTCTTTACTTCTAAACTCAGTTTTAGATAAATCTGGCTTTTGCAAATGAACCTAGAGCTTAGGATTCCTACTTGAACTACCTTACTTGTTAGTGATAGTTTACGAGTACTTAAAGAGTACTCATGGCTTTGTCCCTAGCTATTCCCGTGGCCAGACTATGAGAAGGACTACCAGGATAATGGACAGCAGGACGTCTACGATAACTAGGATCATCTCCCATCATCAGCATTCCCTGTGACCCTGAAGATGGAGCCCCTAGTACGTTTCTTTTCCGCTGCTTGATTTGTATTAAGACTGGATCATGAGATCCTTTATTTGTAAGACCTTTATTATGGTTTGTAATGGATGACACACTATGGTACCAATTCTGTTATGTCTCGCAAAAACGGTAAATCTGGGATTGTGATGTATGGCATAACAAGCATATGGGATTAAAAATCCCGGTGTTGACAAAACACCTCCAACGTGTTGTTACCAACTTGGAATCCTGCACAACACAACCACATAACTTTGCCCCAACTTACTGTGAGGTTGTCAATCTTACCGGTTTTGCTGAAAACAAAGGATTAAACGTATTGTGTGGAAGATGGTAATTGCTTGCAGAAAGTAAATAGTAAACAATAAATAGTAGATAGTAGATTAATGGTAAAATAATGGACCGAGATCCATAGTTCACTAGACGTAATTCTCCTTAAGATAGATGACATGTTGGGTGAACAAATTACAGTGGGGCAATTGATAGACTCGAGAAAGCATACCATGCATATACTAATCATCTTGACTCCTATGAGATTTGATTGGGCATTACAACATTATACATAGAGCGTAATCCAACTGCATCTATGACTAATAATCCACCTTCAGGTTATCATCCGAACTCCCTCTAGTATTAAGTTGCAAGCAACAGATAATTGCATTAAGCAAAGTGTGTAAAGTAAAAAATACGATTGTCCCATGGACAAAGGATTGCTGTTTTCTCCCTAGTAGCAACAACACATTTAGTACCTTAGAGATTCCTATCACTTCCCCAGATTACTAGAGGCATGAACCCACTATCGAGCATAAATACTCCCTCTTGGAGTTGCTAGCATCTACTCGGCCAAGATAGCTACTAACAACGGAAAGCATGCAAGATCACAAATAACATAGACATGATAGAATCAATAATCAATCTGAAATAGCATCTCAATATCCATCGGATCCCCGCAAACACAACATGTAAGATTACAAATAGATGATCTTGATCATGAATGGAGCTCACAAGATCTAAACATGATAGCACAAAGGAGGAAAACCAACCATCTAGCTACTACATGGACCCGTAGTCCAGGGATGAACTACTCACCCATCACACCGGACACAGTCATGGTGATGAAGAAGGCCTCCTAGGAGATCTCTCCCCTTCGACAGGGTACCAGGAAGAGCTTCGGATCCCCCCGATCTGGGGATCGAGATGGCGGCGGCTATAGACTCTTCCGTGGATTTCTGATTGGGTCTTTGATCAGGTACTTAGGGTTTTCATTCCGAGAGGCTTTCATATGCGGAAAGGCAAGGTCGATGGAGGCTCGAGGGGTCCACACCAGGTGGCGGTGCGCCTAGGGTTGGTCGCGCCACCCTATGGTGTGGCCGCCTCGTGGCCCCTCTTCGGCTCCCCTTCGGACTCTGTTGCTTCGGGTAAAATATTGACTTTGGCTTTTTTCCGGTCCAATTCCGAGAATATTTCCTTACTAGCTTTTCTGAAACCAAAAACAGCAGAAAACAGGCAACTGGCACTGTGACATCTTGTAAATAGGTTAGTTCCAGAAAATGTATAAAAATACCTCAAAGTGTGGACAAAACATAAGAAAGTAGATACTAAACAAGCATGGAACATCAAAAATTATAGATACGTTTACACCGTATCACACCCCTATCAGCGTCAGTGGCCTACGCGCTCGGTCCGCGATCGGTCTGTCTTCCTCCTCGCCTACCGGGCCCCAGTAATGGTGCTGCTGCCTTCCAATACGCCTTTTGCAGCCGATGCGACCCGTCTGCCACGCCTCCCACCCCGCCTCCTACGCCACCGCTTGCATTCAATGGCCGCACCACCTCACTGCTGATAAAACCCCACATACTTCCTTGTGTCTGATCCATCCTTGCATCCCCCTCTCCCGTATTTCCCAACCACCCAAAATGGCTGGCCATGGAGTGATACCCCGGAGACGGAGCCGCCGTGAATGGGTTTGGTCGCCGATCCTTGCACGTCCATGAGGCGCGCGTGCTATGGGTGACGGAGCGGCTGCATCCTCAGTGCCGGTAGTCGGCCCGTCCCGCCGCCCCCATGGGCAGGCGCAGTAGGCGGAGATCTACCGCCACTACTAGGAGGTCCTCTCGTCGGAGGAGCATGATGACCCGGCCTAGGATCCCGACAACATGGAGGCGTGGCCTGCGTTCTTCGAGCCCCAGCACCAGGACCGCCTCGCCGCCTACGACAGAAATAGCCCCCGCCTGCTGAACAAAAACATCAAAGGGCGGACCCGCTGGTGGAGCTGCGAGGCCGGTCGCTATCCTGGGTCCTCGAGCACACCGCCGCAGGTAACAACCTGCCGTTGACGATGCCGCCTCGTCACGCTGCCCAGACCAGTGGTGGGTGCCATGCCACGCTGTTCGATCTTCCTCCATGTTGTCCTCGTCGTGGTCTTCATCGTTCTCAGCCTGCTACTCCCCATACTCCACACTGTCCCCGCGCGTCTTTGCTATCCTCGTGCTGGTGAAGGATGTGTATGAGGAGGCTCCTTTGGCGCGCCGGTGCTCCGGACGGTGCGAGCTGTCTCCTCCCCGTGGCCGCTTGCGCCTGGGTGCGCCCCAGCGCCAGGTGAAGAAGGAGTGGACGCCATCGCCGGAGTACAAGGCGGTCGCCCTCTAGCTGAAGATCAACGAGGACCTAGAGGAGTTTATGGGCCAGTGCGTCATCGAGCACGCCTCCGACGAGGCCGTAACGCCAGCGATAGATGACTTCACGAAAGGATGGTCCATGGAGGAGTACGAACGCGAGGAGGCAGAGCGAGCATGTCGTCTCGGCATTTTTGTCTACCTTGGGGGCGACGACGATGGGCCGGGCTAGTCGAGCTGGCGCGGCGATCTGGGCCAGGGCTGCAGCACCATGACACCGCCGAAGCAGGAGGCCAGCGACGATGACGACGACAACTACGCGGTGGCGATGTACCGTAGCCTTGGACGAGGCGGACGTGGCCATGGCCACCATTAGGGTTTAGTTTTTTAAAATTTTGTACAAACATGTTTGAACTACAGTAATATCACGTGTTTTCATATTTTCAAATGTTTGAATATTTTGTATAGGGATATGGCTAGGAAGCAGCACCCCCCCCCAAATCGTAAACCAATCCGGCGCACCCCATATGGGCCAAAATTGGGCCGCGCCGGACGCCGTATGGGGGGACGAGTGGAGATGCTCTAACAACTTGAAATAAATAAAATTCAAGTAATAAACACTTTAGTAAAACTTATTAACATAGATAAACATAAATATAAGTGATATTCCAATTTCTAAAAATGTTTGGAAAAGAAATATTAAAATTAAAAAAATTGATATTTAAAAATAATAAAAACTAAAAAAAATCAAATTCGATTCTTTATTACTTAAAGTCCTAAAAAATAAAACCAATTTATCTAAATTCAAGTAAAACACAATTAGGTTAGATAAAAAATGATAATAAAATAGTCTCAAAGGAGATCTTTCTTCAAAATTCCTTTTGCTAAAAAGTAAGAAAGTTAAAAACTAAACTATTTCCATAGAATCTTAAAACAACTTAAAAGAATTCTTAAGAAATAATTACTCACTAGTTACAAATAAGCATGCCAAACCTTGTTATAATATTGAGCTTTAAAGGAAGTAATGAATGCTTAAACTCTATTTTACTGAGTGAAGTAAACTTGAACCTAAAAAAATCCTTAAGAAATCACCAAACCAACACTAAGACAAAAACTCTAAAAAAATCAACAAGGATTTAGTACCAAGGGATTCAAATGCTTGTATTTCATATACTATGCTTCCCATCATATTGACATCTTTAAACATTAGTCCTTACCAGACCGATGATGCTACACTTTCACTTGGATCTTATGATGATAGAAGATGCTGATTTCACGACCTGCAATACAAAGGCAAGTTCATCCTTGCACAACCCTTGTGAGACTAGGATTGCATGCAATTTTCAAGTGCAGTCTTGCATGTCCTTCGAATTTACTTTACAAAAACCCTTTTCAAAACTCTATCACCTACATTAAAAGAAAACTACCGTTTTATAAATGAAATGAAATGTGAAATGGTGGGCAACGGAATCATGGATTGGAATATATGGTTGGGAAGCTATGTGGTGGAGATTATATTGTACCGAGACAATTAGGACTTAACACCAATGTGGTTAGTGATTCAAAGCACCGTATAAACCGTGCTAACACAGATCCTAGAATGGGACATGCAAAAAAGCTAGACCTTTTTCCTTTCGCATGTCCTCGTATCCTAAGTCAGGTTGAGATCCACAGTGGAGATCAGTAGGTGGGAGCCCATGGCATCCCTATCATGTGTTCTAGGGTAACGACTTAGCATATTAGAAGGGAGGGTAATTGGCCGTAGGTCTCTTGACCGAAACTTATTACAAAGGGTGGGCACACGTGGTTATGGCGAAGGCTAGTGATTGGATAGTTTTTAGACTTGGCGTCATACCCACGTAAGTGTGAATGGGGATATACTCCTAGTCGTGCAACAAGGGTAAAAACATTTGTGGGTAAAGTAGTGCGCCTCTCGAGAGTGTATAAACGTGTCATGATACTTCCTATCTTGGGAAAGGATTACGATCGTAGCATGGAAAGGAACTCCATGAAGTCCTCACAACCCGTGAAGACTATCATACATAGAATTTTATAAACTAAAACTTACGGATGATGTCCAGTCCGATTTTCAAAACCTCCAAAAGCCTAGGATGTCCAATCCACGTCTGTAGATAGTACATCAAACAACCACATAGTTAGAACTTGCTGAGTATGCACGTACTCAATATTGTAGGGTTATTGCAGCAGGTAACAAAAAATTAACTATGCATAACGCCCTAAATGCCCAAGGATCTATCGAGAAGTAATGCAGTAATGGAGGAAGACAGTGGTAATGTATCTTTGAAGACCGAGAGATTGTTATGCTCATGCAGGAGCGTGGATGATGTAGTTGTACCTATCCGACCTTAAGGTCACGAAGCTCATCGCACGTCACCCCTTGTCCAGGTCCTTGTCCAATGCCGCGGTTGCTATAAGTGTATCTCCCCCAAGGTATCACACACATACGATGCAATACAATGACCCCTGAACTCTTTGATGCCTGTTGGGATTGTGGAAGTAGACCTCCTGGCGGAATCCCTGCAGCACACGACGTGCCACATATGCGTTGACTTTGCGCGTACAGTCTTTGCTTGGGACCGTGCCACCGCGAAGCCAACTAGAGAGAGAGGGATATTCTAGCCTCAGAGAATATCTTATCTCGGTGTTATCGTTTTGTTTAATCCCACCAATGGGCACCCCTTTATATAGGAGGAGGGGGTGTGCCCTCCCCATTAGGTTAGCCATGTCGGACTAATAAACTAAAGGAAATACAAGGAAAAACTCGTACAGCCGGATGGGCCGATTTCCCAGCCCATCAAGCAAACAGAGCAAAAGCAGCAACATGAAGCGCCTGCCTGCCCTTCCCGCGTGAAAGCGGTTTGCCTGGCCCGGCCTGGCGCGTGCCGGCCCGTCTCCACGGCACCCTCGTGTGGCAGCAAGTGAGCGGTCGGGTGGGCCGCAACTAGCCCACCTCGTGCCCGCCTATGCACGCTAGCGCTCGCCCGCGAGCGGCTGCGAGTATCTGTCGCCCACCTCGCGTGGGCCGCCAGTCCCACAAGAAGCAGTGGCTATTTTTCTACTTTTCCTTTATCCTTTTCTAGGGTGACTTCCCCTAGGTCAATTCCTTCTGGGGTTTTGGCCTAATTTGGAAGTTGCCCTATAAATTTCAATTTAAATATTTATTTATAATATATTAATTCATAGTTAACATATAATAAATGCATATATTAAATTATCATTTATCCAAAACTCCTTTTGGCCTTTTTCCTTTTCTTCTTTTTTGAACAACTTCGGATCTCTTTGGGACGATTCCAGTTTCTCTCTCTTTCATGATTCCATCTCGTAGGAGGATCTCCAAGCGTCATATCGCCCTTAAGCGTGTTTCCCTATGGTTCAGGAATAATATAGACATGATCCATATCAAGGATCAATAGAGGGACCGGATGCCCATGTGACCCCTATGCACTCCACGAATCTCCATTGTGTTGAACCTAAAACGACATATCTAATTCCCTTGTTCATGATACAAGACTTGTCCGAGATTTGATCATTGGTATCACAATACCTTGTTCAATCTCGTTTCCAACAAGTACTGTTTTACTCGTTCCCATGAAATACCATTCCCATGACCAAGTCATGTGTTGCGGAACATGGATGTAATTCATTGAGTGGGCCCAATTGTATCTTCCCGTCACACAAGAGAACAATTCCTGATCTTGAAGCATATTGCCTCTACATATGCTCCTTCGGACACCCAACATGCACCTTTATGGTCACCCTTTCATGAGATGATGGTTGATACGGTTAAAGCATCCTTCGATAATAGTGATTGATATGATCTCACAGTCTAAGGATTAGGACAATCTGTTTCTGACTATTGCAACGTGAACTAAGTGACATGACCGTGTTGCACAATCATTAGTGGGAAGTGTCCATCACATCATTCTAGATGATATGACTTCATTGTTAGTGACTTTTGTTTAGCCCATGATCAGGAAACCTTGATCATCGTCCGCCCAATGATCTAGTTGAATAGAGGCTACTGGGACCTGGTTTTGTTTGTATACCACACTTGTATCAATGTTTCCGCTTGATACAGTTATAGCATGATATAAAACTATTATGAACTAATGAGATATGACAATAATACCCTTTTATTATTTGCCTCTAGGGCATATCTCCTTCAGTCTCCCACTTGCACTAGGGTATAAATAATCTAGTTGCATTGCTACTAGTCATAAACCATATCTCATATGCGTTTATTGATCATGCTTGCTCATGGAGGACTTCCTATCCTAAATCTTTTTCACTAGATTCATAAGGTCCTATTTTGCAAACCATTAATGTCAACTATTTTGACATTCACACCATTATCATATAATGTGTTTTAGCATTTTGATAAAGTGAGACTTCTGTTTTCTAGCTTATACAATGACGATCTATTAGTCAATAGAACTTTTAAGATGTCATATATAACTATAAAACACACTTAGTTGAAAGTCGAACTTTCACTAGACCAAAATTATACTTGCTAATATTGAAGTATCCTAATACTTCTATTGTTTATGTAAATTTTAAGCAAAGTGTAACACTTTCACTCTGATGTCCAACCACGCTTTTGCTGCGTTCAAACTTAAATCTGATTCAGTGATTCAAAAATCACTCTAGAATATTTTTCTTCATAACTAAGAACATAGGTCACGTTATGTCAAGTATAAAAACCATAGGTTTTATCTTGGAAAAACTATTACCAAGGCATAGTTGATACAGTGCATCCCTTTTCCCTGTTTTAACCATTGTCATAAACACCGAGTCATTACTCAATACTTCTCCTAATCGTTCAAGTAAGAACCATTTTTTTCTTAAATCCATTCTGAACTCTTTTCAGAATCTCAACTAGTTCCTTCTGAGCACTTTTAGTATTCTCCAAGCATTTTGATATTTAATGTCCATCAAATATCCTGGTCCAATAAAATAGATCCACTATATTTAATTCAAGTTGAGTTTCATCCATCTAATGATCTAATCATTCCTAATACCAAACACATTGTTCACTCATATGTCGATTACACATTCAAGAACATTGTCACGCTCCCACTCAAATATTTCATCAATATTTGATATTCTAGGATGTAACTCATCTCCCACTCAAATATGTCATCCACATATTCTATTTGGAAAACTTCTTAGCTCCCACTAAACTTGTAGACTTTTCTTGATAATTCTGGCAAATCCAAAATTCTTTGATCTTACATCAAATTGAGAAGTTTCTACTACAAGACGTCAGCAATTCCTGATTGATCAAAACCTGCATGTTGTACCAATTACAACCTTTCTCTTCATACACTTTAAGACTTTGAAGTTTTGATCAGTCCTTTGCTAATTTCATGACTCTAGGTCATTTATTGTACTTGGGTACATCAATCTTTCTTTGTAGTTCGTAGGTATGTCTTATTCCAATAATAGGACAAGTGAATCAAGAATGGAATTCTACAACTGGAAGAACCCTTATGATCATATCATTCTAGTTTCCCTCTATTTGTAAAGTTTGTTTCTAGAACATATTCCGTTTTACATTCTTGACAATTCGGAGGTAAGGTCATAACCTTTTGCTTACACTTTTGCCTTTCCACTAACACTTCTATAAGAACCTTTTCTCAAAAGAAGTACCTCACTCAGACAATACAAACTTTGTCTTCTTTGGGTATTAGTTTGGAATTTGTATTCATAGTCTTACTAAGAATGTTCCGCAAAGACTTACTATTCGCAACGATCTTGAACCATTGAGGTCTCTTGAAACTCGAGCTTTTCGTATCTCATATGGTGCTATTTCCATGAATCATTAGATGTTCCAAATACTTTTGAGTGTTTACTAATTCAATCTTTAACTCTAATTCCAAACGTTAAACCATTCGAAGATCATTTGGACCATATGTATCTTATATACTATGATTATGATGCTTTAGACACATCAATACTATTTGATTAGTCCAATCACCATAACTCGTGAAACCGTTTTTCACAAGTCCCTTATATGCCAATTTGCTATTGACTTGAATTCATAATCACTTTGATCAAATCACAAAGACTTTGGAATTGTTGTTAATCTTATACCTATTTCATTCTGAAATCATTTGAACAATTCAAATAGTCTCAAACTTGTGTTTCATTAAGCAAATACACATGTTTACTCAAACTCACCATGAAGTTTATACAATAACGATTTCCATTATCTACTGAAAATACGATACATCATATGTATAAAATTCAACACTTCTTCGCATATCACCGTTTTACCAGAATGCGGAGTTTTAGTCATTCTGCCCAACGAGGCATGGTTTTGCAAAGTCTCTAGATCTAATATCTAAGACCTCGATCTTCATTAACATGAAAAACATGCAGTAACCACAATGACTTAAACAACAGTGTTATTCAATATTTAAGCTTGAATATCTTTTGGCAATTTTCATAAACGTCCTTTTATCATAAAGATACAAACTAGAATAACTTGTTCATAATCCCAATGTGAATTTTCATAAAAACAGAACAACTAAATTATTTCTTGTTAATATGAATAACCGTCTCACAGTAAGCAAGACACACTCAAAAGTTTCACAAACTTGATTATGAAGCTTTTATTCAAATCTACTAATACTAATGATAAACTTCGAGTGAAGGAGTATTGTCGGCCATCAACTAGCTTGCTTGCTATCATCACACCATCAGTGCCCCCGTTCCATTCTGCAACACTCGCACGGAGGGTCCTGTTTTCACTAAACCAAGATCAAGTATCCAATACTTGAAACCTGGATAAGCATTTCATGGAAATGTTTATTCCTTGTATATCACATATACACTTTCTGTTGACGATGATCCCAGCTTTTGGGTTCAACCTTGACGAAGGTATTGTTGGGTCCGCAGCATAGAAAACAAAAAATTTCCTACGATGAGAACTATACTCCATGATCTATCTACTAGATACAGAGCAACGGGTGGACATACATCCATGGAGAACTTACCCTCGAAGACAACGAGTTTTGTTAACGAGTAGGAACTCGTGGTTGATGTAGTCGTACGCTTGCCGATCTCAAGATCGTGTGGAAGTCCGAGCGCCGCAAATCAGCAGCGCATCCGTCCTCGCACACACGTTCAAGCCACCGGACAACCTCCACCTCCTCGCTCCAGCGAATCAGCGGAAGCAGCAACTCCTTCCAGACGCAAGGCCACCGGGAACATGTATCTCGCTAATCCGAGACCATGGGGAAATATCTAGAGGGGGAGAGAGATCCTTCATGAGGAGGTGTGGTTTGTGAGAGGGGAGAGGGGGGATTTATATAGGAGGGAGGGAGACCCCTCCCCTCCCATAGCCGGCGCATGAGGGGGGGGACTCCTCCCCTCCTTCATTCATGTGGTGAACTTCCACTCACATAAACATGGCCTCCACCCAAAATCCCACTCACATGTATTTAATTTCCACCAAATTAAATGCAACTCTCAATTAATAAAACTCTTTTATTTATTTTATTCAGAATTTTGTTAATTACTTTAATTAACAAACATTCACATAAAACCCTTTGCAACATTTCAATATCACATGTAGAACCACTTTCTGCAATTTCACCCGAAACAATTCCGGTTTCTATCGAAACAATTCCTGTTTCTATCGAAACATTTCCTTCGCTTTGCAAACCTTTTGTCTGGAACATATGTGCTCCTAAATGGTGTCCGGAAACCCTTAAGTGTGTCACCCTATGGTTCGCGAATAATGCAGACATGATTGAGACTCCTCTCAGATCAATAATCAGAAGCGGGACCTGGAGATCCATACTGACTCCTGCATATTCAACGATGACTTCTGTGATCGTGAGAACCTTTAACGTCAGCAATTTAATCCCTTTGTCTCATGATATAATACATGTCCGAGATTCGATCATCGGTATCCAAATACCTAGTTTGATCTCGTTACCGACATGCACTCTTTTCTCGTTCCCGTGATATAACATTCTAGTGATCACATCACTTGCTTGCAAGCTATCTTAATGTGATATCACCGAGAGGGCCTAGAGTATATCTATCCGTCATCGGGATTGACAAATTCCAATCTTGATCCATGAGCCTCAACATAACACCTTCATAGCACTGAACCCACCTTTATGGTCACCCTGTTACGGTTTGACGTTTGATGTTATCAAGATACTCTTCCGGTGTTAGCAATTAACATGATCTCATGGTCTAAGGACTAAGACTACTTTGTATGATGTTATAGCAACATAAACATAATGACTTGATCGTAATGCTATACTTCGGATGAATGTTCATCACATCATTTCACAAATGCTGTGACATTGTTATTAACAACATCCAATGTCCATGATCAGGAAACTTTGATCATCCTGTTAATCAACAAGCTAGTCTATAAGAGAGGCATAGCTAGGAACCCTTTTTGTTTATTAAACACACATGTATTGATGTTTCCTATCAATACAATTATAGCATGCAAAATAAACATCTATCATATACAAGGAATACATAATAACAACTTTATTATTGCCTCTCAGGGCATATTTCCTTCAGTCTCCCACTTGCACTAGAGACAATAATCTAGTTTACATAGTGATAAATCTAACACCCATGGAGTTCTGGTGTTGATCATGTTTTGCCCTAGGGAGTACTTTAGTCAACGAATCTGCTACATTCAGGTCCGTGTGCACTTTACAAATCTTTATATCTCCATCCTTGACATGCTCGTGGATGGAGTGAAACCGACGCTTAATATGCTTGGAATTCTTGTGAGACCTTGGTTCCTTGGCATTTGCTATGGCTCCATTGTTGTCACAATAGATCACCATTAGGTCCAACGCACTAGGAACCACACCTAGTTCAGTTATGAAATCCTTCATCCAAACCGCTTCCTGTGTCGCTTCTGAAGCAGCAACATATTCCGCCTCCGTCGTTGATCCAGCTACCACAGGTTGTTTGGAGCTCCTCCAACTAACTGCTGCTCCGTTCAAGAGAAATACGTATCCGGATTGAGACTTAGAGTCATCCGGATCAGTGTCAAAGCTAGCATCGACATAACACTTAGCGACTAGCTCTTCTTCACCTCCGTATACAAGAAACATATCTTTAGTTCTTCTCAAGTACTTAAGGATGTTCTTTGCCGCTATCCAGTGTTCCGAACCTAGATCAGATTGGTACCTACTAGTCAAACTAATAGCATGTGCCACATCTGGTCTTGTACATAGCATGGCATACATTATAGATCCTATGGCTGAGGCATAGGGGATCTTATACATTACCTCTCTCTCTTCCACCGTAGCCGGACTTTGAGTCTTACTCAATGTCTTGCCTTGCAGCATAGGTAAGAACCCCTTCTTACTTCCGCCCATATTAAACTTCTTTAATATCTTATCAAGGTATGTACTCTGCGATAGCCCAATTAGGCGTCTTGATCTATCTCTATAGATTTTAATGCCTAATATATATGAAGCTTCACCAAGGTATTTCATCGAAAATTTGCTGTTTAGATAACTTTTAACACTGTTTAAAAGATCTATATCATTTCCAATCAATAATATGTCATCCACATATAATATCAGAAATGCCACATTGCTCCCACTCACTTTCTTGTAAATACAAGCCTCTCCATAAGTTTGGACAAATCCAAACTCTTTGATCACCTCATCAAAGCGGAGATTCCAACTCCGGGATGCTTGCTTCAGTCCATAGATGGATCGCTGAAGTTTGCACACCTTATCAGCATCCTTAGGATCGACAAAACCCTTAGGTTGTATCATATACAACTCTTCTTCAATATTACCATTGAGGAATGCAGTTTTGACATCCATCTGCCATATTTCATAATCGAAATATGCAGCAATTGCTAACATAATCCTAACCGACTTAAGCATCGCTACGGGAGAGAATGTCTCATCGTAGTCAACTCCTTGAATTTGTCGAAACCCCTTTGCGACAAGTCGAGCCTTATAGATGGTTACATTACCATCAGCATCCGTTTTTCTTTTGAAAATCCCTTTATTCTCAACGGCCTTTCGATCGTGAGGTAAGTCCACCAAGGTCCAAACCTGGTTTTCGTACATGGATTTCATCTCGGATTTCATGGCTTCTAGCCATTTGTTGGAATCAGGGCTCATCATCGCTTCTTCATACGTCGTAGGGTCATCTATTTCATCAATCATGAAATTCATAACAGGATTGCCGTACAGTTCAGGAGCTGCACGTATCCTGCTTGACCTGCGAGGTTCGGTAGTGTCCTCTTTCGGAGTTTCATGATCAATATCATTAGCTCTCTCTTCATTAGGTGAAGTCAACTCCGAAACAACTTCCGGTGCTACGCTACTCGCCATTTCATGAAGAGAAGGTTCAATAACCTCTTCTAGTTCTACCTTCTGACTACTCACACCTTTCGCGAGAAACTCCTTCTCAAGAAAGGATCCATTCTTGGCAACAAAGACCTTGCCCTCGGATCTATGATAGAAGGTATACCCAATCGTTTCCTTAGGGTATCCTATGAAGATGCATTTTTCCGCTTTGGGTTCGAGTTTATCCGGTTGAAGTTTCTTCACATAAACATCACATCCCCAAATTTTAAGAAATGACAGCTTAGGTTTGTTTCCAAACCATAATTCATATGGTGTCTTTTCAACGGATTTAGATGGTGCCCTATTTAAAGTGAATGCAGCGGTTTCCAGTGCATAACCCCAAAATGACAGTGGCAAGTCAGTCAGAGACATCATAGATCGAACCATATCCAATAAAGTACGATTACGACGTTCTGACACACTATTACGTTGTGGTGTTCCGGCAGGCGTGAGTTGTGAAACTATTCCACAGTCTTTCATATGTGTGCTAAACTCGTAACTAAGATACTCTCCTCCACGGTCGGACCGCAGTAATTTGATCTTTCTGTTATGATGATTTTCCACTTCATTCTAAAATTCTTTGAACTTTTCAAAGGTTTCAGACTTATGTTTCATCAAATAGATATACCCGTATCTACTCAAATCATCCGTGAAAGTAACAAAATAACGATACCCACCTCGCGCCGACACACTCATTGGTCCACACACATCAGTATGTATGATTTCCAATAAATCTGTCGCCCGTTCCATTGAACCTGAAAACGGCGTTCTAGTCATCTTGCCCATAAGGCATGGCTCACATGTATCAAATGATTCAAAATCAAGTGATTCCAAAAGTCCATCAGAATGGAGTTTCTTCATGCGTTTAATGCCAATATGACCTAGACGGCAGTGCCACATATATGCAGATATATCATTATCAAGTTTAATCCTTTTAGCATCAATATTATGAATATGCGTAATACTACTATCGAGATCCAATAGAAATAAACCATTCAACACAGGTGCATGACCATAAAAGATATTATTCATATAAATCGAACAACCATTGTTTTCAGACTTAAACGAATAACCACTTTGCATCAAACATTATCCGGATACAATGTTCATGCTCAGTGCAGGCAGCAAATAACAATTATTCAGGTTTATAACTAATCCCGGCGGCATATGGAGAGGCAGCGTTCCGACGGCGATCACATCAACTCTTGATCCATTGCCAACCCGCATCGTAACCTCATCCCTTGCTAGTTGTCGCTTGTTCCGCAGCCCCTGAACCGAGTTACATATATTAGCAACCGATCCCGTATCAAATACCCAGGTGCTACTGCGAGTACTAGTCAAGTACACATCAATAACATGTATATCACATATACCTTTGTTTGCCTTGCCGGCCTTCTTGTCCGCCAAATACTTGGGGCAGTTGCGCTTCCAATGGCCAGTCCCCTTGCAATAGTAGCACTCGGTGTTAGACTTAGGGCCAGCTCGGGGTTTCTTTTCAGGCGCGGCAACAGATTTGCCGCCCTTCTTTCCCTTCTGCTTGCCTTTCTTGTCCTTCTTGAAACCGGTGGTCTTATTGATCATCAACACTTGATGTTCTTTACTAATCTCCACTTCTGCAGTCTTAAGCATTGATAGAAGCTCGGGAAGAGACTTCTTCATGCCCTGCATATTATAGTTCATCACGAAGCTCTTGTAGCTAGGTGGCAGAGATTGGAGAACACGATGTATGCCTAAGTCATTGGGAATCGTTATTCCCAAGGACACAAGCTTATCGGCGTACCCAGACATTTTGAGTACGTGCTCACTAATGGAGCTGTTCTCTTCCATCATGCAGCTAAAGAACTTTTCAGAAGCATTATAACTCTCCACGGCAGCATGGGTATCGAAAATCATTTTCAATTCTCCCATGGTATCAAAGGCATTGCCATTTTCGAAACGTTTTCGAAGTTCTGGCTCTAGCCCATACAGTATGCCGCAATGAACTAAGTTGTGGTCGTCCTGACGAGTTATATAGACGTTCTTTTCCTCGTCAGGGGCATAAGGAGCTGGTGGGGGGCCTAGCGGCGCCTCTAGCACATATTGCTCTTGTGCAACAGTGAGGAGAATCCTCAAATTCATAGCCCAGTTGGTGAAGTTGCTACCATTCGTAGCAAGCTTCTCTTTCTCCATGAACACATTGAAATTAAAAGCAGGTGGTGCCATCTACAACAGAATTTGTAAAATATATTTAGACTAAGTTTATGATAGATTGAGTTCAATTAATCCAAATTACTAATGAACTCCCACTCAAAAACGACATCCCTCGTGTCCTTTTGGTGATTACATGAACCAAATCCACTACACCAAGTCCGATCATCACGTGAGTCGGTGTAGCTTCAAAGGCGAGCATCTATATGGGCATCATATCAACTATATGACTCATGCTGAACCTTTCAGTCCGTGTTCCGAGGCCATGTCTGTACATGCTAGGCTCGTCAAGTAAGAACCTTAGTATTCGCGTGTGTAAAACTGTCTTACACCCGTTGTATGAAAGCATAGAGTCGAGAACACCCGATCATTATGTGATGCCTCAAAACACGATCCAAAAAACGGTGCATACTTAAGGAAGAACACATTTTATCTTGATATCTAAATGAGGGATCATCTTATAATGCTACCAAAAGCGCCAAACTAGCAATATAAGATGCTAACATCTAATGTGTGAAGTGAGGTGATATGGTCCATGCATTTGATATCTATCACTTGCATCGTGGTATGATCTCTATCATTCCTTTGTCTGTAAGGCCAAGGTCTATGGAACTTACACGTTGACTGTGTTGTAAGAGTATCTACCATACATCTACTTACAACAATACCATATCAATACACTAGCCCAGCAACGATCTAAACTAGACGACTCTAATTTATCAATTGCAAGTTTTACGTGGCTTAGGGCTTTTAGAGATAGAACCGTTCTCACCCACGAACATGAACCACAACGAGGATAACTAAGTTATTAGCAATTCGTTGTAAATCAGATATTGACTATAGTACGAGAGACAGACACCCGCCAGCCACTTATGTAAAACAAGTTGCATGTCAGTCGTGGAACCGGTCTCATGTACGATGACATGTAAGGTTGGTCCGGGCCGCTTCATCCCACTATGCCACCAATATTGAAATTACATAGAAGATGCAATAACATGATCATCATCGCCCACATATCAACATATGTGTACTACCCGTGCTAAGCACCTACGCATAGATCAGGCTCTGATACCACTGTTGGGTCCGCAGCATACAAAACAAAAAAAATTCACATAAAACCCTTTGCAACATTTCAATATCACATGCAGAACCACTTTCTGCAATTTCACCCAAAACAATTTCGGTTTCTATCGAAACAATTCCTGTTTCTATCGAAACATTTCCTGCGCTTTGCAAACCTTTTGTCTAGAACATATGTGCTCCTAAATGGTGTTTGGCAACCCTTAAGTGTGTCACCCTACGGTTCGCGAATAATGCAGACATGATTGAGACTCCTCTCAGATCAATAATCAGAAGCGGGACATGGAGATCCATACTGACTCCTGCATATTCAATGATGACTTCTGTGATCGTGAGAACCTTTAACGTCAGCAATTTAATCCCTTTGTCTCATGATATAATACATGTCCGAGATTCAATCATCGGTATCCAAATACCTAGTTTCATCTCGTTACCGACATGCACTCTTTTCTCGTTCCCGTGATATAACATTCTAGTGATCACATCACTTGCTTGCAAGCTATCTTAATGTGATATCACCGAGAGGGCCCAGAGTATATCTATCCGTCATCGGGATTGACAAATTCCACTCTTGATCCATGAGCCTCAACATAACACCTTCATAGCACTGAACCCACCTTTATGGTCACCCTGTTACGGTGTGACGTTTGATGTTATCAAGATACTCTTCCGGTGTTAGCAATTAACATGATCTCATGGTCTAAGGACTAAGACTACTTTGTATGATGTTATAGCAATATAAACATAATGACTTGATCGTAATGCTATACTTCGGATGAATGTTCATCACATCATTTCACAAATGCTGTGACCTTGTTATTAACAACATCCAATGTCCATGATCAGGAAACTTTGATCATCATGTTAATCAACAAGCTAGTCTATAAGAGAGGCATAACTAGGAACCCTTTTTGTTTATTAAACACACATGTATTGATGTTTCCTATCAATACAATTATAGCATGCAAAATAAACATCTATCATATACAAGGAATACATAATAACAACTTTATTATTGCCTCTCAGGGCATATTTCCTTCAGGTATCACGATGGTCACAGAGAGTCATATCTTCTCTACCGTCGGATTCATCAGGGAAATCTTCCAGGGGTTCACAAAGGATATAGAGGAGATGGTTTTCTATGAGGATCCTACTAAAACATTGGTACTAGTCGATGAAATTCGACCCATCTACCTTTAAGTTTCTTCCTGTTCATTAGTGGACTAAATAAGTCCGGAACTAAGGGAATGGCGATAATCTACAAGATATTTGTAAAAGGAATTAGCCCAAGTTCATAATATGGAGTTCAAACGAACTCCCACTTAAACTATCATCCCTAAAGAAAGTTTTAGTGATTACACGACCCCTTTTCTCCACATCATCCCCGATTGTCATGGTCTTTGATGTGGGTTCTAGGGTGGACTTTATCGTCTGATCACATCATCCATGTGACTCGTGCTTGATCTTTCGATCGTTGTGTTACGAGGCCATATCTACATATGCTAGACTCACCAACTCAACCTTAGTGTATTAGCTGTGCAACAAGGTTTACACCCACTGTATGCAAACACATGTATGTCTGACACCCAATCGTCACGGCCTGCCTCATAACAAAGAACTTTCTTGGTGGTGCACACTAATGGAGAACACTTTTTCGTTGGTATTTAATTAGGGATCATCCTATTTAAATGCTACCGTGTATCTAATACCAACACTCAAACAAGATGCAAACAAAGATTAAATCATATATAATCATATGTGACGTGACATGGTTGTCTTTCCGCTCCATGATCTCTATTAGGTGCTCCGGCTTGGCGCCAAGTCCATAACGCCATCAGTCTGGTCGTTCATCATCGCGATGATTACTACTATACGACTTAACAATAGGAAAAGTAAACTACTGTACCTTTTCATGTCTTGCAACCATATCACATCACAAAGCATTCCCTGGAACATAAAGTTAGACGCGTCTACTCTAACTATTGCAGATTTTACGTGGTTGTTAAGGCTTTCACGATAAAACCGTTTCTACCTACGAACTTCCTACCACAACATGGATACAATAGGTGTCGCTACTACACCCCTTTTAGGGCCTTCCTTTGTAGATGACATATCAACTACTATGAGAGAGACAGACACCCGCTAGCCACTTATACGGTACAAACCATATGTCGAGCATGGAACCAGTTTTGCGTAGGATTACACGTAAGGTCGGTCCGGGCCGCTTCATCTCACAGTACCGCGATATAAACAAATACACGTGGGAATGTAACAACTAGGGTATCGATGCCCATACTTTGCATGTGTCTATCCATACTAGCATACTAATTATAGATCAGGCTCTGATACCACTTTAGGATTTCCGCAGCAGATAACAAAAAAATTAACTATGCAGAATGCCCTGAATGACCAAGGATCTATCTAGAAGTAATGTGATACATTGCAAATGTATCTATAATTTTTGATGTTCCATGCTTGGTTTTATCTACTTTCTTGTGTTTTGTCCACACTTTGGAGTACTTTTCATATGATTTCTTGGACTAACCTATTAACAAGAGCCACAGTGCTAGCTGCCTATTTTCTGCTGTTTTTGGTTCCAGGAAGTCAGAAAATGAATATTCTCGGAATTGGATGGGACAAAAGCCAAAGTCGCTATTTTACCGGAAGACATCTGGAGCCAGAATACGAGACGGAGAAGGGTTGGGGCCCGGCCACACCACCCTGGCCGCGTGGCCAGGCCTAGCCCGCGCCAGGGGGTGGTCTGGCCGACCCCAGCACCCCCTCGGCCTCTCCTCCCGCCATATATTCCCTTCGGTACCAAAACCGTAAGCACCCGATTAAAAATCCACGAAAGAGTCTGTAGCCGTGGTCATCTCCATCCCTAGATCGGGAGGGATCTGAAGCTCTTCCCAGCACCCTGCAAGAGAGGGGTATTCACCCTAGAGGCCTTCTTCATCATCATGCAAGCCTCCGATGTGATGCGTGAGTAGTTCATCTCTGGACTACGGGTCCATGTAGTAGCTAGATGGCTGGTTCTCCTCCTTTGTTCTTTCATGTCTAGATCTTGTGAGCTCCGTTCATGATCAAGATCATCTATTTGTAATCTGCATGTTGTGTTTGCGGGGATCCGATGGATATAGAGAGCTATTTCAGATTGATTATTGATTCTATCATGTCTTTGTTATTTGTGATCATGCATGCTTTCCGTTGTTAGTAGCTATCTTGGCCAAGTAGATGCTAGCAACTCCAAGAGTTAGTATTTATGCTCGATAGTGGGTTCATGCCTCTGGTAATCTAGGGAAGTGACAGAAATCTCTAAGGTACTAGATGTGCTGTTGCTACTAGGGATAAAACAACAATCCTTTGTTCATAGAACAATCGTATTGTTTACTTTACACGCAATTTGTAAAGCAATAATATGTTGCTTGCAACTTAATACTAGAGGGGGTTCGGATGATAACCTGAAGGTGGATTATTAGTCATAGATGCAGTTGGATGGCGGTCTATGTATAATGTTGTAATGCCCAATCGAATCTCAAAGGAGTCAAGATGATTAGTATATATGTATGCTTTCTCAATGTTTGTCAATTGCCCCACTGTAATTTGTTCACCCAACATGTTATCTATCTTAAGGAGAGCCACCTCGAGTGAACTATGGACCCCGGTCCTTTCTTTTACATACAATCTACAAACTGTTTACTGCTTTGTGTTTACTTTCTGCAAACTATTACTTCCTTCCATTCGATACGTTTAATCCTTTGTTTTCAGCAAAACCGGTGAGATTGACAACCTCATCGCAAGTTGGGGACATAGTTCTGTGGTTGTGTTGTGCAGGTCTCCACGTTGCTACTAGCACCGGTAGTGCGTCCTGCCAAGGCTCAGCTAGCAACACCTTTGGGGTGTTTCCTTGCTCCTACTGGTTCGATAACCTTGGTTTCATAACTGACAGAAACTTACTTATGTGCTCGTCATACCTTCCTCTTGGGGTTCCCTAACGAGCTCATCAATCACGAGCCATCATAATGCAGTAACGGAGCAACACAGTGGTAACGTACCTTGAAGACCGAGAGAGTGTTACGCTCATGCAGGATCGTGGATGATGTAGTCGTACCTGCCCGACCTCAGGGTCGCGAAGCTCCTCGCACGTCACCCCTTGTCTAGGTACTTGTACGATGGCCCGGTTGCTACAAGTGCAGCTCCCCTGAGTTATCACACACATACGGTGCAAAACAACGACTCCTGAACTCCTTGATCCCTGTTGGGGTTGCGGAAGTAGACCTCCGGGTGGAATCCCTGCAGCACAACTGCGTGCCATAGATGAGTTGACTTTGCGCGTACAGTCCTTACTTGAGACCGTGCCATGGGGAAGGAAACTAGAGAGAGATATAATAAACTTAAGGAATTAGCCATGTGGATATAATAAACTTAAGGAATTACAAGGACAAACTCATACAACCGGATGGGCCTATTTCCCAGCCCATCAAGTAAACAGAGCAAAAGCAGCAATATTAAGCGGCACTGGCCGGGCCGAACTTGGCCGTGGCCCACCCCTTGCCTGCCTGGGCTAGCCTGGTGCACGCCGGCCCGTCTCCACGGCGGCCCCGCGTGGCAGCAAGAGTGGCCGGGTGGGCCGCAACCAGCCCACCTTGCGCCCGCCTACGTGTGGCAGCAAGTGAGTGGCTCCGAGTATTTGTCGCCTACCACGCTTGGACCGCTAGGCCCAGAAGCAACAACATCTATTTTTCTGCTTTTCCTTTTTCCAAGGTGACTTCCCCTAGGTCAATTCCCTCCGGGTTTTGGCTTAATGTGGAAGTTTCCCTATAAATTTCAATTCAAATATTTATTTATAATATATTAATTCATAATTATCATATAATAAGTGCATATATTAAATTCCATTTATCCGAAACTCCTTTCGGCCTTTTTCCTTTCCTTCTTTTTCCGATCAACTTCGGATCTCTCCCGAACGATTCCAATTTCTCTCTCTTTCATGATTCCATCTCGTAGGAGGATCTCCAACTGTTGTATCACCCTTAAGTGTGTTTCCCTACGGTTCAGGAATAATATAGACATGATCCATATCAACAATCAACAGAGGGATCGGGATCCCCATGTGACCCCTATGCACTGCACGAATCTCCATCGCGTCGAACCTGGAACAATATATCCAATTCCCTTGTTCATGATACAAGCCTTGTCCGAGATTTGATCATCGGCATCATGATGCCTTGTTCAATCTCGTTTCCAACAAGTACTGGTTTACTCGTTCCCGTGAAATACCAGCCCCATGACCTATTTATGTGTTGTGCAACATGGATGTAATTCACCGAGTGGGCCCATTGGTATCTTCCCATCAGACAAGAGAACAATTCCCGATCCTGAAGAATATTGCCTCTACATGCTCCTTCGGACACCCAACATGCACCTTTATGGGCACCCTTTCATGATATGACGGTTAATACAGTCAAAGCATCCTCCGGTAACTGTGATTGATATGATCTCACGGTTTAAGGATTAAGACAATCTGTTTCTGACAATTGCAACATGAACTTAGTGTCATGATCATGTTTCAACAATCATTAGTGGGAAGTGTACATCACATCATTCAAGATGATATGACTTCATTGTCAGTTACTTTTGTTTATCCCATGATCAGGAAACCTTGATCATCGTCTGTCCAATGAACTATGTTTCTGCTTGATACAGTTATAGCATGATATAAAACTATTATGAACTAATGAGATATGACAATAATACCCTTTTATTATTTGCCTCTAGGGCATATCTCCTTCAAATCTATCCTTCTTAAACCCTTGCCTAGATTTAAGTCAATGAAGGGACTACAAACGTGGTACTGGAAGACCTGGAAGATATCTATGGGAAACTGACATTAGTTCGATGGATTCAAAAGAGTCAGTACCGCAAAGTAGTGATAAAGGACATAAAGTTAAACATAGTTGCGATCCAACTCCCAAAGATAGAAACCATACCAATAACAGTTGCTAATAGGGCAAATAGACAACCTTTAGTTATCGAGATAGGCCTAGAAGTAGATCTACTGCTAGATTAGACGACAAGCTACTTCTTCTTGATCTTTGTTTGAATAGGAACTTATCTGATGAGCTCATTGTGTTATGGATGTTCCGAGGATCTTCTATTAAGATATGTGATATTAATATATAGATATACATTGGATCTGTGATATTTCTGTTGTAACACTCTGGTCGGTGTAATGTTCATGGAACGGTATTTTGTGAGTGTTATGGCAATGACTCGCACTCTACAACATGAAGTGGAGTGCTAGTAGGGGCGGAGCCAAGGGGGGCGAGCAGGGGCTGGACACCTCCCAACTGTTCGCCCCCTCAAGCATTTGCAACATTGAGTAGTAGTATTAGGCCATCGATGAATATAATTTAAGCCTAGATTAAGTGTTTGTGCAAGAACTAATGCCCAACAGGTAAACAAATAGACCATATGTTTATGTACCCACATATAGGCAACAAATTATCATTGAACCCTAGTCATTTTCCACTTCCCTGTTGCCAAATTAGATCAAACAATTGATCGGTCCAGGGTGCGAGGAAGCTTGCCGTGGCCAATTTTGGAATTTGATTGTTGGTTTATCCAAGCCACCGAGTAGTATGGCGATGTCCGCTAATCTATTGCCCGCTATAGTGAGTCTACACCATCATCCCGAATTCACCACTGGATTAGTCAAGGTACCCTGTATGCACATAATACTGCTAATCCGATCTAGCTCTTCTAATTTATTGCTACAGCTTAGCTATTGTTTGTTCGTTAATGAACGATGAGAAACAATGTAGTAGGTCGATTTTTTCTTCCAATTGATTTGATCTTGAATCTGGTCAAGTGCTGCAAATTCAAGAACAAGTTGTTGCTAACATCTTGGTAATTTAAACTAGTGAAAAGAATTGCAACCTTGTTGGTGTTGCCAAATATATGATGGTTTTCTTACCAATTTTGATGTCTATGATATACAGTATATATATAAATGTTATAATAGGTCGAGCATATGTTGATATTCCATTTTGTTATAAGCTTGATGCCTTGGTATAGTTCACCTAGCGGTTCCACATTGGTCGGCCCATGTATACCATGTCGTGAAAGAGAGGAATAGACATTTACAGTGGTCTCACCCACAAGGGCGGCGGGTCTTGGAGGCCAACCTGGGTGGTGGCCCAGTCTTCTCATACTGAAATTTATTTTTATTAGGCCATTTGACCAACCAGATCTGCTAAATAATGGATCATCAAAGAGATTTGGCCTAATTGGCCCATACTACCTTCGTGATTGACAATCTGGTCCATACTTACATTCTAGTCACGCTCCACCACTGCTCACCTATATTAAGGTTGGGCTTGCTTTTGACGATATAAACGCATTGCGCTCTCACTCTTGGGGCCATCCTTTCGCCCGGAGGCATTGTTTGTCCTCCTAGATTTTCATCGCTCGCCCCCCCTAAGTCTAAATCTTGGCTCCGCCCCTGAGTGCTAGGTCACCATGGCTAGTATCGAAGCATACGCTTTGACGTAGGATTAAAATCCTTTAAAGGAGATGTGTAGGATGGTTAGTAACTATAGGAAACCACCTTATCCAAACCAATTCTTCCTACTCACTTGTGATGGATATTCACTTGAGAATAATATTATCACATCTGAGTAGAATGTTCTTATGTATCTTCTTAGGTAAATCTCTTATCTAGATAGCATCTTTCCAAACTAGGTATAGTAAATTCAAAACCATTCTATCCTAAACCATTTACCCACGTATACTACCCTCAAAATAGTATTGAAATGGTGTTATCTTACTAAGAGAATCCATACATACTAGTGACAACTTATACAAGACAGTCATGGTAAATGCCATGTAAGCCTAGATACACTACATTTAAGAGAACTAGATCATGGAAGTTTCACTTGAGAATATTTACAGGATGGAGCAGAATTTTGTATGAGTCAATGATAGTATGGTGAGAATAAGAGTGATCATGGTGAGCTTAACTCTTAAACCACGAGGAGAAAGTAAAGTATGACAATTCTACAGTAAAGGAGAAGTGTAGAAGTATAGTATAGAACACTGTAGGATATATATAAATATATGAGTTATACAAGCCATACCCATTCTAAGAAAGGAAGATAAGAATAGTGACTTAGTATAAATCTTGAGAGACTATATGAGCTTAGTCTTAGGTAGACTTAAGATATATATGTTAAGGGAAGTTATATTGACACTAGATGGTAATCTTTGGATCACTTTGTCTAAAATTGCCATGTTGCAAATGGACAACTGGGGTAAGCCTAGAGGCAAGGTGTAGTATAAGCTATACATATGGTTATTGAATGGTAGATACTTATATAATAAAGGTTATAAAGATTGAAGTGTATAGTATAGTGTCTTGGTACCAGAGATGTATTACTCGAAGTACTATTTCTAAAGGCTTTTGATACATGTGTGACATATACATCATTTGGATTTTCTTGTATTTTATTTGAATCTTTGATTGACTAGATCTTTACATGAAGTATGAACTAATGTGCAAATTCATGTTGCAAAATCTAGTTCTATCTTGATGTTATTGATCTAGAGAGAAGGGAAAACGTGTTAGAACCGAGACGAGTAGCATATTACTGAAGACTGAAGAAAATACAGAAGCCATTGGTGTACCTACGAAGGAAGGAATAAACTTCAACACCACAAATATCCATGGACGAAGAAAGTCTTTAAGCTATAGGAAGTAAGAAGGAAAGAAACCATGGTGAAAATTGGGAAGAGAAAGTACAAAATACCATTTGTATGCTAATTGTCTTCACAGTCACATGATGGTCAAAACATAAACTCGTGTCTTCCAAAGAAGAAGTCAATATCTGGATAATACATTAGGAAGAATGTAGAGAAACTTATGTTCCGAGAAGAACTGTGAACATAAGGAAGTATAAGTAGTAGAACGAGAAGACATTAAAACTCTCTAGAACATTCATGAGAATGAATCCGTTTGTTCCACAACCTTTCTAAGACTGGGTATAACAACCAATCTATAGTAGTGAACTACAAGGATTGCCAACAGTTCTAGGAATAACCCAGAATGGTGTGTACAATTAAGTCAAAAAGTTGGTAGAAGATGTCAGTGCATTGAAACAATATAACAATATGGTATCACATGGATGGAGAAAGAAAGTACTTTGGGACCAAGACAGATTTTGATACCAAAACTGACATCTTGACAACCTTTTGAGCCAAAAATTCTACCAACCTAGATAGTAGTATGTTCGACTAAAACAAGGATTCATACTAGGTATCCACGAATGTGTAGATAGACAGGAGAAGTTCTCGCAAGACTAGTAGTATTTAACCAGTCCAGTCATCGGACTGAAGACAAGTACGCCACAAGGGGGCCCTCATGGCATGTAAATATGTGGGGTGTGAAACGTACGGTGGTCCGGGATGGTGAGCAGACAATCTTACCCAGGTTCGAATCCGCCTGCGGTGGATGGATCCTAATCCTGCTAGCAATCTAGTAATACAGCAGAGCTGGAAGTACAGATTACAAGAGAGGTTTTTCCTATGCGAGTTGAGGTTGGTTATCGATGCCCTAAAGGATGATCCCTAGGATGGTTTATATAATCATCCGGTCCTAGGGTTAGAGGAGAGTCCTACCCGGCTATGATACAGAGTAGGTTACATAGTACATCATGGACTACAAGTATTCCTACAGGCCTAACTTGGTGAGTCTTCTGGGACTTCCCGTAGCCGGATGAGCTTCCAACTTCTCTCCCTGACTGGGCCACCATTGAAGCATAGCTCTAACCCAAAGTGGGCCTCCCTGGTCAGCGAGTCATAGTGGGCATACTCGGAAAGTATATCCCCAATAGTAGCCCCTAGATGCCTCCAAGATCCAAAGTTGGATTTCATCGTCTAGCTTGATTATTCTTTGACTCTAGAATCTTGAAGGGTTCCTGAAACTCAGAAATAAAAAGTAGGATCTGAGTCTCAAAATAAGTCAGACCTAGTAATATCTCATCATGGCTTTTCCTGCCTGATTTCAAACTGAACCAGAAACTGGTTTGTGACATAACCTGACGTTAGTCTAGGGCTAGTCTTGTCACTGAAAAATATTCTGTCAGTGTGAATGTTCGTGGGTCCACATAACATGGAACCGAAGTGCCGTTTTAACGCAAATGCAGAAATCAAGGTGGCGTATCCTTCACGGGGAAGTTGCCCTACCCGTTCCGGGACACATGGCGTTAATATCACGCTTTCTCACTAATCTTTTTTTGAGGGAAATACAACAGGAGAGGCTCGTACTGCCTATATATTAAAAGGAACCAAAAATATTTATATACATATTACAAGTGTACCATGGTTCCTTTGAACATAGTTCAGACTATCAATGTGTCTACACAAATTGTAATGGTCTCTCTAAGTTCAGGCTTTACCCTGGAACCTAGCAAATCAGAGTCTATTAAGAAATGAACCAGCCAGCTCTGAGCCAAGTGGTCTATGCCATCAAAGTGCTTCTTGTTCCTTTCATTCCAGATATTCCATGCACCTATGATCACATACTCCATGAAGAAAGCGCCTGTCCAAGTGCTGGCAGCTACCTTTATTCTGTCACTCAGATCTAGATGACAGTCCCATTGTATACCCAAAATATCCAAAGAGGATTTGCTAAAAGCATATTCGAAAAATAAATGGTCCCTAGTTTCTCTAATTTGACTGCAGAGAACACACTTGAAATCAGGAATAGGACATTGTCGGCGACAAAGCATATCTCGCGTCTTCAATCTGTCAATAACAAGAAACCAAGCAAAAACCTCTTGCTTCATGACACACTTAGTTTCCATATAAGAGGAGGGCTAGGATTCGGGGTCACTTCTCTGAAGAAAAAGTCATAGAAATTTTTAACTTTGTACCTGCTCTAAACTAGGCATATGTCCACTTATCAGGTAAGATACTGTTTCGTTCAGTTTGTACGAGCAAATTCCGTAGCTCAGTCAATTCAGTTTCAGCTTCTTCGCACATTGGTAGAAAGAAATGATGAGAGGACGATTCTCTTTCAGTATATTGTAGCACTGAGCAATCTTCATTTAAGGTGAAGGAGAATAAATGAGGGAAAACATCTTGGGGAACGCTGCCATCTAACCAGCAATCCTTCCAAAGCAATATTGTATCTCCCATGTTAACTGTGCATTTGGTAATGCCTCTATAAATATTAAACAGACTGCTCACATCCCTCCACCAAAAGGATCCGCATGGTCTCTTAGCATGAGGGATGCCATTCTGATAATATTGCTCCCAGACAAGCATTACCCACGATACATCATGCTTATTGAAAAATTTGTGAAGGAATTTCAGGAGAAAACCTTGGTTCTGAACTCTCAAGTCCATAATTCCCAGACCCCCCTTTTTTGGGCTGACAAACAATATCCCAAGCAGCTAAAGAACATGTTTTCTCCTCCCTATCCTCATTTTTCCTCCAGAGGCAATGTATCATGGCCCTATCTATGAACTCAATGATTTCCAAGGGAACTTTTAACATGCATAATGCATATATAATGAGAGGGGAAGTGCTGAGATGATAAATGTAACTCTACCTCCATATGTAAGCCAAACGGCCGTACGTGTAAGTCGTCTCTTCACTCTGTCTACAAGCGGCATTAGTTCAGCAATAGTAGGTTTGGTTGTACCCGCAGGTAATCCAAGGTATGTAAATAGCATTGTACCCACTTGGCAACCAAGAACCTGAGCAAGATCTTGCGCTTTGGCATCATCAATATTAAATGGTCATTTGTGACTTACGAAAGTTGATTTTCAATCCTTTGCATTGGGCATTAGCTTTGAGAATTGAGTGAAAGTTTAATAGTTGGGTTCTATCTGAAGGAAAGATAATGATGGTGTCATCTGCATACTGTACCACTAGGAAATCTTCTGAGACGGGTTGGACAATAGGAAGGCTGATAATACCCTCCTCAAGAGCATGATTAATTATAACGTACAGAAGTTCTGCCCCAGATACAAATAGAAGGGGGGAGAGGGGATCACCTTGTATCACCCCTCTCCTACATTTAAATTTTGTACCCGACATTCGATTTACGAGAATAGATGAGGAGCCTGACTCTAAAATCAGTTTAATCCAATTAACAAATCGACCATCAAAGCCCATGTATTGTAAAATCTGAAGAATAATGGAGTGCTCAATTGTGTCGAATGCTTTCTCAAAATCAAGTTTTAAAACTACAATCTCATTTCCAGAAGATTTGCATTGATATAAATAATCAAACGACCATGCCAAATAATCTTGAATATTCAGGCCATAATGATTATGTACTGATTTCTATGTACCACTTTTAAAATCCATTTCTGTAATCTTTCGGCGATTAATTTGGCCAACACTTTCAGAATACAATTCATCAATGAAATGGGACGATAGTCATTCACTGTTTCAGGAGTCAACTTTTTGCGCACAAGGGTGATGAGAGAATTGTTTAGGCAATGCAAACTGATCTTCCCTTCCCAAAAGTCTTCACAAAGTTTGTAAAAGTCACGGGCAATGAACAGATTTTTAGGAACATACCATTAAAGCCATCGGGCCCTAGGGCCTTATCATCAGGTATTTACTTAATTATTGTGTCAATTTCCTCCTTCGTATATGGGACTGAAACCTCTTCCAATCCAGAAACCCTCCGAAACAGTTCAGCCAAATCAAAGAAAATTACAGGAGTATTAGAAACCCCCATTCTATTTTTAAAAGAACCAAGGCAGCAACTTTCTCCTCATGGCTATCTACCAATCTGCCATCTTCGAGTGTTAGGGAGACAACGGAGTTATTTATGTATCTCTCTATGGCCCAAGCGTGAAAATATTTGGTATTTTCATCCCCCACCTATGCCCAACGATAGGTACATCTTTTTTCCAATATTTATTTTGATAATCTAGTAGTCCATTAATGTGCTTTTTGAGAATAACTCTGAAATTCCATTCCTGTAAGAAGAGAGGCCTTTTCCCTCAAGGTTGTCAAGCTGTAGTAGGATCATGTTACTGTTTTCAATCAAAAGCTTTAGCTTGGAGATAGATTTGCTCCAATGTTTTAAACCTCTTCTAACATTTTTCAACTTTGTAGAGATTGTAGTGCCACTGTTACTAGCTCTGACTGGTTTTTCCCATAGTTTCTTAGCAGTTTTTGTAAAATCTGTGTGCAATGGCCAATAATTTTCGAATCGAAAAATCTTGCTCTTTGGAATGGAGGTTTCAATAGAGACGAGACAAGGAGCATGACCAGAGATAGGCTTAGCAAGGGGCTTAACCACTGTGTTAGGAAAAGTTAATGTCCATTCAGCTGATGTGAAGAACCAGTCTAATTGTTCTAGAAGTGGCTCCCTTTGCATATTGCTCCATGTAAATTGGCGGCCTTTTAATGGTAATTCAATCAAAGCTTGCTCACTAATAAGCTCATTAAATTGCATCATTTCAGTATAGTTTCCTCCTGGTTTGTTTATGTTTTCAGCTGAACTCATGAGACAAATCACCAAGAAATAGCCACAAGCAATTTCTAATTGTTTGAACCAATCCACAAACAATTGTTTTTCTGGACCAGAGCAGGGCCCATAAATATTAGTTAGTGTCTAGGTTTATAAGGGGTAAAATCTCCTCGTTTTGTTCCACCTGTACTCTCTTTCTTCCTTCTCCTCGAGAAAAATCCTGCACTCCTCATCTTCCTCTCTCTCTACCGCCCACCTCTCCAGTGTCACCCATCTTAGGTTACTCCTCCGGCGAGATGGCTAATGCATCAAGCTTCGGCGACACAGTGTCATCGGCGGTGGCGAAGTATAAGCGGTACCGTGGGATATGGATCCCTTGTGTGCTGGACTATGAGAAACTAAAGGCCACGGAGGAGGAGGGTCTTCTCTACATTAGTGAGTGGTGGAGAGGCTTCGGCGAGCCTCTTCACGCTCCCCACAATGACGAGCGGGTTCACTTTGGGACCCACTTGGATCGCGGGCTGAGCTTTCCACTATCGGAGTTCTTCTCCGAGGTAATTTCCTACTACGGTGTGCAACTCCATAATCTCCCCCCAAATTCCATTCTTGAGATCAGTGCCCATGTCTCTCTTTGTGAGGGATACCTCAGAATTAAACCGAGTCTTCTTTTGTTCCGGTACTATTTCAATACCCAGAAATTGTTTATCACTAAAGGTGTTCCATACAATACCAGAACTCTTAGCTTAGTCCTTAGGAGAGAACGAGTCTACCCCAAGGTAATAGCTAGCGAGTCAGTGAAGAGATGGCCAACAACTTTCTTTTACCAAAAGGATAAGCCGGCTCCCGGCAAGCCAGAAAGCTTGCTGGTTTTTGTTTACTGTGCCGCCGCCCACTAAGAGTCTTGGGATGTGGAGGCGCCGACTCTGACTGAAGACTTGATCCACTCCAAGGGGCGGGTTGAGTTCTTGATGAAAAATAAAGGATTGAAGGGATCCGACTTAGTCCATTGCTGGCTAACGCGTCAGATTCAACCTCTGCAATATCATTGAGACCGGTTGATGCACATGGTCACCCCTGACAAGAAGGATATCCTGAGAGTGAGACGGACATCAATTCCCTCCAAGGAATATGATTCCTGAGTCAAGTGGCTGATCAAGGAGCGAGTAAACCAGAAAGTCCCGGTGATCTCCATCACTATGTTTACATCAGAGAACCCCTTGACTCCGGTAAGTTTTCTGACTGACCTACCTTGCCATTATTTTATATGTAGATGTTTTATTACCTCCCCAAGTCCGAGTTTCTCCTATCGAGGGATATCCTCAAGATGTTCCAATTCCTATGGAGTATGAAGAACTTGAAGAATTTCCCGAGGCACTTAACCAGAAGTGTAAAGCTCCGGTTGTTTCGGCTAGCCCTCAAATGATGCTAGTCGTCAAGAAGTAAGTTCTTCCATCAGATCTTGTATTTTTGTTTGCATTCTTTCTGGTTCACAACAATTAAAATCTATTACTATCTAGAGCTAAACCTTTGATAAAAGGAAAGGGAAAGCCAGGGAAGACTCTGCGCCAGCAGAAGTTAACTTTGGCTTCACTCCGCCGCTTTGTTATGACTCCCAACCCAAAATCATCGTCAGTGCTAGAGGATACTCTGTCTCCGCGTGTCGGGGATGTTGAGGCTCAATCTGAAGAGCCTGTGAACTTAGGTTCACAAACCGATGTCACCATGAGTGACTCAGGAACTGATAAGGGTGAACCATGTAAGGGTAATGATCCCTCGGATAAAACCTTATCCGATGATCCCCTGAAGATCGATAGTGATCTCACCAAAAAAAGTGCAGAAGAACTTCGGAAGCTTACTGATGACCCACAAATATAGGGGGTGTATCACAGTATTTTCGATAAGTAAGACTGTCGAACCCAACGAGGAGCAGAAGGTGCTGGCTAGTGGTATGGATCAGGAATTCTCTACAAATACTTAGCAAACGGATTTTTAGGGGTTTTTGATAAAGCAAGTAAACAAAGTACAAGTAAATAAAAGACAGTAGGAATAAATGCAGCAAGTGGCCCAATCCTTTATGTAGAAAAGGACAAGCCAGTTGTATTACTTAAGACGACCAAACGTTCTCGAGGACACATGGGAAGATTGTCAAGTGCTTTCGCTTCATATAGTTCATTAATCTTCTCTAGCTTTCTAAGTGTTGTTTGTGTGAACCTGTGCTAATGTACCAACCCATCCAAGACTAATACATACTTGTGATTATACCCGTTGCAAAAATCGGTAAGTACAAGAAAGTAATTAAGGTAGAAACCTAACCACAACTTTAAACTCTAAGACCCTTACGTCCCTTGTGCAATGGTTTCCTAACGGTGGTTCAGGTTTCTGTCACTGCGGCAACCCCTACGATTAGTAGCCAAATACACAATGCATTCCCCTAGGCCCATATAGGTGAAGTGTCATGTAGTCGACGTTCACATGACACCACTAGAGGAAGTACACCACAACTTAAATAACAATCTATTGAATCTTTCTCAACACAACTCCACTACTAACAACATGACTTCTCCCATGTCCTCAAGATCAAAACGAACTACTCACAAGACATCATATGGATCATGATCAGAGATGGAATAATGATGTATAACAATCTGAACATAAACAATAATTCAATGGTTCACTCAATAGCATCAACTACAAAGAGTAATCAACACCGGGAAAGTTTCCCCTATGAACTATGCAAGATTCAACACAATTGTTACAGCAATATGGAGATGGTGATGAGGGTGCTGATGGTGATGATAGTGGTGATGATGATGATGATGATCCCGATGAATTCCAATTTGATGGTGGTGTTGATGCCGACGATCTTCCCTCTCCGGGAAGGAATTCCCCCGGCAGAAATCTGTCTGCCGGAGAGATCTTTCTCTCTCGGTGTTTTCCGCCCCGTAGAGGCGGCGGAATATTTCTGTGGTCGCTCCCCGAGTCTTAGGGTTTTGGGAGGATGATATACGCCAGAGGGGAGAGGCTAGAGTGGGATAGTGTGGCCACACCACCTCCTGGCGCGGCCTAGGGCTGCCCGCGCCAGGGGGTGGTGTGGGCCCCCTATGGCCCATCTCCACTCTGTCTTCTGGCATCCTTAGTCTTCTGGAAAAATAGGATTTTTCGTATATTTTCCTGGATTTTCTTATCTTCGCGAATTTTGCCTCCAAACAGCACCTTTTCCATCAGAATCCTGACTACAGCGGTCCATGCTCCAAAGGTCATCAACCATGCAAAAACAGATGAAATAACATACGTATCACCTCTCAATACGAAATATATCAATGAATAATAGTGAATTAAGACATATAATAGTGATGCAAAATGGACGTATCAACTCCCCCCAAGCTTAGACTTCGCTTGTCCTCAAGCAAAACTGAGGTCAATAAACATGGCCTCAGGTTTATGGAGTGAAGAGTCGATAAAAGAATATGGACAAGAAGTATCACATTCATCAAATACATAGATCATAATAGAAGACAACTCACTATTATATAACTCAACTTGCAATAGGTAAAGGAAACACAACAAAGATACATAAAGTGAATCATAATTGGTAATAGCAAACTTAGCTCTTGGTCGAAGAATAGTTGATAATTTGCTAGAGTTCACAAATAGCTGGTTTTCAATGATAGCTTTCAAAGTAGTAAACATCAAGATAAGAGCAATGTGCAAAACAAGGAACATAAGACATGATTGCATAAATCATCATATGAATGAATGAAACACATCAACTCAAAATATTTGATGGGGTAGAAGGGAGTAGGTTTACTGACTCAACTACAAAGTAAAAGAAAGGGCCCTTCGCAGAGGGAAGCAGGGATTGCAAGTCTCATAGAGAGCTCCCAAAAATTATGATACTTACTAGCTTTCAGCTCTCATTTCCCCTATCATAGGCATCTTTTGGTGATTAAGGTTAAAGTAACACTACTAAGAGGATATGCTCGACAAGTTATGAATTGGAGTCCCATGCCCCTTACTTATGAGTACCGAACCTCATGCCACTCAACTTCAGTCACGAGCAAGCTCTTGTCATTGTAAATACATGTGTATCATTAAGAACCGCCAACGGGGTACCCCTTGCACATGACACAGGAGCTATCCCATAATCAAAATGACAAGGCAAGTAGACAGTGAGCATCTCAGTGATGTTTTTATTTGCTATTTGCATAGGTTTTTTATTGAGGATGCTTCATAGAATGCTCACTATAGTTATGCTGCAAGTTTCCACCATGATTAGGCATGGCTTAGGCTAGCGGCCCAGGCGTTTCTCTAACACACATATAAACTCCATGATCTTACAAGTTCCACTTTTATTTCACACCGCCGGGATCCATGAGCAAACGAACATGATATCAACTAGGTACAAGTACCAATGAAGTGTTGAAAGCGGTCCCCATGATACATGGTTCTTCTAACTTCAACTCATAAAGCGCAAGAATATACACAACAAAGAAGGACCCAATGGTTCAAGTTTATAAAATGCAAGAAAGTAAAGTGTGCCATCAAGTTCGTGAATACTTTAATCACTAATTTTCACATAACAAGTTTAATTTGGGAGGTAGATAAAACAAGAATTTACTTGGAATAGCAATAATGCTAATAGGTAGGTATGGTGGACACAAGTGGCAAAGGTTTTGGTTTTGAGGAGTGGATGCACGAGAAGAATTCCCTCTCAGTACAGGTTTTTGGCTAGCAAGGCTGGGTAGCAAGTACAAGAGTTGAAGGAAACAAACAAACATACAAGCGAGAAAGACAAACATGCAATCTTCCTTGGGAGCACAAAAGATCTTAACTAGAGAATACTAGACTTATGAGCAAATCAAGAAAGAAAGATGATGAAATAATTTTCCTTTAGAGTACTTTTATCTTTTATTTCAACTCTCAAAAATAGTGTCGCTACTGACCGAGCCAGGTTTGCCAAAACCAACTAAATTAACTCGATGATCCCAAAGTGATACCAATACTAACAACAAGATCAATCATATAACCACGAATTGAAAACTAATATAAGCTCTGCAAAAGAGTGAATGATAGAACTTCTCATTAATATTCCATAACGGAAACTCACACCAAGGGATACATATCTAACAAGAGAGGTGACACTTCCACAATGCAAACCATCCTATATAATAACTCCTCTATTCATGATATGACTCTACTAAAAAGGTAAAAAGATAGAAGATAGTGATGTGATACCGCGGCACTCCCCCAAGCTTGGAACAAACCAAGGGATGCCAAACTTGATGACGAATTACTCCTTTGGTGGTGGTGGTATCCTCTCGATGAGCTCTCTGATCAATTTCCCCAACTCCTCAATCTCAAAGGTGAGATTACGAATCAGCTGTGAGTTTTTCTCAATGCGGCTCATTATCATGTCGTGTTGAGAATTCTAGCTCTTGCTATTCTTTCCCCACTCTTCCTCCTTGAACTCTTCTTTTCCTGCATGGCTAGAACGAGGCAAATCCCAATTGGAGGGTAATTTCCCCTTGGGCATATTCTGTTATTGATGCTCATGGATAAGAATGTGGAAAGGATTCTTGGTGCATGGAGGAAGTGACCAGGGATCTGAACGGTGATGAGGAGGCTTCCCTCCAATGGCTGGGTTTGCCACCACTCCAATGCTTGCAATGGTAGTTCTGGTGTGCTTTGCCTCCTCTTCACCTTTGCTCTTGATCTCCTTCTCCTGCCCGGAGTCTTGGAGGTCTTCCTCCATAGGCTCCTTTCCTTTATCCTTGGCGGACACCATGGTGCTTCTAAGTTTTCAAAGAGTATGTCCTGGCAGAAACAGATCGAAACAAAAACGCGACAAAAACACGATATACGATCCTCGGGGGATCCGAGGGGGTTATATATTATGAAGCTTCATATCAAAAGGAAGGTACTGGGAGAAAACGAGTCGAAGGCGGAGTCTGGGGTGGCCTCACCACCTGGTGGCACGGCCAGGGGTGGGCCCGTGCCACAGGGTGGTGTGGGCCACCCTGGCTCCGTTTTCGTCCCTTTTTCTCTTCGTAACTTCCCTTATTGACTGAAAACTGCAAAAATATAGTTGGATTATATTTTCCCGGAACTTTTCTTACCAAAACTATTACCTACTTGAAAACAGACTCTGCAGGTCTCCAAATTTGGTCCTTGATGAATTTCTCCGGAGTTATAACTTGAAGGGCATCAACATCTTCATTGTAAGAATCTCCACCAATATAGTGCTTGAGTCGCTGCCCATTCACTACTTGTGTAGCATTATCTTTTAGAGAAGAAATTTTTATTGCTCCTGAACGGTATACTTCTTCAATAATGAAAGGTCCTTCCCATTTTGACAGTAGCTTTCCTACAAAAAATCTGAGACGAGACCTATACAATAGAAATTTCTCACCAACATGAAATACTCTCTTAAGTATTCGCTTGTCATGCCATCTTTTAACTTTTTCCTTAAAGAGCCTAGCATTTTCATAGGCTTCACTCCTCCATTCATCTAAAGAACTTAAGTCAAATAACCTTTTCTCACTAGCAAGCTTGCAATCTCTATTTAGATCTTTAACTGCCCAGTAAGCTTTGTGTTCTAATTCTAAGGGTAGGTGACAAGCTTTCCCATAAACCATTTTGTAAGGAGACATCCCCATATGATTTTTGTAAGCATTTCTATAAGCCCATAAAGCATCATTCAACTTTTTAGCCCAGTTTTTTCTAGATCTATTAACATTCTTTTGCAAGATGGATTTAATTTCTCTATTTGATAACTCTACTTGCCCGCTAGTTTGGGGGTGATAGGCTGAAGCAATCCTATGATTAACATCAGATTTAGCAAGGGTCTTTCTAAAACCACCATGAATGAAATGCGAACCCCCATCAGTCATGAGATACCTAGGCACTCCAAACCTAGGAAAGATAACATCCTTAACATTTTTAGAGAGGTCTCCCCATCAGCACTCTTTGTAGGAATGGCTTCTACCCACTTAGTAACATAATCAATGGCAACAAGAATATGAGTGTAACCTTTCGAAGGAGGGAAAGGACCCATAAAGTCGAATCCCAAGCAATCAAAAGGTTCAATAACTAGAGAGTAGTTCATAGGCATTTCATTGCGTCTAGAAATATTACCAACACGCTGACATTCATCACAAGATATAACAAATTTTCTTGCATCTTTAAAAAGGGTAGGCCAGTAGAAACCTGATTGTAGTACCTTCTGTGCAGTTCGATCTCCTCCATGATGTCCTCAATAAGCAATACCATGACATTTACGCAATATCTCCTTTTGTTCATATTCTAGAACACATCTTCGCATAATACCATCCACTCCTTCTTTGTATAAGTGTGGGTCATCCCAAAAATAATGCCTCAAATCATAGAAGAACTTCCTTCTTTGTTGAGCTGTAAAAGTTGGAGGCAAATACTTGGAGACAATAAAGTTAGCATAATCAGCGTACCAAGGGCTCCCTCGCGAGCTCACCCCTACTGCAGCTAACTGTTCATTTGGGAAACTATCATTAACATGCATTGGGTCAAAAGAGATGTTTTCCAAATGAGATAAATTATTAGCTACACGGTTTTCAGCACCCTTCCTATCTACTATATGTAGATCAAACTCTTGTAAAAGCAGCACCCATCTAATAAGCCTAGGCTTAGCATCCTTCTTCGTCATAAGATATTTAATAGCAGCATGATCAGTATGAATGGTGACTTTTGAGTCTACAATATAGGGCCTAAACTTATCATAAGCAAAAACAACAGCTAGAAATTCCTTTTCAGTAGTAGCATAATTCCTTTGATCAGTGTCTAGAGTCTTACTAGCATAATGGATAACGTTTAACTTTTTATCAATATGTTGCCCAAGGACAGCCCCTACAGCAAAATCACTAGCATCACACGTTATTTCAAAGGGTAAACTCCAATCAGGTGGTTGAACAATAGGGTCTGTAGTTAAAGACTTCTTAAGAGTTTTGAAAGCTTCCTTACAATCATCATCAAAAACGAAGGGTACATCTTTTTGAAGAAGATTAGTGAGGTGTTTTGATATCCTAGAAAAGTCTTTAATAAACCTCCTATGGAAACCAGCATGACCAAGGATACTACGAATACCTTTGATGTCTCTTGGACATGGCATCTTCTCAATTTCCTCAACCTTGGCTCTATCAACTTCTATGCCTCTTCCAGAAACTCTATGCCCAAGAACAATCCCTTTATTAACCATGAAGTGGCATTTCTCCCAATTAAGAACAAGATTAGTCTTCACATCTCTGCAAAACTTTATCAAGGTTGTGAAGAAAATTATCGAAAGAAGTTCCATAGACAAAAAATTCATCCATGAACACTTCTACAATTTCCTCACAAAAACCATGAAAGATAGCATACATGCACCTCTGAAAAGTAGAAGGAGCATTACATAAACCAAAAGGCATACGTTTATAAGCATAAGTTCCGTAAGGGCAAGTAAAAGTAGTTTTTTCTTGATCTTGTTGTTTTACAATAATTTGAGAGAAACCAGAGTAACCATCAAGAAAACAAAAATGGGTCTTTTTAGACAACCTTTCCAACAGTTGATCAATAAAAGGAAGCGGGTAGTGATCTTTCTTAGTAACTTTATTAACCTTCCTAAAATCGATGCACATCCTATAGCCTACCACTATTCTTTGGGGAATAAGCTCATCATTATCATTAGGGACAACAGTAATACCTCCCTTTTTAGGAACACAATGAATAGGACTAACTCATTCACTATCAGCAATAGGGTAAATAATACCAGCATCAAGGAGTTTCAATACCTCATTCCTTACCACTTCCTTCATCCTAGGATTTAAACGTCGTTGGTGCTCCACTACTGGCTTCGCATCTGATTCTATGTTGATAGAATGCTAACATATAGTAGGTGAAATCCCTTTTAAATCATCCAGAGTATAGCCCATAGCTCCTCGGTGTTTCCTCAAAACCTCCAATAACCTTTCTTCTTCCTTCCCTGAAAGTTTAGCGCTAATAATAACAGGATATATCTTTTTATCATCAATATAAGCATATTTAAGATCATCAGGGAGAGGTTTTAGATCGAAAATCATATCCTTTTTAGGTGGCATCATGGTACCCAAGTCTTCTACAGGAAAGTCATGCTTAAGCATCTTAGGCTGATCACGGAGAATCCTGTCAATCTCACTTTCCATGAAGATTTCACTTTCATGATCTTCCATAAATTGCTGCAAAGCATTGTTAGGAGCAAGAGAAATAGAAGCAAGTTGTTGAACTCTAAAATCCTCATTATGGGTTTCCTCTTCACAAGGTTCTTTAGCAAATTTCGAGAAATTAAACTCATAAGATTCCCCATCAAACTTAGTCAAGATTTTCTCCCTCTTGCAATCAATAATAGCTCCACAAGTACTCAAGAAGGGTCTACCAAAAATGATAGGATAAGTTTTACTAGCAGCTGAACAAGTACTAGAAAATCAGCAGGATACTTAATCTTACGACAGAGAACTTCCACGTCTCGTACAATTCCAATTGGAGAGATGCTCTCTCTATTAGCAAGGTGAATAACCACATCAATCTCTTCCAATTCGCAGGGACTGATTTCATGCATAATTTCTCTGTAAAGCTCATAAGGAATACCACTGGAACTTGCACCAATATCACATAAACCATAATAGAAATGATCACCAATTCTAGCAGAAAGCACAGGAATACTAGCCTTTTTAGTTCTATTAGGATGTGAAACAATATTAGAAGCATCCCCACAAAAGACTATGTGCCCATCTTCTATGCTTTTAGTGACAAGGTCTTTCACAATTGCTACCACTGGTTCAATGTTTATTTCTTCATCAGGTTTTACAGTTCTCTTTTCACTTTTGGTGATTACATTAGTTATCATAGGATGGTCCTTTACCTTTTTGGGGAAGGGAATCTTCTCAATATATGGTTCGGGTAATATGGGATCAATAATGCAATACTCAGCGCTTCCAATAGGAACATAGTCAACAATATCTTTATAAGTTGCATGGTATTTATTCCAACCCCTTTTTGGAATTTCGATATAGGAAGCAAAATCTCTAAAGCAATTCGTAATAACTTCCAAATCAAGACCATAAACATTACTAATATTTTGAAAGTCATCAGTTCCCATAAAAGATTCAATGCATTCGTAATCATAATTTATACCTGACTTTCTACCTTTGCCATTCTCCCAAGCTTCAGCATTATATTGAATACAGTCCAGAAGATCCCATTTAGCTTCTTCTTCCATGCGAGTGAATGATCCAGCACAAGAAGCATCCAATAAATCCTTATCATGTAGAGGGAGTCTTGCATAAAAGTTATTGATAATAATATTGTTGGGGAGCTCATGAATGGGACATTTGAGCATTAGTAACTTCAATCTCCCCCAAGCTTGAGCTGTACTCTCTCCATCATCAGGCCAAAAGTTGTATGTTTGATTCCGATCTTTATGAATCTCACTAGGAGGATAAAACTTTGAATAAAAGAGAGGTACTATTTCCTCCCATTCCAGAGCTTGACCATTCTTCAGCAGCTTATACCACTCCTCAGCTCTTCCTTTCAGCGATAATGAGAATAACTTCTTCTTAACTTGATCTGTAGTAATACCTGCACACTTAAACAACCCGCATAATTCGTGTATAAAGAGCAAATGATCACCGGGATGGACAGTTCCATCCCCAACATACTAGTTATCCATAACACGATCAATAATTCTTGTAGGTATTTTGAAAACATCATTCTCAGCAGGTGGTGGCTTATCTACTACCTTAGCAGTGGTAGTAGCATTACCAAATAAGAAACTAAGCGAATTATCCATAACGAAAATAAAGCAACTAGCAGAAGTAAACAATACTCACAGTAGAAGTTTCCTTTACTAGTTCCACTCTCCAATAGCACTTCACTACCTGGCAACGGCGCAAGAAAATAGTCTTGATGACCCACAAGTATAGGGGGTGTATCGTAGTATTTTCGATAAGTAAGAGTGTCGAACCGAACGAGGAGCAGAAGGTGCTGGCTAGTGGTATGGATCATGAATTCTCCGCAAATACTTAGCAAACAGATTTTTAGGGGTTTTTGATAAAGCAAGTAAACAAAGTACCAGTAAATAAAAGACAGTAGGAATAAATGCAGCAAGTGGCCCAATCCTTTATGCAGCAAAGGACAAGCCGGTTGTATAACTTAAGACGACCAAACGTTCTCGAGGACACATGGGAAGACTGTCAAGTGCTTTCGCTTCATATAGTTGATTAATCTTCTCTAGCTTGCTAAGTGTTGTGTGGGTGAACCTGTGCTAATGTACCGCCCCATCCAAGACTAATACATACTTGTGATTATACCCCTTGCAAACATCCGTAAGTACAAGAAAGTAATTCAGGTAGAAACCTAACCACATCTTTAAACTCTAAGACCCTTACGTCCCTTGTGCAATGGTTTCCTAACGGGGGTTCGGGTTTCTGTCACTGCGGCAACCCCTACGATTAGTAGCCAAATACACAATGCATTCCCCTAGGCCCATATAGGTGAAGTGTCATGTAGTCGATGTTCACATGACACCACTAGAAGAAGTACACCACAACTTAAATAACAATCTATTTAATCTTTCTCAAAACAACTCCACTACTAACAACAAGACTTCTCCCATGTCCTCAAGAACAAAACGAACTACTCACAAGACATCATATGGATCATGATAGAGATGGAATAATGATGTATAACAATCTGAACATAAACAATAATTCAATGGTTCACTCAATAGCATCAACTACAAAGAGTAATCAACACCGGGAAAGTTTCCCCTATGAACAATGCAAGATTCAACACAATTGTTACAGCAATATGGAGATGGTGATGAGGGTGCTGATGGTGATGATGGTGATGATGATGATCCCGATGAAGTCCAGCTTGATGGTGGTGTTGATGGCGACGATCTTCCCTCTCCGGGAAGGAATTCCCCCGGCAGAATTCTGTCTACTAGAGAGATCTTTCTCTCTCGGTGTTTTCCACCCCGCAGAGGCAGAGGAATCTTTCTGTGGTTGCTCCCCGAGTCTTAGGATTTCGGGAGGATGATATACGCCAGAGGGGAGAGGCTGGAGTTGGCTAGGGTGGCCACACCACCTCCTGGCGTGGCCTAGGGCTGCCCGCGCTAGGGGGTTATGTGGGCCCCCTGTTGCCCATCTCCACTCCGTCTTCTGGCATCCTTAGTCTTCTGGAAAAAAAGGATTTTCCGTATATTTTCCCGGATTTTCTGATCTTCGCGAATTTTGCCTCCAAACAGCACCTTTTCCATCAGAATCCTGACTGCAGCGATCCATGCTCCAAAAGTCATCAACCATGCAAAAACAGATGAAATAACATAAGTATCACCTCTCAACACAAAATATATCAATGAATAATAGTGAATTAAGACATAGAATAGTGATGCAAAATGGACGTATCACTTACCCTGAACTGCCTAGAGACTAGGACTATAACTACTGAAGAAGAGGCTCAGGAAGCTGAATATACTGGATCAAGTTCGTCTCCGCAATGAGAAATTAAAGGCTGGTGTAGTTCTGCCTCCACCTATCATTCCTTTAACTCTGGCCAAGAAGGTTTCTGCTGAGATCAATAGCAACCTCAACAAATTGCAACACGAGCATTTTGTAAGTCATTTTTCATCTCTTTTTACTGTATTTACCGACCCCCAAGCATGAAGTTGGGTAGAACTAGAAATCCGAGTTTATAGTATTATAGGATGCCAAAAAACGAAGTAGTGTAGCCCCCAAGGCTTGTGCCGAAATTTAAATTAGTTAGAATAGCATCCCGAGTCTTAGTAGCATTCTGACTCTAGTTACCATTTTGACATATAGAAATTTAATGTTTACAACCAGTAATTACTGAAGAACATCTGTAACAAGCGAAGAGAGGTCAAGGCTCTCCGACTTGAAAATGCTCAGCTTAAAGTTGAGAAGAATGAAGACAAAAGTAAGTTTTCTGGCTACCTCTTCTTGGATTTTTATGTTTTAGCCAAATTTTGAATTCGACTAACTTTGTCCTTCTTACTCCAGGCTTGCTGACTCAATCTTGCAAACTTGTGGAGAAAGATGAAAACTTCAAAGCCTTAGAGTCCAAGAATGCCGGCTTGCGCGAGCAGCTTCAAAATTTGAGGGAGGACCATGAACGTGGTGTCACCAATATCCTTGAACCTAGCAACATGGCCACGGAAGAACGCGACCGAACTAATTCTCACCAAGGTAAGGCAATCTCAAATTTGAAAGCAGAGATGGATAGGAAGAAGGATACCACTCAAGCCCTATGGGATGAACTCCCGAGTCTGCGAAAGCAAAATATCAAAGTATATGAAACTATCTTTGGTATGTTCACTGCCATTCTGTCTCTGTTTAGTTTTTATGATTGTTTCTATCAGATCTTGTTAATACTGCTCCCTTTTACATGGCCTCTCAACCTCATGGATTCATCTTCATCTGAATCACCGCCGACTTGTCGTAGTTGGAGATGTACTTCATCATTTATGCCAATAAGAGATTGGTGAAACCGTTAATATCTCCGACTTACACAAGTTATCCGCCTTTGAGGTGCCTAATAAAGCGAAGGATATCCCTCAAGTGGTTGAGGATTGGAAGATGTCTTACACCCGCACAGCAGCGCAGAATGCTCATACCATGGTAATGAGCCACCATGGCAACATGGAAATTTGGCAAGTTACCAACGGTTATTTGACTTTTGATGAAGATGGAAATCCTTAGAATGTGGGTGAGATATGGAATTCTTGTGCTAGATACGCTTATTACGTGGCCAATGTGACTAACTACGAGAAGCCATTTTTCCAATCCATGGAAGTGCCTCCAAGCCCCCCATCCCTAGATGATGAAATTCCCGACGACGACGAAGAGATTGAGTTTGACGTCCTTGTATCAGAGAAATATTAGGGTGACTTGGGTGGTAACACCAACGGGCGACGAATCCTTCACCCGCAACATAATATTTTGCAAGAAAACTTTGCATTATTTTAAAGCAAGCTTGATGTAATATTTAAACTATTCATTTTGTGGTGTTGTTGTGTAAGAACTGATTCTTTACTCTTAGCACGTCTATTTTTGTTTTGTGCTTGAAAAATACTTAAGCAATTTTTGTTCATACTTATCATTTATCTGGCTTTCTTCCTCATCCCTTTAGTGAGCCGACAAACCTTTAGCAAGAAAACTTTGCTGAGCAACGGAGTTCAATTGCTAAACCAGTTTGAACCCAGAAACAAAGCCAGCCTCCAGTACCAACAATTCACTACTCGTAAAATACCCGCCTGAAAGGGCATGTATGCCCCATGTGTGGTTTTGGTAATTAATGACAATCTTTATGGACTAATGTGTAAATTGAGTTTCACGTGTAGGGTTTTCCATTGGAATCGCTTGGACCATGTGTTGGTTTCAAGGTTAAAAATATGTTCCTATTGGAATCATGTAGAAGAAGAAGAACAAGATCAAGTATGTCTTGAAGAAGAAGAATATGGAGTTCCTTATGGCCAACTGGGACATCATCAAGAATGAAGTGCAAGCTCAAGATGCACCATCTCTAGAAGATCTCATGCTTGAGGCTTTCCATCCTCAGCCATCATGGAGGGATGAAGACAAGTTCAGAGGAGAGGTTTCACCATGGAGTATGGGGGCATTTCACAAGTATTCATCAATTAAGAGTAAGCAAGATCAATCAAGAAAGGCATTCCATCTTGAGAAGGACAAGACGGTCTACATCAAGCTCAAGTGGAATGCCCAAGGCAAAGGTATGATCTTGATAGGTTTTCTATTTTACTGGTCTCTTGTAGTGTTGGGAGACTGGGTTTAGAATAAATAGCCATACTATCAAGAGGGGCTCTTGAGTGAGTGCTCGTTCTTATCACTCGGAGAGAGCTCAAATCTTTGCATACACAGCATCATATTTCTTGTTTGTTGTTTTTGGATCTTGTCCATGTGAGGATCTAGAGCTTGTGGTTATCTTTGTAACAAGCTCTAGTTCATGAAAAACAGATTTCCCTGATATATCTTTTTGCATTTTTGTTCTTGCAGGTTTTCTGGCTCCACACCGTGGGAGATATCTCACATATGTGTGCATGGTATTTTCTCACATGGTGATACCCAATATTTCGAACAAAATTGGTTTCATCTCATTAGGAGTTCGGATGCGAAAGTTCTGATAGTTTTAGTTCTGAAGTTTTTCTTGGCTGGTAGTTCCGGCGAGCCATCGGTATTACTGCTAGGGCATTCTTGCCGCCGGTAGTACCGGTGGAACTCCTGGAGCCACTTCCGCCCATCCTGGTTGCGGCTCAGTTACCTCTCTGTTTTGTGAATTCTATTTGCCGGAACTACGATCGGAAGTAAAGCCGGTAGTACCGTCCGTGGGTGGAAGTACCGCCAGGCGCCGGAAGTACCACTCGGGCAGAATTGCCGCCGGTAGTACCGGCTGAAGTACCAGGGCTACTTTGGCCCATCCTGATTTTAGTTTAGTAACCTCTCTATTTTGTGAGTGCTATTTGGAGGATCTTTGGTCGGAATTTCGGGTGGTAGTACTGGTGAACCGGGGGTAGTATTGGCTAGGCTCGCTTTTCTGTCTCTCGCATTGCTGTTTTTTTTACCATTGGCTAGGTGCCATCAGAAGTACGGCCCCCCCACCGGTACTATCATCCATGCATAGATCTGTGCGTAACGGGCAGATCTTGGAGCCCTTTAAAAGGGGCTCCTCTTCCCCTTCATGGGTACTTGCTTTTGCTTGCTTCCTGGCTTTCTCTCTCTCCTCCATTATGGACCTTGAAGAGCTTTCCCGCTCCCCTTCCCCTCCTATGTTTCTTGCATCCTTTTGAGGGATTTGAGTGAGGAGATCTAGATCTACAACCCCACCAAACCAAATCCCTTCTTTGTGAAGGAATCCTTGGGATCTATACCTTGGAGAGTTTTGTGGTCTCCTCTTGTGTTCTTCCTCTCTTATTCCCCCAATAGCTTGTGTAGCTTTGGTGGAATTTGAGAGTGAAGGACTTGCCTCTTGCATTTGGTGCATAGGTTTGAGTTCTCCTTGGAGTTTCGACGAGTTCAAGATCTTGGGCTTATTCTCTTGGGTTCTTGGAACCCTAGACGGTCGTGTGGAGTTGTAGTGAGTTCTTGGGGCCTCTAATTGAGTTGTGGAGTTTCCTCAAGCTTGTAGCCTTTTTTGTGTTTCTAGGAGCCCTCCAATTGAGTTGTGGAGGTTTCCCCAAGTCGTGTACGGGTTCGGTGACTGCCCTCAAGTGTCCCATAGTGGATCATGAGTAGGCCTTTGTGGTGAGCTCACGGGATAATAGGGTGAGCCTTTTGTGGCATTCATGTGTTGCGTGTCTTTGCATCTTGGGGTGAGGCCTTGTGTGGCGTTGGGAGAGCATCGAGCCAACAAACCTCAAGGTGTTCCATTTGTGGCATTCTAAGTACATTGCGCCATCTCACCTCTCCAACGGAGATGTATCTTCTTCGGAAGTGAACTTAGGGGTAAAAATCATCGTCTCCGTGTCCATCGGTTATCTCTCAACTGAGGCTTTTACTTATGCAATTTACATTGTGATATCCTTCATGTTTGAAGTATTATATCTTGCTATCACCTTGTTGCTTGTATTGCTTAGCATAGGTTGTTGGTGCACTTAGTGAACCTAGTGGTTGTAGGTTTTGGCTTGATAAATTAAAACGTTAGTTTTATTCCGCATTTATTAGAGCCTAAACCGTAATAATTTTAAAACGCCTATTCACCCCCTCTAGGCGACGTCTGTTTCCCTTTCACCGCGTCTAAGCAATCATACAAAAACCAAAGTATGAACATAAAATGAGACTTACACCCGAAGGTAGATTTATTTAGAATCAGAAATCTAACCTGAACGAACATGAGCATAAAGTACATTGAAGTATCCTAGGATTTTCAATTATTTACATGATCATTCGTAAATAATATGGTACTTTAAAACTTCTCAGAAAACATCGAGGGAACCAATACTTTATTTCACTTTGAACATGTACATTGATATGATTACAAATAAAGAAAACTTAAGAATAAAAGGGATGTAGCTGAGCAATATACCATGGACAGTTTAACTCATCCGGATCTATACTACCTCCAACTATCTTTCTCTTCCCAGTAACAAGTCTTTCTTTGTATGGCCTCATGTCCGTTATATGTTAGTCCCTACGTTTCAAAATATAGGATGTTTTAGCTTTGTGAAGCTAATGTATCTAGACCTCTATTGTAGTGTAGGTTCGGTAAGGTTGGGATTGAACCTATACACTAAAATGGGTCTAGATACATTCACTTTACAAAACTAAAACATCTTATATTTTGAAATGGAGGGAGTATGAACCATTATGCAATACTCTACTAACCATAAAGGGCCCTTCCCAGATTGGTGAAAATTTGTGCTTTCTTTGTTGCACTAGTCGGAGAACTAGATCACCCTTTGTAGAAGACCAATGTTTGACTCTCTAACAATGATACTTGCGTAACTTATACTCATAGGCTATAGATCTCTGCTCAGCAACAACGCGAATTTCCTCGAGTACATCGAGGTCATCTTGTCGAGCAACTTCAGCATCTTCTTTGACGTATGTAACAACTCGGGGAGAAAGATGGATAAGATCATTCAGAAGAACTGCCTCTGCGTTGTAGACAAAGAAGAAAGGTGTATATCCGATAGACCTGTTAGGAGTAGTTCATAAACTCCATACAATAGACGGCGATTCATCCGCCCAAGCCTTGAAACACAATGAAGTGGTGCTTCGAGCCTAAGTCGGAGGCCCTGAAGAATTAAACCATTAGCCCTTTCGACTTGTCCATTTGCTTGTCAATGTGCGACTGATGGAATATCGAGTCAGATGCCCTGATCTTTGCAAAACTCAGCAAGTTCTCCCATTGAAAAGTTTCTCCCATTGTCTGTAATAATACTATGCGGATAGCCAAATCGGATTATGACGTCCTTAACGAATCTTTTGGCGGTAGATCCATCACAACTTGTGACGGGTTTACCCTCAATAAATTTTATAAATTTATCCACCATCACAAGTAGGTGAGTAAATCCATTTGGATCCCATTTGCACTGTCCTAGTATGTCAAGCCCCTAGAGCGCAAAGGGCCATGTAACCGGAATTATTCGCAGCTGGTCAGCCGGAATGTGGGTTTGTTTGGTGTATTTTTGGCAGCCTTTGCATGTTTTAACCAGCCTCTCGGCATCTTCCTTAGCTGTAAGCCAGAAAAATCCGTGTCGAAAAGCTTTTGCCACTACAGATTTGGGTATGGCATGATGTCCGCATTCGCCTTCATGGATTTCCCTTAGGATTTCCACTCCTTCTTCTAGAGAAACACAACACTGAAAATCCCCAGATACACTCCGCTTATAGAGCTCACCACTAATTATTGTGTAGGATTTCGCTCATCGGACGATCTATCGGCTGAGAACTTTCTATCCGGGTAATTTTCCATCTACCAAGAATTCGAGGTAGGGGTTTGTCCAGCTGGGTATTACACCCATAACTACTATAAGTGGTGAGTCGGATTTGGTTGGATACTCCTCATTAACTCCTGTGGTAGAGGGAACTTTGAGGTTCTCTAGAAAAGCGCCATCTAGGACCTTCTTCCGTGCAGAGCCTATTCTTGATAGTGCATCTGCTTCCTCGTTTTCTATTCAGCAAATGTGTTGAACTTCAAACCCTTCGAATGATTTTGCTAGCTCATCCACGAGAGCTCAATATGTTGCCATGTGTTTATTTTCCATACAGTTATCGTATACTTGTTGAGTACCTAAATCTGAGTCTCTGTAGCACATGATTCGGAGAATGCCGATGTCTTTTGCAATTCGAATTCCACCGTGAAGTGAATATGCAATACATAGAATAGTTTGTCTCCTTGTGGTGATTTGAGTACCACACCAGCCCCCGAGCGTTTTCGACCTATCAAAGTGAAGGTCCAATATTACGACTCTGGGAAATTCTTGTTTTCTGTCGTCTCTGTCCAAGCAGCAACAAAATTGGCAAGTATTTGGGATTTGATCGCTGTCCGCGATTTATACTCAATGTCAAAAACTCCTAGCTCGATTCCCCACTTAGCAACGTGTCTTGTGGCGTTGCTGTTGTTGATTATATCTCTCATGGGAGATGTGCTCACCAGGGTAATCTTGTGCTCTCGAAAATAGTATCATAGCTTTCTGAATGCGAAGAACACACCATAGGCTAACTTTTGGTAATGTGGATACTGTTGTTTTGATTCTGTCACGACCTCGCTGAGGTAGTAAGTCAGATGCTGCACCAACTGTTCATGTTTTTTCCTCTGGCCATTCCACAACCGTTACGACACTCATGACTCTGTTTGTCGCAGCAATGTAGAGCAACATGGGTTTCCGAGGTTCCGGTGCTGCAAGGATAGGAGCGGATGAGAGTACTTCTTTCAGGTCATGGAGTGCAGCTTCACCTTCATCGATCCAGACTAATTTCTTGGTCTTCTTCAAGATCTTGTATAATGGTGCAGCTCTTTCACCGAGCTGGCTTACGAACCGACTGAATGCAGGAATGCATCCAGTGAGATGTTGTACGTCCTTCAGGCGAGTTGGCCTGGTAATGTTGAGTATAGCCTTTATCTTATCCCGGTTCACCTCTCTGCCTCTCTGAGACACGATGAAAACCTAACAATTTTTTGGCTAGAATTCTGAAGAAGTACTTCTTTGGGTTAAGCATTATGTTGTATTTTCGTAGATTTGTGAATGTTTCCTCCAAACGGAAATTAGGGTTTCCTTCTTCTTGGAAATCACCACTATATCATCCACGTATGCATGTACGTTGCTTCTGATTTGATCATGGAGGCAACGTTGCATAGTGCGTTGGTACGTGGCTCCTGCATTTTTGAGACCAAAAGGCATCGTTACGTAGCAGAAGGTTTCGAAGGGGATGATGAATGGAGTCTTTAACTTGTATGACTCCTTCATGCATATTTGGTGATAACCGGATTATGCGTTGAGAAAACATAGGAGTTCCGAGCCTGTGGTCGAGTTGATAACTTGGTGGATTCTAGGTAGAGCGAACGGATCTTTGGGACAAGCCTTGTTCAAGGAAGTATAATCGACACACATTCTTAAATCAGTGGTGTCCTTTTTAGGGACCATTATAGGATTGGCCGACCACTCAGTGTGGATGACCTCTTCGATAAATCCAGCTAATTCTAACCAGGCTAACTCCTTAGCTACAGCTTTGCGCTTTTCATTGCCGAAACATCATAAGGACTATTTGACAGGTTTAGCGTCAGGATAAACATTTAAATAGTGCTCGGCAAGTTCCCTAGGTACTCCGGTAATGTCATAAGGTTGCCATGCGAAGATATCTTTATTAGCTTTGAGGACTCGACGCGCATGCTTTCTTTTGCACGGTCTAAGCCTACACCTATATGTGTCACCTTGGAGGGGTCATCGTCCTTCCGTGGTGTTGTCTTTGTCTCTTCTGATGCCTTGAACTCTGGAGTCGGCTTTAGCACCTCCTTATTTGTTGCGGGTATCTTGGACGGATTAATGATCTTCTTGATCTCCTAGTACTCCTCGGTGTGCAGTAAAACTTTAGCAAAGGCGGCAGCTCCGTCTTTGCATTCTCGTGCCTTCTTCGGGTTTCCCTGGATTGTCATAACGCCATTGGGACCTAGAAGTTTCATCATATTATAGATGTAGAAGGGGCAAGCTATAAATTGCCAGTAGACCGGATGCCAGAAGATAGCTTGGTATGCGCTCTTGAACGACACCACTTCAAAAGACAGTGGTTCATTCTGGTAATTATCTTGCGTTCCAAAATTATGTATAGATTAATTTCTCCTAGAGAGTTCGCTTGCCTTTCGGGGACGATTCCATGGAAATCACGCTGCTGTAATTCAACTGTGTTTCCGATATCTTCATACGGTGTAGCATTTCGGCGTGGAGGATGTTGATGCTACTGCCAACGACCATGTAAGTCTTGGAGAACTCGTAGCCATCAATCAGTGGATTGACAACTAGAGTGTACTTTCCTCTCCTATGTGGCTTAGGCGGATGGTCGCGTCGGTCAAAGGTGATTGTTACTTTCGACCAGTCCAGATACTGGGGGATAGCCGGAACAGTTGCATTGAGCTCGTGCATCACTGCCTTCTTGACCTTGGAGGGTTGGGATCCAAGGAAGAAGACATAGGTGTCTTTTTTGGTTGGGTAAGCCTTCTTACCATCTGGCTTGGGATTTGAGGCATCTACCTCCTCCATGTCGGAATCTTCCTTGGACTCCTTCTCTTTGTAGGAGTTTTTCTTTCCTTTTCGTCACTTGGCCCTGTAGCCAGCGAATTCGTCTTTCTTGATGTCATTGTTAAAACGACACTCATCATTTGTGTGGGAAGAGCCCCCATTACCATCCGGGTGATGCACACACGGATTATTGGCAATGTCAGCCAAAGAGTAGGTTGTCCCAGGTTGCTGGTCTCCTCTACCTTGGACCCGGGAGATTCCGCAGCCTCGTCCCCGGCCGCCTCCACGCTCTCCTCGTCCTCCAGATCCGAAAGTTGCGTTGGCACTTGCAGTTTCTTGATTAGGTTTTTCCTCTGAGGTGTTCTAGCGCTTCTGGGTCCGCTGCTACTTCAGCTGTTTAGCCGATGGTGGTATGGCTAGGGCATTGAGAAGTCCCTCTGAATCATTGTCGGCATCTGCGTATTTTCTTGCCGTTTCTATCGTCGGCATATGTTCTTGCACTTCTCCCAAGTTAGTGACTTTGTCACACTTTAGCCGGTGACGCAGTAATCCAGTTGGGACCCTCTATGAAAGTTTCAATCATGGTCTAGTCGGTTACTCCCTCACAGGAGTTTTTTGTGTCGATCCATTGTCTGAGGTAGTCCCAACAAGTTTCTTCGGCTTTCTGGGTGCAATGTTGCAGATCTTTGACCGCGCAGGGCCTTCAAAATTCCGAAAGAATGCACTTTGCATATCATACCAGTTGTGAATTGTGTTTTTCGGGAGTTCATTGAGCTAGGATCGATCCGTCTTCCGCAGCATAAGCGGGAGATACTAGACTATGACCAAGTTATTTTCTCCTTTGGCGATGCAGCAGGACTAGAAGAAATCATGGAGCCAGGTGTCTAGCCAAGCCACAGTGTCGTATGGTTGAATGTTCCTTGAGATAGCAAATCCCTCCAGAAAATTTATTTATCGGATTTGTGGCCCAAAGCATTTTGGACCAACGTATATGTTGTCCGACTTGTAGCGCCACGCCTCTATGTTTGAGTTGATCTGGTGCCTAGCATCATTTGGTGACAGAGAGAGCCATCTCGGATGTTCGTTATGGCTATGTGCAGTGGAGCTAGGTCTCTACTTCCTCCACCATAGCCTCCGCCTCGGCGTCCTCCTTGGCTCCCGTGGGAGCTGTTATGGGCGCTACTTGGTGGAGAGGGTGGTGCTAGTGGATTATTTCTGGCTGATCGCTGGCCTCCATCCAGGGCTTCATGGCAACGGCCATCGTGTCATCTTGATCTGGCGCAGTTTTCGTTGTTTCTTCATCCGCTGTTGCCATCATTATGGAGAGGCTCAGCTAGACGACTTTTTTGTCTAGGAGGTGGCATTCTTTTCCGATCCTGTTCCTGACTTCATGCTTCATCTTCTTCCCTATGGTGATCTTACTGCCGCCGAGGAGGTTGTTGTGGAACCAGTGCTTCTATGGCGTCTCTCTCTGCGGTTGGGGCAACGTGCCTCCAATCGCGTGCGGTTCTATGCCACTGTCCTGAAGAGCCAGTTCTTGATTAAGTATCATACCGAGGGTCAGAGTGGTGACGCCAATTTGGTTCCTGATGGGGCCTTGTGTTGTGCTGCCGAGCCGTGTCCATGCGATATTGGACGGATTTCGAGACCAGTTTTCCACTGGAGGACGAGGTAGCCTTTTGTTGATCTAGGCCCTTGCTGAGTAGTGCTATACTCATCTGGAGCTGCTATGGAGTTGGATTATTCACCAAGATCTCTCGGGCCGAAACTGTGTTTTCTACTGGTGTGTTACAGGCAGAATAGAGAAAACCCCAAAAAGGAGAGACCCCATATAATTAAGGAAGCTAAATGCGCGAAAAACTGAGACAGTGACCTCTAGCGTACTTACCCTAACCTAGCCACCTTACGCATCCAGGTCCCCCGTCGTTCGTCGGACCAGCATGAATGAATCCGCCGACATTGCTCAGAAAAATGTGCGGGCCTTCAAAGCCGAGTGCCGAGGCTTTGTGAAGGAAGAGATGGGGAACCGGTGCTCAGATTTGGTAGCTGTTATAGGATATAATAACTGGACCACTGATAATAGGGCCCCACGATAGTGAGCCCATAGGCCCTAGACATCAGTGACCTAGTTTGGCTTGCATTACAGGTACTTTTGGAAAACCGAGAAAAACCATATAAATAAACCAAATACCTCTCTCTCTTTGAAAAAAAAGTACAAAACAAGAATGAGTAGACACACTCACCCTATGAATGCATGCACGCACAGCCTACCCCTATGAGCACCTCAAAAATCTTGTGTCTGGAGACAGATCCAAAGGTCTTGAGCTTGACAAAGTTACCATAGGCGCCTCGCTATCAACAGGAACATCGTCTCCCACTAAAGAATATTCCTCCTTTTATGAGACACGAAAGTGCTAAACCTATGATTTGAACTCTGGTGGGCTGGGGCTACCACTTCCCTCGTAACCATCCAGCCACGAGTTCTCTCTCTCATACACTACACAGTACACAATAAGTAACTAGCATACAAGAAATTAGGCGAACACACTTTTTAAGGTCTTTATTGTTACCGAGCTTAACGAGTAGCTCACGAAACTCTTCAACTTAGTTGTTTAGCTAGTTAACATTAACCATGAAAAATGTTGCTTAGCGAAGTTCGTTAAGATAATGAGGCGAGCTCAAACGAGTCGAGCAGACGAGTGATCATTAAACTCGCCGAGCTTCGAGCTTTATGTCCAGCCCTAGCCACCACCCCATTTTTTGACAAATGTGGACATGTGCATGCAAGCTTTCTACTCCCTCCGTCTCAAAATAGATGTCACAAACATTTCTAAATTCTCATGTATCTACCACTATTTAGTAGATAGATTCATCCAAATTTACACAAACTTTTGACATCTATTTTCAAATGGAGAGAGTAGCTAGTTTCGACCACCAAAACGACTTTATGTCGATTTAGCACAAAAACCATCGAGATTTTTGAAATATTTAATTTCTTGCTAAGAACTTGCATGCCGACCCTATTTTGAGAACATTGAAATAAAATAACGAAAAATAAAAAAAAGAAGGACTTTCGCATTCCATGCACTTCATCAGGAAGCTCTAGTGATAGTGAGTAGTGCGATATTTTCTTTTTAAGCAAATAGTACTCGTCGAAGACTATGGATCAACTTCTTGGTGGAGAGAGGAGCCAGACCCAACTGATTTTCCTTACTTAATTACTTTCAAGGTCCGTTGTGCTAAATGTATGAACTTGAATGTAATTTTCATTTTTAGGTCCTTAATGTAACTTGTACATCCACCAACCATGTTAACCGAAGCATCTCGCTCCTATAGGACCCATGCTAGTTAAAAGAAAATGCCATCACCCATTTTTCATACAAAGTGGGCCATGCGTTCACAATTTCCAAGTTTTTATTACTCCCTCTAATCCAAATTAATTGACTTAGTTTTGTCTAGATTCGGATGTATATAGCACTAAAACATGTCTAATACATCTGAATCTAGACAAATCCAAGTCAATTAATTTAGATCGGAGGGAGTAGGAGTTTGAAGGTTCCTAGATAACTTCGCATGCTTAAATAACTTTATGCTGATTTAACAAAAATTATGCCAAACTATTTTTTCTATGAATAAAGTTCGAAGAATATGGATATGAATGCCACAAGCCAAGTTTTCAGACTATTAATATTTATATATATTGTAGGGTTTTGACCGAACAACCAAGGTCATCATGGCCATATCAACAAAATAGTTTACGATCTGATAAAGTTCCTAACACTAATTTGGTAGATGGGTGCATCTTGGCGTAGTAAGGATTATTGCCCATGGGATACAACATGGGGCTTCTCGTCTAGGGTTTCAAAGAAATTTCGAATACGGGCTCGCGGGATATTTATTGCTAAGAAATCGTGCGGAGGGACAAGGGATCGGAACTGAATCGATGATTTTTCGGAGGCAGCTGGAGTCGTGTTGTCCACGGTCTCCGTCAGCGCAAGGAAGGAGGGGTGGGGCGATGACATGTGGCCCCGGGCATCATTGTGTGAGAGGAGAAAACGAAAAACCAGGGTAAGACAAGATGTGGGGTGAGCTGTTGTTGGGCCGCTTCGCGCTGCTGGCTACAACTGCCGCCTGCTGCGATTACTGGGCCAATACTCTGGTCACGCGCGCGCTGCTGGATACTGCACGGGGCAGGGCTGTGGGCGGGCAGTATTGGGGAGATAGAAGAGCTAGGTGGGGTGGGCCGAGGTGGTCCGCGGGTTAGGTTAGGTTTAGTCTTTTTCTTTTTCCATTTTTTGTTTAGTATTCCTTTTATAACTTTTTACACTAACTCCATCTGAACTCAAATTTGTTTCTAATTCTAATACTTAGTAGATCATCTCAAGCTAATATTTAGCAATAGTTGTTGTTCGAAGTTTAATGGATTTTATAATCCCTATTTAATTCCTTATGGAAATAAATTAGCATATTGCTATTAGGGTTTGGGTTTTCAAATTCAATTCTTGCAAAATTTGCATGGATGCAATGCAATTTACAATTTTTTGTAGTCCAAAGTTCTAAAATCCTGGGATGTTACAGACTAAACCCCTTAAGATGAATCGCGTCCTCGAGATTTGGAATGGCTAGCAAATAGGCGTAGGATATCCTCTTGTCCCACGTAGCTCTTCTTCACTATGGGTAAGCTTTCCGAGCTAACCCCCTTAAGAGAATTTAAGTTAGCATCTCCAACTTTAGTTACTGTGTTATATCTGATTCTTCTTCCCTCTGGGGTTGTGAGTGAAATTGCTCATCGTGCATGACCTATCTGGCCTTCATACTTAGACATCCAATACTTGCCTAGATGATGTCCAAGCCTTGTGGTTCCAACACATTCAAGCTGGCGGGAGAGTTGTATACCCCAATCCTTAGGTTCAATTGATGACATCCAAAAGTTGCTACCACTTCTCCACTAGGGGAGCTTATTCTGATGGGCTTGTTAATGGTTTCAGTTGAAATTAAGTTTCTATCCACAAATTCCCTTGATATGTACGAATGTGATGCTCCATCATCAAATAGAATGAGTGCTAGAAAGGTATTGAGCCAAATGTACCAATCATGGCATTAGGTTCCCTTAATACTTCCTCCACATTGACATAGTTAACATGTGCCTTCTGAAAAGGGTTTGGCTTGTATCCTTCATTCTTTGTCTTCTTCTTCTTCTTAGGGCAGTCCCTTGAATAGTGTCCCTTCTGCTTGCACTTGAAACACCCAACCTTAGTTGTGTCCTTCCTAAGCAAATTGGTGTTGTGGGTATCAGCATTGTTGTCTCCATGGTTATGATCATTCCCTCTTTCAGAGTTGTGGTTGTTGCGAATCATGTGGCCATTATGTTGGTGTCCATTTACTTCGCGGTGCTGATGTCAATTATGTTCATGGTTGTTGTAACCATTGATTCCATTGTCATGGTCATTCTCTTCTCCACGGTGTTGACATCCACTGTCACCATGATGGTTATGTTCATCGCCTTCATGTATGCGATGTTCAGGAGATCCATTCCCATCATGGAATGTACATATCCTCTGATGTGACCCTGAGTTGTATTTGTTGTTATGCTTCCTCTTGCGCTTTTCAACTTGATTCTGCTTTTGTTCAAGAATTCTAGTTTTGTCCATCAGATCTTGGAAAGTGGGAGTGTAAACTACTAAAATGCTGAACAAAGAGCTCATCACTCAGTCCATCCATAAATCTCTCTTTCCTTTTATCATCTGTGTCAACATCCTCCGGAGCATAGCGAGAAAAATTGGTGAATTCTCCTATGTACTCTAGCATCGTGCAATTGTACTAGTGCAGGTAACGGAATTCCTTCTCTTCAGGCTCATAACTCTAGACGAGACATGGTTTGTCTTGAATCCTTCCTTGAACATCTCCTAGGTGACAATATCAATAGGATGGGTAATCTGGAAAGTATCCCACCAAGTAGCTTCTTGTCCTTCTAGTAAGTGAGTAGCAAATCTCACTTTCTCTTCCTTTGTGTATCCAACTATTACAAAGTCCTTATTCACTGAGAAAAGCCAATAAAGTTCTATCATAGGCTCTAGCGTGCTTGAGAATTTTGAGGACCTCAGTTTTAGGAACCTAGTGAGTGCATCCACTTAGGGTGGGTTGTTGTTGCCACTATCATTGTTCCCATTGTTGTTGTTGTTTGTTATGAATTGGGCCACCACTTGCGCTAGTTGCGCCTATGCTGCTATCAACTACTCCATATCAATGGGTTGACAATGAGGTGGCATCTGTTTGGGGTAGCATAGATGAGTATAGATAAAAAAGACTAAAAAAGTATTACTACCCATAACTATATAAAACTATAAATTGACACTAAAACAAACAATCATTACAAACAACACTCAAGAAAAATAGTTTTTTTATATTTAAGAAGTATTATTTTAGTGGCATACCATCCGCAAAATAGTTTCTTTTAACTAAAATTCGTTTGAGGGCGAACCTACTATCTTAAAAGCAATGGACATAATCTGTCCTCAAACTATAGCAGTGTTAACGGATTTTTCTGGGAACCTTAAGATCATCAGGATTTTTTACTGATTTTTGCGCTTATACTATAGCACATTGCGTACTAGATTATAAAATACGAGCTTCATCCGAGCTACCAGTAAAATATGAAAAACCGCACAGTACAACTGGTCAGGCAGAAAACTGCAACAGTAATATCACGGATTTTTAATCAAAACCTTCATTAATATGTTATAAAATCTCTTAGAAATATTCTGTAACTTTGGGGTATCAAATAGCATAGTAAACCAACTATCACACATATTCTTGCAATGGTCGATCACTAAGCTAAACAAAATCCTATCGAAAAATATATGGTAGATATAATCTAACTATTCCTTAATTTTGCTCTTCCTTGAGCGAGTGTTCATCTACAAGTTTTGAACGAGATAAGAATAGAAAAGAAGGATCAAAAATTACAAGAATCTAATAAGTATAATATTATGAGTTCATTCCTAAGGAGAGTCTTACTTCTATGTTTTGAATAAGAAGAGTATGACAATTGAAGTGATAAGAAGATACTAGAAAGAAGTGTAAGAAGAGAAAGATAGAATGAAATAGGATTTATATTCCTATGGTTTTCCTATTCCATTTTAAGGTCATGATCCTACAGTCAACACACAGCTATGATACCATCTTGTAACACCCTCTCCTGATAAGGATGAGTTCCTGTGTATAGTGTTAATCCCTGGATTGGTTCACTATCACACACAGTACAAAAACAATACCAAATATAACTGTGCCTCATAAATAAAACGAATATGATCCAGAATTTACATTATTTATTCAAATACACATCACAAAACAAATATAAGATAGATTTCCATCCTTCAAATGTGCCACAGGCGAACAATTGTTGAGTGGAATCTCGCGATCTATGAACGATCACTCAGAAACGGAATAACCTGCAACATGAAAGGTTGCAGCCACAAATGGTATATGTGGATATATAATGGAACCTATCAATTACATGCATATTTGGCTAAGTAGAGTTTAGGCTCATTTGCATAAAGCAATATAATGTTTCCCTAATTTTGAAATACTTTTCTCTGTTTAAAACAATTCTTATAAGGACATACTAGCATAAACCCATGTAGATACAAGACAGTTTAGCTTCGTATGATCCTAAACCCATGTTCACCCATCAAGTTTTAATAATTAAGAAATTGGAATGAGTGAGATCTCCAAACAGTTCTAGGACCAGTTGCTCATAGATGTCCATAACCAGGGACACGACTAAGTACTTAGATTTACACTCTCGGGACGTCTGTACACTTTACCCGCACGACCCAGTCAACCCTCTCTTACCACTACACTCATTTTGTGCCATGGTAGGGAGAAAACCAAGACGAAACCTTTCAGAAGTAGAACCCTGAGCCCTCAGGACGGACCCACACCAACCTACATCCCCTACATATGCTAGTCATGTCGGGTCAGGTTCCTAGAACTTACTTAGTCAGGACGAATAATGAATTGTGGCTATACTGGAAGCTACTACACAAGAAATATGTCCAATCTCTGAAGCCTGTGTGTGATTTTCGCAATAAAACCATCCAACATCATCGATGCATCACACCTAGGAGATTCATTAAATTTCGGTTGTTTTCATTATAAAAAAACATATCTTTCGATAACATAATAAATCATGAATTCCCATTGCGTATCTAGTAAGCATGGCTAAGCAACTATAATACAGTGACTCAAAGGAATCAAGTCATGAAAATATGGCAATCATGCCTGGGTATCATAGCATAGCATAGTAGTAAAACAAAATCCTACACATGCATCACTACTGAAAATCATACGACATGCATAGGAAAATAGTAGGACATTTATGGTAGCTCTACTTGCCTTTATTGTAGATCTAGTTATTCAGATAATCCTCACAATAAAAAAGGTTGCACTCGTCACAATCACAATAGTTGCACTTCTCGCAATCAAAAGTTTGAAGCAAGCACAACAAACACATCAGTCAGGACATTGGATACATACAACTATGCAACAATACAATACAAGAATGCATTCATGATGATTTAATAAGTCACGAGGTTTTATTTAGTTATCTGAATTTTATCATAACGCATGATGCATATGGAAAATATTTGAATGCATAAAGCATTTTTTTAATAAAGTTATATTGATTTTATAAGGTTTAACTCATTTTATTTAAACTTCTGATATATCTGTCATATTAAATTGTAAATTAAATACTAATGGATATCTGATTGAATTTAGAGACAGTACCAATTGGAATCACCTAAAAATCATTTACAAATATTTTTTATATGATTTAATTACTATTGCAATGCATTTAGACTTTTCAGCAAGATCATCTATTAACACAGTGGAAAATTGTTTTGTTTATTTTTCTACAGATGGTTATTATTGAAACAAACCCGTGGCAATTGGATTCACTCATTTTGGGGTTCTGGATATTTTCCTATGATTTAAATAATCGCTAGAAGGGTTTAAATCATTTAAAATCTTTGATTCATCAAAAATATATCTAAAGCCATATTTGTATTCTAGATGAAATTAGGAATCCATAGATACCTTACTCGTATTTTTATGATTTACAAATAATTTACTATGATTTATTTAGTATAAAGTTTCCATTAAACTAATTAAATTACTACAGTAAAACTATACTGTAAAACGGATATCTAATCTCATATTATTATTCTTCATATTTTTCTAAATCCATAGATATATTATTTGATACATTTGGACTTACATAACTCTAGATATGATTATTTCAAGATTTAATCATTTTTACTGACTTTTATTTCTATTACTGAATTTACAAAGCATATTCCGGGAATATTCTTGTGAAGTGGCGCATTCTGACTGGCGGGTACCTCTTCACTTAAGCGACATGTTTGCTGCCGTTGAATCACGATCTGACGACAGCGAGTAGGAGGCTCGACGTGGCTAGGCTTGAGCCCAGTGGGGCTTCGGCTTGGCCCGACTTGGCTCGGCTCTGTATCATCTGGGCCATCACGGCTAGATCCGACAGTGTTGGGCGACGCTGGCGAGTTGGCGGTGCTAATGACGATGATCGGTGGTGGCGAACGGCGCAGGTTGTTGCCCTTGGTGGTGCTGCGGTGATCAGACGGGTTCTAGGGACGAAGAAACAAACAACGACAGGCACCCGCGCACGGCGAGGTTGGTTTTGTCCTTGTCGTCGGCTCGGGCTCCTTTGTGCAATGGTGAAGGGCGTCCGGAGTTTCTCTGGTGGCCGTGGCAACGCCGACGGTTCCTAGGGACCCTAGTGCACTTCAAGAGGAGAAACCATGTCAAGGAAAAGCGGCGAGGCACCGATTGAAGAACCAATGGGAGAAGGAGGGTTTGGGGCGATGCAAATCATTGGCAGCTTGACCTTCTGAGCACAACAATGGCGATGGCAGCCAAGATCAAATCAGAGATTCAATCCAATAGATGGGGGCTTCTCGGATAGGGTTCCCAAGGGATTTCAAATAGGGGCTCATAGGCTATTTATTTCCAAGAAATCGTGCAGAGGGGCGAGGGATCAGAACTGAATTGATGATTTTTCGAAGGTAGCTGCAGTCGTGTTCTTCACGATCTCCATCAGCACAAGGAATAAGGAGGGGTGGGGCGATGACAGGTGGCCCCAGACATCATTGGGTGAGAGGAGAAAACAAAAAACGGGGGCAAAACAAGACGCGTCATGGGTTGCTGCTAGGCCGCTTTGCGCTAGTTGCTACAATTCCTGCTTGCTGCGCTTGCTGGGTGGCTGCGCTGGTCACATGCTTGCACTGCTGGCTGCTGTGCATGGCAGGGCTGCGGGCGGGGTGTGAGACTAGGCACATGGCTTAATAGGATTGATAGAATACTCATACCAACAAGTTGCAACTTCTTTTCTGGAAGCTCATTCGAAAAGAACTCTAAGGTTAAGCGTTCTTGGCCTAGAGCAATTCTAGGATGGGTGACCGACCGGGAAGTGGGTAACCGGGTACGCACGAGTGAGGACAAAGTGCGCAGAAGAGACTAGTGTTGGTATGTGGGGCCAGTCTAGATATCCTATTAAGCTACCAGGAGTGACACCCCCGGGCCCAGGAGTGGACGGGGTGTTACACGGGGAGTAGTGGGGAGAGGGAAGGGCTAGGTGGGCTGGGGCGAGGTGGTCCACGGGTTAGGCTAGGTTTAGTCATTTTCTTTTTCCATTTTATGTTTAGTATTCCTTTTATAAGCTTTTCATACTAACTCCAACTGAACTCAAAATTGTTTCTAAATTTTTTTAATACTCAGTAGATCATCTTAAGCTAATATTTAGCAATAGTTGTTGTTCTAAGTTTAATGGATTTTATAATCCTTATTTAATTCCTAATAGGAATAAATTAGCATATTGCTATTAGGGTTTGGATTTTCAAATTTAATTCTTGCGTGGATGTAATGTAATTTACAATCTTTTTGTAGTCCAAAGTTCTAAAATCCTGGGATGTTACATGGACGTTGCATAGGTCTAGTACACACTGGTCCTATGATTGAAACTGATATTCTTTCAATATATCTATGTACACTGATCCAATGTCATACAATTTTTTGATTTAAGTTTAAATATGTTCAAACATTTTTTCTATTTCCAATTTATATGTGCACAATTATGATCTGATGTCATGCTTTTTTAGGGTCTCGGCACCGAGATCTATTTCATAGGTACTTATTTATCATGTCTCGAAATTTCTTTTCTCAAGGATAGCTTCCTGAGTCTAGTAGTACCTTTGAAGCATGCTACTTGTTCAGCTTGACACACTGGATATCATCTTTAAAAGCCAGGTGTATATGTTTTTACTCATCTTTCCTTATTCACTTAACTACATGTCTTCTCATTGAGTACATCTTTCGAGGTGGCAGCTAGTTAATCATCTCTACCATAATCTTGTTCTGTTTTTCTTTCAATAGTGATGCCACGGAAAGATGCGAATATCAGGATATCGAGAACATAGACTTGATGATTTTAGCTACATTTTTCTTGCAACAGTTACCCCACGATAATATGAGGATCCTTGTTCTATGATAATACTATGTAGACCTATGAACATGATGAGCTGCAATCATCTGAAAAGTGATATTTAGATCTTCACATGATGTTTTGCCATTCTTTGTTAGTTGATATAAACATGGACTTATGGATGTATTTATGTATTTGTATACGTATAAAACATCTGTTTATGTACTTACCTGATCCAAGATTGTACATAAATGGCAAATATGTGTATTTATTTCTTTAATCCAAAAACTTAACCAGTGATGATCCTTAATATATATATCTCGGTGCTTTAAATAATAGAGTGACGTACATAAATGGCATGGATCCTCATCATTAAAACTATCAGAGACGAATAGGGAAAAATAGAACACGTGAGGACTAACCATGACATAACATCTGCAAGTTAGCTGTGAATGTGCAATGGCAGGCAACCCATAACTAGAGAGTTAGTGGTATGATACAAATCACTGTTTTTTTGGAAGAAAGGAAATCACAAGCACATTAAAAATGATGACCACGCGTAAAAAACCCACTATAAATGATGGCCACATATTGTGTAGACACGTCACCAACAAACATAGTCGTGACAACCACGTGTACTTTTTAATCTTCAGTTAATAGAGCAGCGTTGAAGTACATAGATTATGTGTTCACCACTGGAATGTTGTTGGACACCCATGCCTCATCGACTGGAATACGTGCATCGATGGGCAAAACTCAAGTTGGTCGTCAATGCTAGCATGTCGGACAATGAGTCTTGCCGATATTGTGGTAAGGTGTTACTAGTGACTTAATACTGCCTACGAATGCCTCTAACATCAGTGTAGTTAATTCCTGGCCATCACTAGTAAGCATTTTTGCATTACCGATTGAGAAAGTAAATTCAAGACTCTACCATATGTGGGCTCATTCTCCATGGGCAACTGGAATGTTGGATTTTTTTACCCTAGAGTTTGTTATATATTGAATAATTTTAAGAAGTTTGTGGCTGATGTAATATGTAGATAGGTTTTGTAGGTCATGTACGCATTATTGTTGTCCCTACCTGCACCCGGTGGTACCATATTTGGGCTAGCCGGATTATAAAGGAAACAACATTGGGCATTCTTATGGGCATGTTTGATATTGGGCCGACATTAAATAGTAAAAGTCTTGCTCCTAGTGGGCCAATTGTAGCTTGCCAAACTACTTTTTGAGTCACTAAATGGGCCGCTTGTTGCATACATGGCATGGCCTTAAGGAGGCCCAAAACGTAACATTCTAGGATAGAAGGCCAAAACAGTATTAAGACGAACAATAACATACACGAACAATAATGGGTCATAACAAAAATTGATAGAATAGTAACATGTTAGAATAGTAATAGGCTAGAATAATAACATGCTAGACTGTCACAGAAAATGGCCCGAGCTTTGGCAGGCCGTTAATAGGCTATGTGATAATGTTTTCCTGTAAGAATCTTGGGCATTTCATGGGGCAAAACAATATTGGGCCTTAATACATAGGACACAAATGGATTGCGAGTGATGGACTTCTACAGCCAAAACAATAACAACCTTCTGCGTGCTAAAACATTAATGAGCCGGAATAGTATAGGTCGTAAACGGGATGCATAGTGACAGGCTACGCTAGGCTTTCTGTAGGCCAAAACAATAACATACATGAAATTTAGCATGCCGTGGTTGGGCTCCAAAGTTATGGACATAGGAAAAACAGCACAGACCCTCAGCAGGCCAAAAGAGTAACAAGTCGTCTTCCTATTTGGATTCTCAGATAGGTGATGAGTGTACTATTTTAAGCGTATTTACATTATGTTTTTGCACCACTAGTGATAGGGTTTTGGTATTTTATCACGCTCACACATATCTTTTATTCATGTTTCGTCAAGATCCCACATATAAAGGAGTTGATGTATATATCAATTAGAGTAATCATTTTTGGCACAAATATGTTAACCGGCAGCCATTAAAGCCTTCCAAACAATTATTCACACACTTAGGCAAACCGCCAAAGATAAAGTAGTGTGTTTGAGGGGTTCAGGAGGTTTTACGACCATTAGTGTGGCCAGAACCCACCCGGCTGTACCATGTACCACTACCTCTGTCTCATCAAATAATTTTACCCCATATAGACAGATCTAAGATCCGACATTTCGAGACACCGGAATTTACAGAAACTTGACCTCCGAAAGGGATCTAGATGGAAACTCGCAGAAGGGCATTCATCATCCTTGATGTGAGGACCATTGGAGGCCTAGGAATCATCCTCGTCATCAATCACTGCCTCTCCATCATCACCAACATCCCCTACATCTCGTTTACATTCATGTTGTTGTAATGAGTATCCATCTATCCATTTGTATTCCATTCATACCATTATGATGATGTTAATGGCCTCCATGTGTGAGTAGTTACCCTTGTTCTTGGGGAGATGGAGAAACCCTAGAAACATTATGAATTGAAAGAAATATGATCCATAACTTTAGATTATGAGTATGTGTTAATTAACTCTCTTTGATGTTATTTGAATATCGACCACATAACTTTTGCCTCCAAGACTTGAGAGGGAATTGCTGTTGGACATATGGTCGTGTGAAATATTTAATTGACATGTCATGTTGGATCATCATCCACGTGGTCAACAGGGACAAGAGGGGATTCACAAAGCTCATGCCCATGACCATGGTGTTATCCCTTAATTGCTAGTGGATCAAGGTGATTAGCCTATGATCATTGTTGTGGTTATGCGGAATGAAATAGCTGATGGTTATCTGTGATCGTCCAATTTCAAACTCTTCCCATAAAACAAATAAAGAAAGACACAAATCTATCCTAATAATGATTAATCAAATTTCTAGTGGTGTACCCAACACTCCCTAAGAATAATTTAACCCTATTGCAGTTACACATTACTTACAATATGATTCTCTTTGTTCCATCTCTATATTATTTAAACACTGGTTTGTTTACAAACATAAACACTCCCAAAACACTTTTTCTTGGAGTCGTAAACATCGCCATGTACTCTCTAGTAACTAGTAATGGGGGCATAAATAGCTCTACCAATATCTCTCCTTGGTTTGATACTCTTACTTTCAAACTAGCTACATAGAACTTGTGCACTTGTAGTCATCAATGGGTCGACCACTTAATATAATAGCAAACATTGGCTAGGCCTGACATCTACCATGGATTTGTGAAAGTTGATAGTGGTAGTGGCTAGTTAACGGCGTTGACCATGTGGCACTTGGCATGCTATCAGTAGTCAATGACCTAGTGAAACACATCTACCATGATAGAAATTTCTTTTGTTCATGGGTGCTACCCACCATGGTTTCTACAAGACCGTGGTAGACACTCTACTGATAGGGATTTTACCACGGATGCTCATCTATGGCAAAAGAACCACCAAAAAAAAGACGCTTCTACAATGAAAACTGTGTGTGGTAGATGGCAAGTTTTCTTCTAGTGTAATGTTGGTCGATACCTTAAACGGTTGCAATCCCATGACAAGGAATTCTTCATCGAGGTGAAATTCTTTACTGGTAAATATATTAACCACACACCAACAAAGGTGTAGAGTTACATGGAGGTAAACCGTTTATGATCTAGGATTAGTAGAACACTATCTGGTAGAAGAGCACCACCAATGGGGGCCTGTTTGTCTGTGGTACCAAAGTTCGCAGGCCAGTGCATGGCGGTACCTAAGTTGCCTGAAATTGCCGCGTTTCGAAATGTTGGGCCGCCAACAACTGAGATGGGCCATTTCGAGGCAAACTCATCTCACCCCTGCCAAATTCAAACATTCCGTGAAACTGCCCCGTGAAGTAGACGGTTGGGACCCTCATGTCGGTCATTTGTCCATGATGCGAGTGCCAACGCGGCAACCTCTTAGGCAAATCGAGTAGCTAAGTGGATTGGATGCGTTGACCAATTTCACAAATCCATTCCCACCTTTCCCCTAGCACCGGAGACGTCAGAATCCACCCTCCAGGCAGGACGATCCCTTCGGACATTTGACTTCCGGCGCCAAGTTGTTGCGCCCAGTTGCTGCGCCCAGTCACTGATCCTGAGCTCCAATGGCGCATGCCGTAGCCGCCGTTGCGAGACCCTAGCCCGCCTCCACCGCCGACGAGTCGAGAAGCTCGGAGGATGGCAAATCCTACTACCAAGGAAGAAGAAGTTCTGGCTACAAGCGGGTGAGCTACCCTTCTCTTTGCTATTCGCACTAATTATCACTGCTAGCTGGCTGCTGAACCTCAAATTGTTTGTTAGCCCAACGCTGACAAACATATTTTGTCCACAGTTTTCTGTCAAGTGGGATCTCCGCGGACCCCCTTACCTGGTTACGATAGTCCTCTTCAGATACGACTCTAAGGGCAAGTAGTATGGACACCATTGTATCATGATGGAAGAAGGGTCTGCGCAGATCTGCACTATATCTCGTATGGTTGTTGCTCTGCGTAATCATGATGAATTATGGCCGAAGCAGGCTGCAAAGTTCAGCTTCATGAATGACGTGGCATCATGGTTCCTCTAACGTGTGGCAGTCAGCTAATTGGGTTAATGAACATGTATGCTTCGGCTTGCATGTTTGAGCTGAATTGTGATGTACTAGATGTAGAAGTTGCTGCAACTAGGAGTCGCCCTTCTATTCTTGGACAGGGTGGTTGCTCGAACCCAATTAGCTCCTGGTAAGCAAAGGTCTCTTGGGGTTCACATGTTTGTGCTGAATTGTAATTTTTGTTTTATTTACTCTGTAGATATTGGGAGGTTATGCAACAGTCTTGTTTCTTTGACAGGAAGCGCCGCAAGATTAGAAACATGACTGTCGGGTCAGTCATTTTGTTGCCAGAAGAAATTAAAAACGAGTGGAAAGATGATGCTGGGCACGATTCTGGTGCCCATTGTCCCGGCGATGCAGAGTACGTGAAGCTAAGAAAATTGGCACCGAGGAAGAGGAAGAAGGCAGGAAATGAAGGAAGCATGTGGACATGAATGCTTGGTACCCAGGCTGCTGAAGAAGGCTGCTGGCAATGAAGATGCATAGTAATGTGTTGAACTTGAACCTATATATGTAATTCGGTTAAATTCTGGAGCTCTCTGTGTGATACTTTGCTGGGCGAAACAATCAACCCACGTTCTATGAGTAAAATGTACCGCGACTTAGGGTTTGGAAATGCCCGAGTCAGTAGTTGAATCCGAAACTGTGATTGTGAAACTGCTGTCTGAAAACACGCAGCAACGGTTCCACGATTGCTGAGGGGCAGGAGGTCTCTAAATTCGATGGAATGTAAGTGGCACAGAAATAAATTATTTAAGCTGCCACACTGCATGAAGAAGCAACTTATTTCAGATGCTGCACAATGACGTGGCAACATAAACAACAATGGCAACCGATAATGCCCAGATGAGGAGGAAATCGGTACCACTTTCTGGCATAATCTTGAGCCCGTCTATCTCACCGCCTCTCTACTCCTGCATCCCTGCATCTGGCGAAGCTCCCAGATCTCCAGTAACCGGGTGTACGTGCTTCCACTTTAAAAATTGTGGTTGTGCCATTTGCATGTGGCACAATCTATGTAGATTACGTTTAAACAAACCACCAATGTTAGAATACACTAGTAGAAAAGGGGTCTTTGGTCCACGATCACGTTCCCAATCTAGGATAGAGATCTAAACCGAGGCAGAAATTGATCTAAATCACAAATTCTTCCACAAATTAATCGAGACAAAGATCTAAATCGAGGCATTTCATTAATTCAACCACAAATTCTTCTAAACAAAGGTGTGATTTCACATCCTACACTAATTCAACCACTAGTCAAAAATTTCACTTCCGCTGCCACTTTCCTCCGAGCCGCCGGCTTCCTTGTCGTCGTCGGACAGAACATCCACGATTTCCGCATTGTTCGCAAGATGGAGCACCTCTTCGCAGTGAGCGACAGCGATGACGGTGTACTTGGTCCGTCCAGGGACGGACCAGAAGCTCTCCCGCCCTTCTCGGTTGCAGAGGTCCCGGTGCACCACGCGCCCGTCAACGATGCGGTAGCCAATCTTGGCCTTCCGCTCCTTCTTGAACAGCGCCAGCCAGTATGGGCTGGCCGCCACGTATCGGGGTAGCGCCCTCTTCCACACGGGCATCTGGTGGTGGTGCACCACGATTTTGCTCTCCATCTCCGCTCGGCTAGGGAGTGGAGCCACCGGCACCCCCACATAGCTGATGCGCCATCCGTGGAGCACCATCGTGGCTGACGGCGCAAGGATGTCAAAGTGCGCGAACATCACCACCTCGTAGAAGTTCAGCGCGGGCATCTCCATGGCAGCGCGGTGGAGATTGGAGAGGGGGCGAGGGGATGGACGGCGAAGCGACGCGCTGTGGCACCTCCTATTTGTACACGAGGATGATGAAGCGACAGGCGGAATATCCAAGGGGCATTGGCCAGACAAAAGGAAGTAATGCAGGGTTAAGACAGATTAACGGGCGACCAATTTTTTTCCTCCCAAGACTTCGGGGCCAATAGTTCAGACCACTAGGTCAACAAGTACAACTACTACAACTTAAAAAGGCATGGAGCTTAAGCTAAATAGAACTAGTTATCACACATCTCCTTGATCTTCCTAATCTTAACCCTATGCGCATCTTCCTGCGAGAGCAAGGATCGAATCGTCTGCTCCTTGCTTTTAGCATCTTCCTTGCACAACTTCAATAGTTTCTCTGCATTTTTCCTCACGCACTTGTCAATACTCGTAGTTGTGAACTGCAGGACTTTGGCCTGGTGAAGATCATTCCTTGCTTGAGTGAGTTCTTGCTCTCCTTTAGCCTTCGGGGCCAACGCCGCGTCCCTCTCCTTCTCGACTTTGCTAACCTTGTCTTGCACCCACCTAAGATATCGCTTATGCTTGGTTGTGTCAACTGGTTCCCATAGCTTCATCTCAACACTGTCAAGAAGTGAGCTGAATACGAATTCTTTCAACTCAACAGTCATTTCCCATAGTTTGTCCCGTGTTTTCTGCATCGATTTGGGCAACTCTAGATCTACCCTTTTGACAACACCGCAACTTCCGCCTTGCATCATTGCATGATGTCCTTGACACCGTAGAAACCTCCTACCTGCGTTTCGTCCTTCGAACGCTAGAAATTTAGTGGGCACATATCCATGTTTACATAGCAGAGGACTGTCTTCATCCGCTAAACCGTGATAGTCGGAGTCATACATCGTCTGGTTGGCCTAACACATCATATGCGCATGAGTAAACATATTAGATCTAGCTAAAAAAATAGATAACTGGGCACGGATGATAGAGATGAGACGACTGTAACATCCCAAAACTTTAATCCAAGGTTATTAAGATCCAAATCATCAAAATTGGGGTTAACAAAAACTTTTCCAATTAAAATTATTAAAGTATTCATGAGTACCAAGGCCTACTTTGTGATCTGCTAAAAACTTTCAAACACTAATTTTAAATGGCAGCTTAAAATTGATTCTATTTCATATGGGAAGATCCCACTATTTCAAAAACCACTCAAACAAGCTCAAATTTCAAAACCCAAGCACCCACAGAGTTTCAAGCTTAGTACTAGCACACCCACCAAAAATCTTTTCAAAATTCAAAAAGAAAGTTCTTGCGGCCATTTCATCAAACACCTAGTAGGCAGAATCAAACACTAATAGCTAGCTCACTGTTTACAACAGGGTTTTGCCCCCAAATGATCTCCATTTAATCCCTTTGTCCCCACTTGATCAAACCAAGGCCTAACCAACCCATCCCCTACCCCCTAGTGGCAAGGCCAAGCCATGACGAGCACCAACTCGTCGGCCAACTTGGTCACCGCCGCAGCAGACCGTCCCCCTCTCTCTCACCTTGTCTACGAGCTAGCTAGGACCTCACCGCCACCAACTGTCCCCTCCCCGAGCCAAGCCAGAGCATGGACCACCGAGGAAGCGCCACACACTGCCTGTCTGCGCCATGCCAAGCACGCGCCAGAGCGCCACGCCCGACACGCGTGCACAAGCCGTCGCTCGACAGCATCCCGCGCCCACTGCTTCGCCACGACCCAGGGAGCACGCCGGACATGCCTGTTTGCCGCCCAACGCACCACAGCCACCGCTTGCCGTGGAAACCGCCGCTTCTGCAGCTCAGAGTGCCAGCACCGCCCGACCACATACCACCGTCCCTAAGCCCGCATTAAAGCCCTAGAGCACTGCCTGGAGACTGCGTGTCGATCGCCGCTCGCAGCCATGCCGCTAGCAGCCCGTAGCCATGTCGCCACCGTCGCCTGGCCATGCCGCGTTGTCCCGTCGTTGAGCCTATAAAAGGAGACCACCCCCAGCCCCATTCAACACACCACTCACCTCCGCTCACCTCACTGACCGTCCCACACCTCTAGCCGGAGCAAGGCGAGCTGCAGTTTGCCGAAATTGCACCGGAGCAGGCCGCCTCTAGAGGAGAAGGGCGCCACTAATTGCAACCACCCCTGGAGCTGCCTCGACCGTCCCTGAGATCGTCGTCGTCTACCAGTCCATTTGGCCGCCTCGCCGTCGTTGCTAGAGCCCTGGTACGCCCCCTAAGCACCCCCCCCCACCGAGCCGCTAGGGTTAGAGTTCGTCGGCGACCAGTTCGTCGTCGACGACGATCCACAGCCGTCAATCCCAGTTCTAATCCAAGGACCCATATCGCCCTGTACCGCTTCGCGCGTTATGAGCCACTGACTGGTGGACCCCCCTATCAGTTGAGCCCCGTGCCGCGGATCGACACTAGGCCGGCCCGTTAGCGTTCCCACGCAACCCAGTTACTTTGAATTAGAATTTTTCTATTTTAGTTAAACTAGTTATGTTCCCTAGTTTAAAATCCAAATGGAGTGATTCCAATTTTGTTATAAAGCTACTGAAAAGATCTACCCAAGCCCGTTGGTTTTAATTCAATTAGAGTTAGAGATCTCTCCTAGTAAAAATAATAAGGCAGAAGCATTTGCACCTTGCAACATTTTTATAAAATCAACCAAGATAGCTTTTGATTTGATTCCAACTCTCAAAAATCACATTTCACCATACCTATCTGAATATGTAATAATATTAAGGTTTACATGCAGTGACTTTGGACTAGTACCAAAATAATGCTATATAGGCATTTCTAGTCACTTTAAATCATTAAATAATGAACTTAAACCAAAGTAATTATGATCCAACCCTTAAATCACATTCCCAAAGGTTAGAATATGTGGTGATGACATGTGTCCACATGATCCCATATTTTAAGTGGTGAATATTAAATCTTAGTTAAATTTTCAATGAGTAGAAATTACTTTTCTAAAATAAAAAGAAGGAAACTAGTTGATAAAACTTGTGATGCTTGTGATGATAATAGATCATCACCTGTATGCCTTAAAGTGCTAATTAGACTAGTTAAGTATTTTTTGGTTATTGTGTACTCCGTATGTATTTATAGATGATAGTACCAACCCAGTCTACGAGGAGGAGGAGTTCGACCAAGAAGAAGAAGAAGAAAACTTCAACCACTGCACCAACCAAGGAAAGCCACCATTAACAATGCAAGCTAACCCTTGCAAGCTAGATAATCTAAGCAAATATATTAGGCATGCTTTGATTATACCACTTTGACTATTACCTACCCCAAGTATTATTTTAAAGCTTTACTTCCTTTACTTTACAGAAAGTTCTTTACTTGTTTAGAAGGTAGCATAAAGAGTATAAAACTTAACCTATATGGAACCCTTTAGATGTCATTCTATGGCATGAGATTGATCCCATCTTTTCCACCTTAGTGAACACTCTTAACTTAGTAGTTTAGAGTAGATAACAACTTGAGTCACTTTAGATGGGAAAACTTGGTGAAAATGAATTATGAAAACCTTAGAATGATGAGTCATTCTATTGAGATGTTTTGACATGTGTTGAGAAACACAAATGGTTTATGATGATGACAATGTTAAGGCATGAGCTTTAACCCTTTTATAAAACTGATGGTTGGATTTGGATGCGATACCATTCCAAATTTATCGTACAACCACACTACCTGAATTGGGTAAGGCTTAGCCGGAAGTTTATATGCATTACTATTAGTTCCCTCGCGGGAGAGGTTTGCGCTGAGGCTACCTCTCAATCTTGTCCACCTATGCAGTGCCCAGGATGACAAATGGTCATGGTTGGGAGGCCATGCTCATAGGAGAGGTGCTTATACTAGGGTGTGTAAAGGAAAGGTTATGTTTGATTATCTGCATACTAAGTATGATGATTCAGGGTTATATCTGACAGATGTATCGAATCTTGTGGTGAAAGTGTACCACCTCTGTAG